>ML675603.1:68741521-68827930 GCA_007922155.1 Mesoclemmys tuberculata | reverse complement strand
TGCAGTAACTCAGTTCCCATCCCATCAACATTCCCACAGACCATTGGTTTCGTTTATATGTTATTCTCATAGCAAATAAATGAATAACTTAGTGTGAGTTGATAACATAATTGGTTAATAACATAGTGAAAGCATCCTGATTGGCATAGGTGACAGGTATCAAAGGCCAGGGAAGGCCTTCTCTGGCGGAGCCGCTGCCACCTCACTGCCAGATGTCTGGGCTGTGGTGGTCCCGCCTCTTGGGAGGGTGGAAGGTTTTGCTTATTTTATGCGCCATGAATGTTTCCCGGTGGCTGAGGAGGGGGTATCTGCTACTCAGCTTCCTGGGTCCCCGGGACTCCCCAGGAAGATTATGGACAAATCTGGGAAGCTGAGTAATAAATGCTGCCTCCTCAGGCACCCGGGAACCTGCATGACGCATATAAAACCTCAGTGCTGCTGCACATCATTCTCCTCTCTGTCAGAGGCTGCAGAGTTAGCCCGGCCCCCAGCAGTCGCTTCTGCGTGCGTCAGATCCAAGCCGGGATGGCCCAGTGCTACAGCTTCTGTCCTCCAGTGCCGCAGGGAACGTAACATGGGGCCCTGCGCTGGCTGCAAGCGCCCTGGGAAAGCAAAGGGCGCTTGCCCTCCCTGCCTGCTGGCACAGAGCCCAGCGGCCGTGAGGGGTCCAGCTGGTCCTGTTTGGCCCCTTCCCCCACCTGCCGCTTGCACCTCTCGTGAGAGAGGGCAAAGAGGTGTCTGCAGGACTCCCCGTGCTGACTGGGCTCCGTGCCATGAGGCAGGGAGTGCGCTTGCCGGGGGAACAGCCCGTGCCCTGCCTGTGCTGGGTCCCACACTGCACTGCGCTATCTCCAACGCTGGAGGGCAGTACTTGTGGTGCCAGGATTATCCTGGCTTGGGTCTGCCACGTGCAGCAGAAGCGACTGCCGGGGCGGACCTGGCCAACTCCTCCTGCAGCAGCATGTGGAGGCCAGGAGTGGAGCGTGGGCAGACTCTGGGGTGAGGGCCACAGGGGGAAGGCCAGTGCCCCCTTTGCCCAGCCTCCCCAAAGGCAGCCTTCACGCTCTGCCCATGCTGATCGTTTAATAACATAGATTGGTTAATAATTAAATCACCGTGTTTTAATATCATGAGCTGCAAAGAGCCACAGGAGACGCCTTAAAGAGCCACTTGTGGCTTGAGAGCCACAGTCTGAGTATCCCTGCATTCACCTGTTTTGGTGGTGTATATCACTGTTCTGTGGTGCCAGTTGGTCTGATTACACTCTAGTCAAAGGCGGCTCACTGGCTTGCTGTCTTGTAATAGAAAAACAAAACACAAAAAGTTGTTCCCATGTAACTGACAAAGTCTTCTTCCAGGTCTTCAAAACAACGTAAATGCATGTTGATCTAAATTTTGTGTCAGCAATTTCCAATTACAATAATACTGAACGCTCAGGCCTGTGTACTGATTCAGGAAGGCAGTTGAGCACATCCTTAACTTTAAACTTCTGCTTAAGTTTCATGTACATTCGTGGCTTCCGTGGCATTTAAGCACATGCTTAAGTGCTATCTTGAATAAGGATGTTTTCGTGAATCAGGGCCTCACACTGCTCCTTTCATGTGAGGCTCTCAAGAGATTTTACATACATATGAAGGGGTCAGATACCCTGGTCTTTCTCAGACCTTACTCAGGTAAAACTTGCAGTCAATGGGACTATTGCCCAAGAAAGGACTGTGTAAAAGCCTCAGACTCTAAGAAATTAACTGATCTTTGACTTCTAGTGGTAAATACGCCCAATGGCCTTTGATGGGATGTTAGATGGAGTGGGTTCTGAGTTACTACAGAGAATTCTTTCTGGCTGTTTGGCTGGTGAGTCTTGTTCTCATGCTCAGGGTATAGTTGATTGCAATATTTGGGGTTGAGAAGGAATTTTCCCTCAAGGCAGATTGGCAGAGACCCCGGGGGAGTTTTGCCTTCCTCTGTTGCATGGGTCATGGGTCACTTGCTGGTAGATTCTTTGATGGACTGGCTGTACCTTGAAGTCTTTAAACCATTATTTGAGGACTTCAGTAACTCAGTCATAGGTTAGGAGTCTATTACAGTAGTGGGTGGTTGAGGTCCTGTGGCCTGCGTTGTGCAGGAGGTCAGACTAGATGATCATAATGGTCCCTTCTGATCTTAAAGTCTATGACTCTATGAGAACTCTCACTATTGCCTTTGTTGTAGATATTGTTATAGGTCTTGTATACATTTAAATTACTTCCTCCAGATTACACAGGAGGCTGTTGGCAAAAACCAAGAACAGAACCCATGAACCAAATTCATCTCTGCACTGGAGCTGTGTTTTACACCACCTTTACCCCTTCCTTATTCAGGGCTGACTGGTGGACAGTGTCAGCTCCCAATGCAGGTTAGAGTATCCAAGTTCTCTCCATGCTCCTGGTAGTGCCCCTGCATGCTCCCTGTGATAGGATCTCCTGCATGGGGTATCTGAGAGACAACGACACTGCCAGGAAGCTTCCTATGTCAGGAAAATTCCCCAGTGACTGGATCCAGATTCCCTTTACTGCAACACTGCCCATGTAAATAGGCCACAGTGCAGGGTTTTATTGGGCCCTATAAATCCTACCTCCCAGTCTTCTGCTCTAAAGAAAAATATCACATTAGGAAATAGTTCTAAATTTTTCTCCGATGGAAAATTTGATTGGAACATTGTACTCTCCTATTTCTTTTAAGTATTCTGTAATTTTTCCAGCCCAATTTATGTTCAGTTGTAAAATATCTTTGGAAGAGCCTACTGATATGAGAGAGAGAGGGGAGAGAGAGCGAGAGAGAGAGAGAGAGAGAACTGCTATGTATTTATTATCTCCTGTATTGAATAGCAAATTATAAAACGGCATCTCTCCCGGACTTAGTGTGCAATGCAAATGTCATAGGCAGATAATTTAGTTTTTGTAACAAAAGCAATAATGGAAGACAATGAAAACAACTTCAGCAAATCTATTGGCTTTACATTTCACATTATGCACCCAATTTGCTCCTCATGGCACAAAGAAAATAGCTGTCATTAATACTTTGTACTGGGGCCGATGAAATATTCAGACCTGCAGTAGTAGCAGACTGATGCAGCCTGTTTTATTTCCCAGATTTAGGATGGTAGACCATTTATTTGCTAAAGGAGAACAGAAAATAATTTTCTCCCTGTGAAGCAAATTTGACCAGCATGAGGTGTGGCAGTGAAGCAATTAAGTATATTATTACAGTAGAGTAAGAGATTGTAATCACTTATGTATCTTGAAAAGCAAACATGTTTTCAGTCACCTTTGGAACTAATAGTCAGGTCTGAAATGTAATAATGTTAGAAATTAATTGCTTATGTATAATGGGTAATTTTTTTCTTTAACCTTCTACATTAATTATTTCATTGCAATGAATTTTATATTGATGAAAAGCAGGAAACTTAATTTTGTTCTGGTTCATAGATTTTCAGATGTATTCACAGTGTGAGTGGAGGTGTTGTACCTACGGGTTGCTTCCCTAGTTTGCCAGATGTTGTCCTGATAGCCTTCTGACCTCCTGATCTGGACTAATCTCTACAGACTGCCAGTCACTAGGAGGAACTCCTGCATGTGGTGACAATGGGATATTCCATACTAGATGTTGTCTGTTGTCAAAGGAGATAAATTATTCAGACTAACAGATATTTTGATAAACCTTCTATTAAATCAGTGCATCTCTTAAGAAAAAGAAATCAGAAATTTCACAGCACACACAGCTTTTTTTCTTATCTGGAGGTTCTAATTTTCATGATAAAGACAGTAGACTTCGCATTCTGCTGCAAAATACACTCCCAGATAGAGAGAAGATGTGCTGCAAATACCTTTTAAAACTAAGTATTAAAATAGAATATTTTGCTCTGCTGTAGGAGCTGTAGCAGCAATAGTAGCACAGAAACCCCCCAAAAAATGCACACTACACTACATTCAAGGCATGTGATTTTGAAAGATGTTGAGCAACCACTATTCCCTTCAAGGTCAATGGGAATTGAGGGGCTCAGCATCTCTCAGAACAAGTCCCAAAATAAAGAAGCGTAACTTTACAGAAAAGCTGAATGTAAAACTGTCCAGAGGAACAGGTGGTTAGCATTTCACTAATCAAATGCAGTGCTGATGGGACTGAATCCTCTGTGTGCTTCTGCAGTGAAGGGGTAAATTTAGAATTCGGAACAAAACAAATTTAGAAATCATAAAATTACCCCCTAAATGAAAATTCCAATTCCTGCACAGTTCTGTTAATAAGAGACACCACTATGGAATTATCTACTTACGAATGGTATTGTAGAATACGATTAAGATTCAAAATAATAAACAGAGAGATATACTACTCAGTCCTCTTTTAGATTGAGGTCGGTGACATGATCATAGGAATGGTAAAGGATTCAACATTTGTTTTTTCAAATTAGTGGGGACAGAAACTGAGGAGTTTCTCTATGACTTTGTCTACACTACAGAAAGCACTGTGCTAAGAAACAGTTGACTTTTGCTCTTTACATAATATAGGTAATGTGAAGGAACCTCAAAATAATCGGAATCCAAATAACCGTGTTTACTGAGCATATTTGCATACAACATGCAAGGCCTGCCTACCTATACAGGCATTGGAACTCTGCCACGGTTCTGGTGGCATCTGAAAACACAGTGAGGGCCACTAGAGGGCTCACAAATTATTTAAAGGGATATTGTCCAATTCCTATATTTTACAGACAGTTTAAAAACTGGGCTATGTAGCCTCTCTCCCCAGTGCCACTCACATTCTATGCAATGCTGATAACTCCCAAGTCCTACCCCATGGAAAGAAGATTACAGCCATTTTCCAATTCCATACTTTCTTTCAGCAGACTTTCTGCTAGAGACCAGCTAGCTGACTGTTCCATAGGACCAAAGAGCATGATCCTGCTGTTTTTGCACACCCAAGTCGCCCACTGAATTCAAAGAGAAGCTGGGGGTGTGTAAAGAGCACAAGTTCAGGCACAAAATACGCTACCTTCAAATGTTGCAAAATAAATCAGTACAGTTTTATAGTGGTGTACTCCTGTGCCATCTTTTATGTCTTTTTGAATGTTATATGCCTCATAAAAATGCAGTAGGTCATTAAGGTGAAAGAGAGTAATCACGCCATATTTGTAGTGATAGCTGCAGACAAATGATGATGCTCAAATATCATTCATCACTCTTTAAAATGTTGTTTATTATGACAAAGAGCTAAAACCTCAGGTTCCAGAGATTAAGTGTTCTATTAAGCACAAATCCACCCACGCAACACACAGCCTGAGAATAATGGTAGCTCCATTGTGGAGGTGACAAGTTGGAGCAATCTTCTCTCAACCCATTTGTAAAGCTACTCCATAGCAATTACAACAGCCCTGAGGCTACAGTAACCCTTCTGACTGTTATGTTCTCCCTCCACAAGGAGAAGGGCGGGCAGGAGGATCCACATAACGATGGAGTCTTCCCTTACCATTCTCACATCCAGCTTCTGCCCCATCCATCTCCAGGGAAGCCTCTGAGGCCACAATACATGGACAGAATATATCCCTCAGGTAATATTAGGAAGAGTGAGCCCCTGACCAATATTATAGAGAATCTACAGGAATACCCTTTAATTGGCTTGCTTACAAATGGAGCAGAAAGTGTCTTGTTAGAATCAGCATTGTTCTTGTTTTTATTGTTATTTATTACTGTTAGAGGCAGGGCTGATAACAATGCCTGTTATTAAGGCTGCACCACACATCCCATTGTCAACCCCTGATTTCAGCTGCTTATAATTTAGATAAATTGTAATTGTTTGGGCTGAAAGTTTCCAAGCTGGGTGTCTGTCTTAGGCTGAAATTTTTTGCAAACTGGGACGGACTAGTTGGAGAAGGAGACTGGGACCGGGAGCCATAGAGGGAAACAGGCATGGGGTGGGGGCTCACAGCCAGTGGTGAGGGAGAGACTGAGGTGGGATGAGGAGCTGGGAGTGATGTTGGGAATGGCTGGGTAAGGAGATTGGGAGTCAATGGAAGGAGTGGAGACAGATCTGCTGAGGAGCCAAGGTATGGGGGAGATGTAGGACTGGCTGGGCAAGGGTACTACAACTGGAATGAAAAGACAAGGGAGGGGAAGACATAAGATTGGGACTGGGACAGATTGGAGAGGAGTGGGTAGAAGGGGAAAACAACAGAACAGTCTGTGCCCACTAGAGCACACACCATCCATAGTCTGAAATAGAACCCAAGATCCCAGTATCATCATTCCTCTGCTGTCAGCAAATATCTGTGAAACCCTCTGTCAAAGCGTGTGTCTTATTCCCCTCTGATACTGATCTACATAGCAGGGGGTCTCAAACTGGGGAGTGGGACCCCCTCAAGGAGTCGTGAGGTTATTATGGGTGGGTCATGAGCTGTCAGCCCCCGCACATGCCAGGGCTGTGGCTGACAGCCCTGTTCATGGTTGACAGCCAGAGCCCTTCAGAGCTTGGTGGCCAGAGAACAACAGTTGCTGGCCAGGTGCTCTGAAGGCAGTGCCACCCCCAGCAGCAGTGCAGAAGTAAGGGTGGCATGACATGAGGGAGGGTGGCATGGCATGGGGAGTCGCCACTTTTGGGGGCTGTGGGTTGTCACAGCCTGAAATATTTTCAAAGGGGGTCCCAGCAAAACAAGTCTGAGAACTCCTGACATAGAGGATGACAATTTACTCCTGCTCTCAGTTACTCCATTAGCTCAAGTGGTAGAGGTCTGTGTGGTAGAGCTAAAGGTTTCAACCCTGCTGATGAGCCAACCATGTGGATGGAATTTCTGGGTTTTTCAGTTTGCTTTTAAAAAAAACAGAACAAAAAAAAATGAGGACCCCCTGCTTCATTCAGTGCACAGGACTGACATGCTCTGGGAACGTAGTACAGTTGTGTAGAGAAGGTGACTGTTGAGTATAGACTCCTGCTTCATTTGTTGCAGAGTTGAAGGTTTGTAGTGAGTGAAGCAGGCGATTGCAGGAAGAGGAAGGATGGTAAAGGCAGTTGAATGCTGCCTGGAGAATTGGATTCTATCCCTGAGTCTGCAACAGAGTTCCCATGTGATGTCAGGCAAGTTAAGCTAAACTTTTGACAGGTGATCAGTAATTGTAGGTTACTCATTTTCAGGGTGCCTGACTTAAGATCCTGGGGTCTGCCTCGCAGAAATTCTGAGCACTTACAGTGGCAACTGAAGTCAGTCAGAGCTCTGTTTTGAACATATAAAGTGCTGCATAATGCTGCATATTTTGAAAAATTAGGTCCTAAGTATTTCAAATTTGGCACCCAAAATTAGTGGATACTGTTGATTTTAATATTTCTGTGTCTCAGTTCTGCATCTGTAAAGTGAGGATAATACTTTCTCAGCTCACAGGGGTGATATGCAGTGGTGTTGTAGCTGTGTTGATCCCAGAATATTAGAGAGACAAGGTGGGTGAGGTAATATCTTTTTTTGGGCCCACTTCTGCTGATGTGAGAGACAAGCTTCTAAGCTTACACAGAGCTGTTCTTCAGATCAGGGAAATGTACTCAGAGTGTCACAGCTACATGCAAGGTGGAACAGGTTGTTTAGCATAAGTACTTAACACATTTCAAGGGACCATTTAAGGTGAAGTGATCTGTTAACACGCCTCTAGTCACATGTGGGAAAGAGAAAAAAAAGCTGGGCTTTAACAAAAAATTAAGTGGGTTAGAAACTGTTGTAATAAGTCATAAATAAATAAGAACTGAGTAAAGACTGCAGCATTTGACTCATTATTAAACTTCAGCAGTCTGTACCACTTTTCCATTCCTGAAGCTGAGTAATGCATGAATCGTATCCATTGATCACCAACACTCTATAGACAGATATTCTCTGTCAAATTGCTTTCTTATTATGTCTTGTTTTACTGGAAGAACATTAAATTGGAAAAAAAAAAGTTGTCAAACAAGGGTCTTACTAATACCTTGTTAATCAATGCTGTAGGATTGTCATCCTTTGAGGAACTTTTATGAAGAACATGCGCCTGATTTATAAGGAAGTTTAGCTTACAATAGGCATGTTGTGACTTTTGGCCGCTCTATATTTTGCTCCCAGAAATCAGTTGACAGTAGGGATGCAATTAAAGACTCATTCTGAGCTAGACTGAATGACAAGACAAGGGGAACACTTGGAAGCAATTCTAAATCTTTATAATGCTATAACTACTAGAGCCACATTTTTGACTGGTGGAATCTACTAGAGAAGGCTCAAGGCAGCATTTTCATTTGGCCAAACAAAAGCCAGCTCAGTCAAAGGGAGCTTCATAACCAGATTTATTCCAGACTACCAATGTTTTGAGGGGATTCTGATAAAATGAGTAGAGGGAAATTCAGCCTCATGTCACAGCCACATGGCCTCTAGATGAATTTCCCTGTCATAGCAGAGGCCCCCACCAGACACAGAACTGACTTCGACAGCTGTGCCACCTCTGCACGGACCCATGCACAGGGGGCATTCTAGAGCAGCAGTAGGCCAGGAAAAGGGGAAGCAGATGTCCTGTGCTCTGTTGACTCTGATCCCCTGGAGTGTCCCATAAGGTCCATTGTAAGAGGGGTGCAAAATCATGGGCACAATTGCTCAGGACTGTCACAACCTTCACTGGGAGCCAAATCAGCCTCTGAAAGCCTCAAGACTGGGCAGGAACAAGTCAGCTCCCTTTGATTTCTGCACTGGCACAGGGATGAATTGGGACCAATGGTCCTAATCAAAGCTAATGTAAGTTTTGCTACTGATATCAATGGGAGCAGGATCAGACCCTATCCCAGTACAATGTCCACTGGGTGTAGTTGGGCAGGTGCCAGCTGAACACGTGCTGTGCCTGCTAACTATTTTTCTGCCATATAACACTGTGCAACTGGTGACTTTCCCCTCTGCAATCTGCACTGATGTATAGCTGTCACCCCAACCCCTCATCCCTGGGCACTCTTGCATTGCCCCCACTGTGTGAACTCCCCCACCCCCCTACTCCTGGCCCAGCCCATTCAGAGCCTCCTGCAAGCAAGCGATCTGTGATTTAGTGCATGACCACTTCTGACCCGCCACTAATGGGATTATGCAATAGAATGACCCAGCAAACACCCCCAGTCTCAGATGCAACCCTAGGAACTGCCAATTTACAGAGTTCAGTGCTGTCCAAGCTGGACTTTGCAAGCATATGTCCATCAGTATATCAAATAAATTGATATGCACCAGCTCTGTCACTTTAAATGAAATCTCTAAACACACACCCAACCATATGCACTGCTTTAGATAAAACAAACAATTAAGTTCATTACGTACAGGGAGAAAGGCAAAGACAGCTTGACAGAGAAGAGAATGAAAAATAAAGACTATATGAGAGAGGAAAAGGAGAAAACAGAGGCAATTTGACAGCAAGGAGAAAGAAAAACAGAGAAGACATGAACTGGAGTTGGTTGAGTCGAGGGGCAGGACGGAGCCCTCTGTGAGGAGTGGGGGCAGACCCCGGGGTACCCTCTTTACAGAGCACCGAGATGCTAACGTGCTGATCCTGTTCGATGAGGGAGGGGATATAGATGCTGACCTCACTGCCTTTGAGAAGACTTGTAGCTGGCACCAGGTGGACCCCACAGACTGGCTGTGGTACCTGACACCCCTCTTGGGGCACAAGCCATAGGAGTGTTCAACCAGATGGATGGGGTGAAGACGAGGGACTATGAGCGGTTCAAGGAGACTCTGCTGCTCAAGTTTGAACTGACCCCCGATGTGTACCAGAAGAGATTCTGGGCTGTGCAAAAGATGCTGGGTGTGACCTACCTGGAAACCACCATCCTGATGAGAGATTACATCTACAAATTGGGCATTGGAGCTGGGGCTGTTAGCAAGGAGAATGTATTTGAACTGATGGGTCTGGAACAACTGTACAATATCTGTCCCCCTAACCTGAAGCTGTGGTTGATGGACAAGAAGCCTCAGGATCTGCGGAGTTCAAGCAAGGTGGCTGATGAGTTTGTGGACAGCCGGTTGGGACATGAACTAGGTCAAAAGAGGAAAGGGACCAGATCGGGGGGTGTCAATGTTATAGTGGATGCCCTTTCATGGAGAGAGGGGCCTGAACTTCCCCAGGTCACTGGCTCAGTTCTCCAGTCCAGAGAAAAATTACTTTAACAAAAATAAACAAGAGGTCACAGAATATTTAAAATATACAGAAAAAGTTACAGATTCAATACAGCAGAGGTACAATTATGTACACTTAGACTATACATGGAATGTACTAATTTCTCTGTCTCTTCATATGAGGTATCCTTATACCGTATTATTTTATTTTTCTCTTTTTTACTATTGTAAGAAACAATAGCTGTTTAAACTGAATAGAGAACATAATCTCCTTAAAATGTATTAGCCTAATCACTAAACTGAATATATAAATGTATATTAATACATAACTGAAATAAGACACTAATGGATATATTTTGGTGCACTAGTTTGTGCCTAATTGTGTTGACACAGAGCAATAGGGAGGTGGAGAGAGTAGAGCAGACTTTTAAAAGACTTTCATAAATATCAGTGGACCTACACAAAGCATTTCTGTCATATTGGTCAACGCCGCTTGCACCTGAACTATCTCCAGCAGAACTTCTGATGGAAAGACAGCTAAGGACACTTTTATCTGTGGCACTGATACAGCTGAACCCTAAATGGCTCAGCTTGATGCAATTTCAGAAACAGGATGATGAAATAAAAATTCAGCAGCAACAAAACTTGACTGTTTATCACAGCACAAAAGCACTATGCAAACTGAGACCTGGGAACAAGGTTTGGCTGAAAAACTCCCAGATATTTGCAATTGTTAGGAATTTGGCAGAAGCTCCCAGATCCTACTTAATGAAGACTCCAAAAGGATTTCTCTGGAGGAATTGGCTTCATATTCACTACTTCCCAAAACTATGAAGAGGAGCTTGGACCTGTAGGTACTCTGTCAGAAAGCGAGTCCCCTTCACAAAAAACTATACACACAAATGCAACAGAAGTGAGAATACAGTCTGGAAGACTGATCAGATCCCATCCAAGATGTTTAGACTGCCACTCAGGGCTATTTAAAGGCAATTGATAAGGGGACATAGTATTGTAAATAGCTTTAAGGAATTTGAAGTTTATTTTGAATTGTGTGTGTATATACATTGGTTTATAATTTAAGTTTTAAGCTTTTATTATAAATAAAGGGAGATGTGGTTATAGAGTTCCTGGTCTTCACAGCTCTCTGAGAGGACCTGGATGTGTTGCAGTAGAAAGCTGAGTATATGTAGGAAGTTCCTGTTTAGGGAGTAGTGTAGTTGCTGCTTAAAGCATGACTCTTGCGTTTATGTCCTCATACTATCAAGAAATCTCCCCCCCTTTTTGGGAGGTTGGTTTTTTTTTGTTTTGTTTTCCACGTTGAGTAGTAAGAGGTAGTACAGTTATATTGTAGCATCAGTTTAATTTTAATAGCTGAGTAACACACTGCAAATTAGAGAAGGGTTTTATTTTTTAATTTTAAAATCAAAAATCATTTTAATTCTAAATTGTTAAGAAGATGCCTATCAGGGTTGGATTCTGCTTTCGCTTATACCAGTGTAAATCAGGAGCAGCTCCTCTGCAGTCACGGTAGTTAGGCCAATCAAAAAAACAATGAAAGCAGAATCAAATTCATATACCTTAATTCATATATAGTGTAGAAATATGTTTTTATTGTACACAATGATCTTAGAATACTGTTGGAATTACATTACTGCCCACTAAAGCAGAGCCAGAATTGATCAAGAGTTAGCCATAATACATCTTGTGATGGGAGATCACTTTCAGTGGAAGGCCCCAATAATTCTAGAAACAATTGCAGCAAAGGTTGGTCTGGTGAACTAGAGAAGCACAATGTGACATGCTGCCATTTAGGGCCTGGCTTTGCTTCCTCATCCCATCCCCTGGCTGAAAAGGGTTAAAGCATTGCACAAGCAGCCGTCTCCAGACATTGCTCTGTAATGAGCCCCTTTGACTGACAAAAAGAAGATCACTGACAGACTCCAGATGATGCCACATTCAGCTGTCCTGATCTGGAGCAATTGACTTCAACGGGAATAGGATAAAGCCCTTAGAGAGAGGGTTGCCACGTTATGGGACGTCTGTGGGTTGTTCAGAGTAAATGGTGGACAAAAGGAGATATCCCAAAGGATACCTCACAGAAAGGAGCCTCAATATCTCTCATAATGAAAAAACAGATTAAATGACAATAGGTCCCTCTGTCTCTGGAAGCCAGACTCTAATACTATACTATCTGAGATGGCAGTAATTTGAAAGCCAACCAAAAGCTTTGCCATTAGCCCAGAGTATTGCAATAAATAGCTGAAAAATTAATAATTAAAACAAGAGGATTATTTCCCACAGGCTAGCAGAAGAATGCTACCTGCAAATCCTACAATAACAACGTTACAATTTCCGGAGTTCTCACAGCAAGCAGCATGGTGATATCATCTCTTTATGGAGAGAACTCACGACTATTTCATTTTTCTGGCTCCCAATTATCTATAAGCTGCTTTTCCAAATTCAGAAATACTGATTTGGGGAGAAAAGGGAAATAAACAGGTTAATACTATCGTTTCTTTTATTCATGAACACCACCCTCAGAGTGTCAATTTATATATGGATGCATGAGTGATATACAAAGATAATTCCCACTGGCTTCATGTCAGCTAATAAATATATTTGTAGAATAAATTTCTCGGATATTTCCCCTTGGTTTACTTTTCTGCTGGATGTAGGGATATATGCACACATTTTTTCAGATACTATATAAGTACAGTACTCAGTGCATTAATTTTTTCCCCATAAGATGTATGTGTCTATGTTTGAACAGTGGAGATGACACATTGTGAAATTCTGTATTTTCAGTGAGCTATAATTAAAAATGAACAGCACTTGGTGTAGGATAACGATATGGCAATATATATCCAGTCTTCAAAGAAATGGAAGCAGGTGACATGCTGCATGTGTAATGATCTTACATTTATATAGCACTTATTTTTCCTGAGTATTTGGAAGCACTTTATAAACTGATGTACAAACTACATACAGCATCACAACCCACCACTGAAATACAGTCACCTCTGGGTTTAAACATGTCTACTGTTTACTAGATTGTAACAACATTACACAAACCCTCCTTGTCTCCCTCCCAACCTCTCATACTCAGTGCCTAACCATCTCATTTTATCCTCAGACTCTTCTTTTTGTACCTTCGTCACACTGACAGGAATCCTTTTCCTTCCTTGGTGTGCTAGGTGTCCATAACCTCCTCTTCTTAAACACACTTCCCCAGTGAAGCAACTTTAATTCTTTAACTTTGAAATAATATTATTTACAAACCGCCAGTGAAAAAATCTCACATAGCTTTGTGATAAATCCCTCTATGTAGATACTTAAATAGTCCCCAACAACAGAATAGCTGAGCACCTCACAATCATGAATGAATTTATTCTGACAACACCCCATTTTACTGATGGGGAACTGAGGCCCAAAGAGATTAAGCAGAATGCTAAAGGTTAGACAGGAAGTCTGTGAAAGACAGAGACCCAAATCTCCTGATTTTCCCATCCAGTGCCTTATTTACAAGACCAGCACTCCTCTTCTGGCCACCAAGTGTCACGTGTCAGAACTGTATTGTTTATCTAGTTAGACTGTAAGCATCTTGTGACAGGAACCATTTCTGCTATATGTTGTGTACAATGCCATGTGCACTGTCAGTATCAAATAAATAAAAATAGTCAATGGAGTAAATGTTGGTGTCACTTTTGAACAGTGGATTTCAGCTCAGATAGATCTTCCATTGAGAGTGAAGAATATGCACATAGGGAGATCAGAACTTCAGAGTTCAGATTCACCATACAAATCTGACAATGGAATTTTACCTTTAGGAAGAAATTCACATCTGGGCAGAAGGACATCACAAGGTGTATGCATCACTGAAGTGCCACTAAAGCCTTGTGCTGGCTTTCTGCATAGGAGAAAATATCACCCTTTTTGAATTATGCAGTGGAGTTGTAGCTGTATTGGTCCCAGGATATTAGAGAGACACGGTGGGTGAAGTACTATCTTTTATTGGACCAACTTCTGTTGGTGACAGATGAGCTTTTGAGCCACACAGAGCTCTTCTTCAGGTCTGGGAGAGGAACTCCCAGCATCACAGCTAAATGCAAAGTGGAACAGATTGTTCAGCAAAAATAGTTAACATATATCATAAGGGACCATTTAAGTAGAGTGGCCCGTTAACAGCTCTATAGTTATAGGATTTTAAAAAAGGGACTAGTAGGTTACGGATTGTTATAATAAGCCATAAATTCAGTGTCTCTGTTCAGTGCATGACTTTTGGTGTCTAACAGAGTAATGAGTTTATGCTCCCAGGCTCATCTTTTGAAAGTGCTGTGCAGGTTTCCTTTCAGAATGAGGACTGAAAGGTCAAAGATAGAATGATCACTTCGTGAAAAGTGTTCACCCATAAGCAATAAGGTGTTTTTGTCTTTTATTCTTCTCCTGGGTGAGTTCATTCGAAATAGTCCTTTACCATATGTGATAATGACTTATGCTAAACAATCGGCCCAAAAGCTCATCTCTGTCACCAACGGAAATTGGTCCAATAAAAAGCATTACTTCACACACCTTGTCTCTCTAACATCCTTTTTGAAGTGAAGCAAGGGAGAGATGCATCAAACACCCCCTACAGACAAAGCACTAGGCCAGCATGTGATTTGACCATTTTCTAATGAATATTGTTAAAATTGTGTTTAAAATTGGCAGTGTTAGCAGTATAGGGCATATTGGTGAGAAGCTATTCCAGTGTATCTTTCCAGCTACTCATCCCTAAATTTATGCTGGGGCTTGGTAAATGCAACTGCAATTATTTTAAAGGTTTATTTAATCAGTGGTGGGCAACAGAACTGATTACTTTATCTATGCCAAAAGCAATATTTGCACACAAAATAGTACAAATTTACAATTCACTTAGTAACATTTTTACAGAAAAAGTTGAACTGTTCCCTATCTACTCTATGTTGAGTGACCACCCAACAATGTCTATATCTGCATGACCTGCAGCAGTGCTTAATTGGTAATGAAAGAGGTGCCGGGGCTCAGGCAATTTTCTTACATTCGTAAATGATGCAGCAAATCAGAGATGCTGGGACTATGAACTGCCAAACCTAGAGGTGTTGGGGCCACCGCCCCGGCAAGCCTTGGCACAAATTGAGCACTGACCTGCAGCCATGTGACTAATAAATATAATGGACCAGATTCTCTCCTGCCTTGACATCTGCTTAGCTAAGTAGAGATGGGGGACTATCTTTGCTGTGCATGGTTTCAGCTTCAACTCCAGCTCTGGCATAGATTAGAACAGCCCCGGGGATGCTCTAATTCAGTGGTTTTCAATTTGTGGTCTACAGAGCCCTGGGAGTCCGTAGACTATGTCTAAGATTTCCAAAGAAGTCCATACCTCCATTTGAAAATTTTTAGGGGTTCTCAAATGAAAAAAGGTTAAAAACCATTGCTCTAATCTAAGCCATCTGGCAACAGCCCCTGAGGGACCATCCTCCAGCTCTGAACTGCCAGAATGCTGTCAGCTGAGAGCTCCCTGCTGTCAAAATAATTCTGAGCTGGCCAGATTCCAGCTCCTTTGTGCTTCCAGAGTAGCAGAAAAGAGCTGGTTCAGGGGAGAGGATTTGACTCAGTATCTTTAGAGAGGCATTCACTTTACAATGTTTGTCAAAAAACACTCAGAACTAGGTTTGCGAAGCTGTGGCAGCCACCATAATTTAATCAGTTAATGCTTGGCATTTACACAGCACTTTTCACCTCCAGAACAGTTTACATTCAGTGGTCCAAAAATTACTCTTATTAACAACTATACTGAAATCAATCGCTTGAAGAGAGGCAGTCAAGAATCTTGCCCATTAACTAATCAATTAAACCTTACAGCATCCATTAGGGGTGAGTACCAGTTTTATTATGCCCTTTTGAAGGACAGAAAAACTGAGAGCAAGAAAGGCCACATGATGTACCCAAGGCCTTGTCGCAAGTCATTGCAGAGCTGGGATTTGAATGAATGAGTTTCTAGTCCTGTATGTAAGCCAGTCTTCCAGACTGACTGCCTCCCCAGTTCATTATATTAAAACATTTAAATGAAAAATGAACAATTCCACTCTATTCCAACTCCCACTGATAATCATTAAACGACAGCATCATGCTTCTTGACTCATGGCTTGTACTGTGTAGAGCTTGAGTTGCAGAAAACGTCCCTCTAAACGCACATTTCCTTACCCATTGATGTAAGCTCAAACAAAAGACTTTGTCAACCAAGCGTTAAAGTTGAAAGTGTATTTCAGAGGAGTCTAGCTAACACCCTAAACCAATGATAAAGAGGAATGCAGGGAAAAAACAATATAATGTTTCCCTCAAAATATTAATCAGATTGAAACATGAGTCTCCCCCGACCCCCAAGGGCAAATATTGCTTTCAGAAGCACATAGCACATCTTGCCTCTAATTGACTGCCTGATGTCAATGGAATGAATCAATGCATTTAAGACCAGATTCAAAGCCACTGAAGTCAATGGGAGACTTTCTATTGATTTTAGTGGGTTTTGGATCAGGTCCTTAGGGACAGCATATTATCCAAAACAAGATTTGCCACATGAAAATAAGAATACAATTTTGATATAGCGGCTATTCCACTCGGTGAAACTACTATGGTCCTTTGCACTCAGTATTTTAGTATAACTTACTGATGGAATTGTATAACTGCAAAGGTAGCAACCTCAGGTTTAAAATCTTAATATACAATTTTTATGATTAATTTGAAGCTGATCTGCTGATACAACTGAAAAATATCTAAGCGTTTGATAACTTTGACACAGCTGATTTTTGTTTTGTTTTACTTTTGGAAAATGCTACCCCAACAGATCTCAGAGTCAAGCTATATATCTGTCACTCACACCAGTCAAACTCTTGAAATTCTATATTTATAGTTTTATATCTTCTACACCCCTGAGCGACAAAGTTTTGCCAGTATAACTGTGAGTGTAGACAAATCCTAAGATTTTCAAAGCTGGAGCAAGCCTCCTAAACTAACTAAATCTTTCAAGCCTGGAGCAGGCTTTATAATGCCTTAGCCCATCCCTTAGGTTTTGACCAATTTTAACTACTTCTACT
Source organism: Mesoclemmys tuberculata (assembly GCA_007922155.1). NCBI lineage: Eukaryota > Metazoa > Chordata > Testudines > Chelidae > Mesoclemmys > Mesoclemmys tuberculata. The sequence continues at coordinate 68,810,695 of ML675603.1, read as the reverse complement.
TGATTCAAAATGGAGTCTCCCAGCTATTGGCATACACTCTGGTCTCCTTTAGCTTCAGGAGACTACTGTTCCTTGTACAGCTTCACCCAAAGTAATCCTGTTAGGATGGAGGAAAGGAAAAACTAACCCTGCAGCGTATAAGTCGCTGATAGTTTCTACTTTCATATTTCCCTTAGAAGTAAAGGAAATTAATACCAATTACCCATTTACCTTTGCACCAACCAGTCTCCTGGGTCTCCCCCCTCCAACTGATGGACCACTATGGTACAACGTATCTCTTGAAGATCATGTATTAGCTGAGACTATCCACTCTACTCATGAGGGGCAATAGAAGCTATGACCTGTTTTGACTTGTTTGCTTCACATACAAGGATGTATGACCCGAAAACATGCCAGAGGAAGATGGAAGTTTGCAGTCTATCAAAGACAAAGAAATGGGCTTAGATGGCCAGCTGAGAGAAGTTAACAACATGTGGTGTGGAAATAAGGAGTTGTCAGGGAAGAATCTGCTGCCGAGAAGAAAGGGAGTGTGTGATGATAGAAGGCCATGGAGTTTGGAGGGAGGGCTTCCGTAGGTCTGAATAATTCTTCTGATAAATAGCCACACTTCTAGCTGCCTCTCTGAACTTTTAGAGGTTCCCTCATAACTATCTTCTCCTCCTTCCCCCACAGCCCTGAGACTTGTTTATACTTTTACATGTATGACATGATGGGGAAGTGGTGTATTACACCCTATTTTTAGACACATTGGGAGTCTGACTTAGCAGATGCTCAAGGAGACCATGTGCCTCTGAATTCCAGGAATGTCTATCCTAAGGTGTTTGATGGTTTTATAAAACTCAGTATTTAGTCCCAGTTTTAGCAGCCTCATGAAGTCGATGGCCACCTGAGCCTATGAAATTGGGATGAGCCTGGTTATGTCCATTGATTGTAATGGAGCTATGCTGATTTACATGAGCTCAGGATGTAGCCCATGTGTCTCAAGAGCTGACACATACAAGGCTTTTCACAAGACATCATCTCACCTTTTCCCCTGTGCTAACTTTATAAAACACTGATTTTTAAAAAAACATTCCTTTTGATGCATTCCAGAACCAAAGAGCTCAACTTACACACACGCTCAGAGGAACGGCACCAAGTCAAATTCTGTTCTCAGTAAATCCAAAACAACTAACCCCAACATCTGACGTTTTGTGTGCCTTTTCCCAGTTAATATTAGTCTCATCACTGGAGGTGAAATTCATATATGCAAAGACCACAAAGGTCCACTGTGATCATGTAGCCTGACTGCCTGTGTAACGCAGGGCATAGAATTTCCCTAAAATAATTCCTGAGGACGGCTAAACACTATAATTGCCAGGCAGTTAATTATTATTTAATTATTATTAATAATTGCCAGGCATAATTAGGTCAGTGGGTTCTCTCATGATTTTTTAAAATTGCAAACTTCACATTCTGGCTTAAAAAGTGACACATTAGGCCTTGTGCTGGCCTTTTGCACAGGGTGAATTTCACCCTATGTGAATCAAAGCACTGAGTTAGGCTACACTGGTCTACACTGAAGAGTCTTGTCACCAGAATAGTGCTGGCGTATACACTACAGTTGCCGCCCCTGCCAACAACACTGCCATTTTTTCGACAAAATAAAACCACCTTGACAAGAGGTGTCAGACTTTTGTTGGCTGAGCTAGAGTGACACAGTGTCAGTGTAGACACTGTGTCACCCTAGAGCAGTGGAGGGGCAGTCATTCTTGTCAATTTCACCACTAAAGCAGAGTGGCTGGTTCCCACTCCCAGCTGGGAGCAGGGCAACCAGCAGCTGCAAACCCCGGGGCAGCTGGTTCCCAGCTCCCAGCTGCAAGCTGGGACCGGGCAGGATGCAGGCAGCTGCCACCAGGCTCCCTGCTGCAAGTCGGAATTGGCAGGATGTGGCAGCTGCAGCCATGCTTCCGGATGACACCAGGAAGTTGGAGGGCAGCCTACAGGGAGCCCGGGAGCCTGCGGATTCCCAGCAGAGAGCTGAGAGATGGCTCTCTTAGCTCCCTCGCACACTGTCCCTTAGGTCGGTGGAAGTGCTCCTGGTGAGTCCGCACTACACCGACCCAAGGGGAGCCGTGTGGACATCAGCTACTGCTGTAATTATAGAGGTGGCTGACAGTCCACATATCTTCTGTCGACTTATTTTTCTAGACAGAGCCTTAGGGGTGAATTTTACTCTGTGTGGACAGCCAGCTAAAATAAACCCTCAGCACCACATTAGTCCCATGTAAGCCTTATTTTGAGATCTTGAGTAGTGCATAGGCCTTGTGCTAGAGCTTTGCACAGCTGCAAATTGCACGGTTTGATTCTTGGGGTCATTTGTGACACCAAACTCTGCCACTTGCTATAGATGCAAACCACAAGTGTGCTGTCAGACACAGATCCTCAAAGAAATGTAGGCATCTAACTGACTTAAATCAGTAGGAGCTGGGTGTCTTAATATCTCTGAGGGTGTGAGCCTAGTATCTAGCTACACTTCTTAAGAGTAAACAAGTACATATTTACATAAGTGAATAACTACTTTTTGGCTCTTATAACAGCTGCTTATCCTTATCCAAGACACCTGAAAACCACTTACATTATTAAAGAAAACTGGCCAATTTTAGAACTGGCATTTCCCCACAGTCACAAGTATTTTATATATTTAAGAAAATAAGATAGCCTGCATGAAAAACTCATATGATCATCTTGCAGCCTTAGGGCAAGAGCAAAAGATTTCTTCCCAACAGATAGTTTAGTAAGAGATCAGTATTAGAAATCAATACTTCTCCTCCCCCCAAAATGGCTGAGACTTTGCAAGAATATTGATGGTTTTCAATAAACTTCATTTACTTTTGTGCCAAAATATATGAGATTGATAATTTATTTAATGTTCCTAATGTAAAGTGAGAAATAATTTTCACTAGGAATTGATTGGCTGATGAAAGTTGGTATCTGGTAGAACTACAGGTGTGGGGATTAGCTCATTAAGGGATTGATAATAGAACCCTGAGCCCTTCACTGCTAGATCACAATGTGAATACGGCCCAGAGCAGCACTGATTGCAGGGCACCCTCTGATGTCCTATATGAAACATGTTACTAGGCTCATTCCAGGTCCTAAAAGGTAAAGGCCATTGAAATCAAAGGAAGTTAGACACTTAACCATTTTTATCCCACTAGACACCTATCTGCATCTTTAGGTAAAGGCCCAGATCCACAAACAGGGCCCCCAAATGGGGGAAGGAGGGAAAGGGTGCATTTTACTGGGGCCTGGCCAAGGCTGCAACCCCCATTATCCCCATTACAGGAGAGAACCCGTGTTAAAAGTTTGTACTGGGTCTGAAAAACTTGGGCCCTGTCCACAAAGACACCCCAGACTTAGGCACTGCCACCTAAGTCCCAGTATTGACTCTACTGCGATCCACAAAACCTCCCCTGAACACTGTAGGGGCCTAAACTCCTTTGGCACCCAAGTTTTCGAAGTAGAAGATGCCTACATTTTAGCCTCTGAGCACGCATACTGCTGTCCCACTTTAGGCGCCCGGATACCTATCTCCTGCCAAAGCCCCAGAGCAATTCCCAAACCAAGGAAAGCTAGGTGTCTGACCACCTAACTCACATTCAGGGGCTACTCAGGTAGGTACGCTCACAGGCTGCCTACCAAATCAGGTCAAGGAGAAGGTGGTGGTGCCCAATTTATAACTTTTAGCCCAGCAGTTAGAGCATTTGCCTAAGACTCAGGCCCCCCTTCTGCTTGGGGTGGGGATTTGAACAGGGGTCTCCCTCTCTCTCAGGAGCATGCTCTAATCACTGAGCTATAGGATAGTCATCGTGAGGATCCTTCAGTCTCTCCTGGTGCAGCTACACTTTGGATAACTAATGAAAGAATCATTGGAGCAGAGGAACTGGCCTCAGGGTCTCCTACCTTGCAGGGGGTTCCATAATCACTGGACTACAGTGTCTGTCACTCTTGCCTCATGATTGTTCTAATGTGACTAAATACTTAAACAGGCATTGGGCCAGAAAGAGTGAGAGAGATAAGGACTCTGTAGTGCTTAGGGCACCCACTTGGGAAGTGGGATACCCTGAGTTGAATCCAGTCCCTCTGCTCCAATCACCCTTTTATTATTTATCGCCAGTGAAACAGCTTCCACAGAGGGAGCCCAATGTCAGATTAGCCCAGTAGTTAGTGAGCTCTCCTGAGAGTTGGGAGACCTGCTGTTCAAATCCTTTCCTCCCCTCTGCCAGTGAGGGGAATTGAATGAGGGTCTTCCACATCCCAGGCTAGTGCTTTAACCACTGAGCTAAAAATTGTAAGTTGGGCTCCCCCATCTCCATTTTGTGTGCAGCCAGGAAGGCACCTAACTCATTCCCTCAAGAAACAGCTTTGGCACCTAAGCCGCCTGACTCCAGGTGGTGGGTTCCTCTTTGTGGATCACTAAGCACAGCTAGGTACCTCTCTGCAGCCCAGACTTAGGTACCTAACTCCAAGAGAGGCTTGTTTTCAGCACCTCCCATTGGCTAACAGGTGGGGAGCCTCCAAGCATAATGGTTTTTGTGGATCACATTCTTAGGTGCCTCTCTCTCCCCATTCATAGCATAGGGCACCTGGATTCCTCATTCAGTGGATCCCAGTGTTGTTCTTGTGAATTTCTGTGATAGTGTTACAATGCCTCGATCACTTCGTGGATCTCACCCAAAGTGTCCACATCACAATAACCATAATTACAACTGACACTAACTGGCTCATTTGTTGGGCTAAGATGGAAATAAAATAAAAATGAAACTACCATTTTATCACTCATGTATATTATTTATTCATGAACATTGATTTATTCATCAAGATGTCCACTTTCAGCTATCATTTAACAGCTTTGCTAAACATGGTGTTTCATTTAAGTGATAAGAAACTCCATACTGGTTCTTTATCTATCTAATAAGGAATGGCAGGGTCCTTATTAAATAAGGACTACAAATGGACCAAACAGAATTCTGGATTTGATAGACAATATTACATAGCAAAGAGTAATTTATTTCTACTGCAGGAATTATTGGGTGAAATTCTGTGGCTTGTGTTAAGCAAGAGATCAGACTAAATGGTTACAGTGGTCTTTCTGGTCTTAAAAGATATTAATTTATTCATTTTACAGTAAAAAACAATTCAATCTATATATATTGGATTAAGAGCAATTAATTTACTGCTCAAGTAAGATACATTTTAGGCAATTTTTCTTTAGATCTAAAATGAAAATGAAGAGTTTATAAAGTATTAGTGAATCTTAGGTATGTTACACAGTGTGGTGGCAACCTTGAGCAAAGACGACTTTTTTTTTTTTTTAAATTCTCAGGCCAAGAAAACCAAAGTAACCATGTAAATAGAAATATGTGGTTCCTGCCTGCTAGAAAATTAATAATATTGGATTTCTAGAACTTCAACAAGGTTCTTTGACAAAACAAAAGAAATACATAGGTGGCAATACCCATGGAATGATCAAAGAAAAAATGGATCTAGGGAAGTTGCCCCCTGTTTCGTCTCCTACAGACTGGACACTGTCTGTTAACTGATCAAGTTTTGGAAAACAACTACAAAATGGAACAAAGCTTATGTGCATAGTGAATACACATGAACATTTATTATATACCCTATCTTTTAAAAAATGCCAACGTCCATTTTTTAAACAATGGTTGGCATATTACCAAGAAAAAATTAGCCTGCCATAATGTTTAGAGTGAGTAAGACACTAGTCGAACATGCTTACATCAACTGAAAAGGCCAACCATTCACCCAACCCTGCTTTTTACAAGCCTTATGTATATAGTATGTTGGTGTTAGGCAATATTTCAAGAGATCCCGACATCATACAGTAAACAAGATCCCAGGTAGCCCTTTTTGTGAACCATGAAGTTCAGGATTCTCTCTTGGTTGAGAAAAAATGTTTAATGGTATGTTGCACAGAAAATAAATCAGACTGTGTGGCATCTCATGGTCCAAGCAGTGCAAGGGATGACAAACAAATTACTCTTCCATGTTCATTCTTTTCTTTTTATATACTGGATTTTTATTTCATCCACAGTTGTGCAGTGACATTAATTAGAACAATAGCATTCAGGTAATAGGTCTGCTTATACAGTTCGCAATCCATGGAGATAGAAAGGTTACAGAACTGTTTTCACAGTAAAGACAGACTTGCAAACAAACGAACTTGGTTAAAAAAGAGTTAAGGTTGAAAGTGTGTTCCATCTATGTAATACCCAAAAGCAAATTACACCTGCTCTAAAAAATGTACACCTTTAAAAACAAAGAAAACCAAAAAACAGAGTGTCTGGAAATGAAGAGCTAAAAGATCCAGTCACCTCTGTCATACATTGCTCACATACACTATCCCCTCAGATTTAATTTTGCCTCCTTGTTTTGTTCTGTATGGAAATATGCTGTAGGATGTATATAGTAGATGCTATTGCTACTGAAGTTGCTGCTGCAGGCAGGGACACAGATTGTAAAACCTAGATATAAGGAAATATTTCATCTAATTACCTGCCTTCTTTTCCCCCAGTTGTTCAGGTGAAATTGATGTCCCCATTCACAGAATCCTTTCTTTAAAAAGTCTTTCACAGAGATTTGAAAATAGTTTAAAACAATAACAAATGTTTTGTTCAGAAACAGTTCTGAAATCAAAAGTCAATACATGAAGCACTGAGAAGGCAATCACCACAGAATGCTGCAGGCTCTAATTTCTTTCCAGCAAAGTTTGGCTGCTTATTAGAAAGAAATGGAGAGGGAAATATTATTCCTACCAGGTACCATGCAGGGAGTTTCAACCTCTTTGGTTCTGAGCTCCCACTGTTTAGAAAGATGCCTGGCTAAGTGGGGTAAGGTTTATGGAGCTAAATTCTGTTAGCATGAATGGGTCTGCATGTGTATTGGTGAGAGGAGAATTTGACCCACTGAATGCATTCTGATTTAGAAACATTTAAGTGTCAAACTCTCTAACTATGCTCCAAAACCTTGCCTATGCAATGACCATTTTCACATCCTGACAGAGTGATTGGAAGCACAATTACAGGGTGTGTATGAGTCGCACACACCAAATTTCATGTTCACATTTCACGGACGATGTTTGAAAATCTGGGTAAACAAACTGTGGACACCCCTTTCCACAGAAAGTATATAAATATAGGGCTGGAAGGGAGCTCAAGAAGCAATCAAGTCTAGCATCCAGTGTGAGGCGGACCAGGTAAACCTAGACCATCCCTAATAAGTGTTTGTGTAACCTGTGCTTAAAAACCTCCAATGCTACAACCTCCCTTGGAAGCCTATTCCAGAGCTTAAGTCCCCTTACAGTTAGAAAGCTTTTCCTAACAATTAACGTAGATCTCTCTTGCTGTATATTAAGCCCACTATTACTTGTCCTACCTCAGTGGACATGCAGAACAATTGATCACCATCATCTCTGAAACAGCCCTTAACATATTTGAAGACTGTTATCAGGTCCACCCTCGGTCTTCTTTTCTCAAGACTAAACATTCCCAGTTTTTTTAAACCTTTCCTCATAGGTCAGGCTTTCTAAACATTGCATTGGTTTTTGGAGATATCCTCTGGACTCCCTCCAATTTGTTTACATCTTCCTAAAGCAAGTACACAGTACTCCAGCTGAGGCTTCCCCAGTGCCAGATAGAGTGGTACAATTACCTCCCATTTCTTACATACAGTACTCCCTTTAATACACCTCAGAATAATATCGGCCTTTCTCACAATTATATCACACTGCAGACTCACGTTCAGTTTGTGATCCACTATAACTTCACACGTTTTTCAGCAGTACTACCACCTAGACAGTTATTCCCCATTTTGTAGTTGTGCATTTGATTTTTCCATCATAAATGTAATACTTTGCCCTGATCTTTATTGAATTTCATCCTGTTGATTTCAGACCAATTCTCCAGTTGGGCCAGGTCATTTTGAATTCTAATCTTGTCCTCCAAAGTGCCTGCATCTCTTCCCAACCTTGTGTCATCTGCAGATTTTATAATCAGACTCTTCCCTCCATTATCAGGTCATAAATTAAAATATTGAATACTACTGGACCCTGCACTGACCCCTGTGGGTCCCCACTAGATACATCTTCCCAGTTTGACAGCAAACCATTGATAACTACTGTGGTAAAGTCAAGCCAGATGGCTATGGCAGGGTACTTCAGGGCCGATATGTAAGCCCTAGAATGCTTAAAGCCCTCTTCCCTACAGGCAGGAAAGAGGTTTCACCTGGGGCTGATTAGGCAATTAGGCCACCTGGGGCTGCTTAACTAATTAGGCTACCTGGGACCAATCAAGAAGCCCTGCCCCAAACACTTAAAAGCCTCCAGTGCAAGCAGGCAGTTGGGGGTAGCAGAGTGAGGAAGGAGCTGTTAGAAAGTGAATTGGAGTCAGTGGTCCCTACTGTTAGAGAAGCAGAGCAGAGCAGAGCAGAGGAGACCCTGGTCCTGCTTCCCAGCCTACAGGGAGAACAGGTACCCCCCTGGGCCACCGGCCTTCCCCAGGAGGGTGGGGAGATAACCCTCAGGCCATAGTGAGGCCTACACCTGCTTGCCTGGGGGAAGGGCCAACGAAGAGGGGAAAACCTAGAGATTTACCCAGACTGGGCTGGGTCTACCTTAGGCCCCACGGCCTACAGAGACTGTCGCTAGTGGGTGAGTGCCAGAATGGGGGCCTGGTGTACCACACTACTCTTTGAGTACAGTCTTTCATCCAGTTGAGTACCATCTTATAATAATTTCCTCTAGACCACATTTCTCTAATTTGCTTCTGACAATGTCATGTGGAATTGTGTTAAAAGCCTTACTGAAATCAAGATCTATCATGTCTGCTGCTTTCCCCCCCAACAACTGGGCCAGTAGCCCTGTCAAAGAAGGAAATTAGGATGGTTTAGCATGATTTGTTCTTGATAAATCCCCAATGGCTATAATTTATAACCCTATTATCCTCTAGCAGTTTACAAATTGATTGATTAATACTTTGTTCCAGTATCTTTCCAGGTGTTGAGGTTAGACTGACTCAAATTCCCCAAGTCCTCTTTGTTCCTCTTTTTAAAGATAGATGCAATCCAATGTTTGCTCTCTACAGTCCTCTGGGACCTCACAGCCCTATACAATATAAAGTTAATGAAGATTAAATTGATATAATAGGACAAATGTGTTTGCAAAAAAAAAAAAAAGCCTTACAGGATATAGCATTAGATCTGATGGTTACAAGGCTTTCATTCTGGGTATGAAAATGAATTCTTCAGTAGTTACAATGCTCTTTTAGCCATTTCAGTTATAAAGCTACCAAAAGTGCCCAATTCTTGACAGTCCTATCCTCTAATAAGCAGGGAAGAAAGAGTATTTTGTAAATATCTGGTCATCAGCTTGGTTTTAACAAAGACAAGTGACTATGGACCAGCCATAGTCTGCCCCCTGCCAGAGGCCCACCACCTTGGCACAGCATACCCTAAAAAGGTGCCCTGATGGAAGGGAAAAGCAGTGAGTTCAAACCTCCAGGGGTTGCATAGAGAGGCCTCCCATGATCAACTGCATGCAAAACTAGTGAGAGTTGGTTCTCTGGTACATAGAAGAGCCAAGAGCAGGCAGAGGCCAATCAGAGCCCAACAGGTGAGATAAAAAGGTGGCTGCTTTTATTAGGAGCCAGTTGTGGGTGAAGGCAAGGCAAGGCAATGCAATGCAATGTTAACCTTGATAACATTGACCTTGGGTTTCTATGAAGGGCTAAAGTTTATATTATGGACTTTAACACACAAGTGGCTATTTTGAGTTGAGGTTTAATTTGTCTTCTGCTAACCCTGGAAGAAATCTGGATTGAGAGATGATCTAGCTGGAAAGTTAGGCCATGGAGGTGGCAGACCAATGTGGAACCAGGACATGAGAAGGTACTAGAGGAAGAGTTCATGTGCTGTCGTGGTGAGTGCACAGTATAATAGGAAGCCTTTTAAAAGTTATCCTCTGTTAGTTGCCATCGCACTGAATATATGCAGCCTCTTGAAAACATACATGTTCTTTCCATGTCCATTGAGACTATCAGTTAACATAATCATCAATATCACACTGAGCTAGTTTGACAAGATAAGAACAACGTTGAGTGTTAGTCAGTGAGATCCTGGAGTAGAGATGTCTGTCTTGAATTACCTAGTAGGTGCTTCTGTCCATTACCTGAAGAAAAGTAGGCCATCTGTTCGATAGCAAAAACCCTAAGCAAGTAACAAATTTAGTTCTCCTGTACTGCTGTTTATATTGCACAATAATTTCTTTAGGGAAAGGTAAGCCACAGTTACAATTAATTGAAAGATGGTAATTAATTGACATTCACTCATTATCAGTGACAAAAATGTTGATGTCTGGCACTGGAAACAGACAAAGATCTCCCACATGATTACAGGTAATTTTAGAGCTTTGTTAATCTTGTGCATTAACTCAGATGGAAAGTGTGTTTATTGCAAATACTTCAGTTCATTCCTGCGTAAATTCTCCTGCTTTGATTCCAGCATAGCCTGCAGGAGACATAGTCAGTGTGGGCAAGCCACATCTTGCGATTCATGGGTGCACAAAACAATGCTGCTTGGCCACCTCTATCATTATCATTGCACAGTCTATTGACACTGCCTTTTAATGTGTGTGTGTTTTGGCAATCCCCGTAATAGCTGTTCAGTCAATAAATGGAGTGTTGACTGGGCACAAGATTCAACGCATGATAAATGCTTATCACTGAACACATCCTTGCTGAAGTTTGCTGTTTGACTAGAACTAACCTGTTTCCAAGAGCAGTTCTTGATCTTGCCTTTTTCAGAGCTTTCCATATATTTTGATGTAATCTACGTGCTTCAATGGAGTCCATATTTCAATAAACAAATGTAGGGCCTTTTGCTGTTCTTATTAAGACAAAAGTAAATCTCCCATTGATTTCAATGGGTGCAAGATTGAGCCCAGACTGTAAATGTAGGGCCAGGAGAACTTCAAAAGGTCCAAAAGATTCAGTTCAGATAAGCAGAAAAAAGTTCAGACACTTGTGCTCTTGGTTCTGGAAATTAGGCTGGAAATAACGCGAGAACATTCTTTTTCACTGTATTTTGGCTCTTCCATTTCCATCAGGAAACTTTTATAAATCTTCAAAATAATTCAGTTTGGTTCAAGTTGTAGGTGAATGTTCAGATCAGTATTGATTTAAACTCAACAGATTTGATCATCCCTAATAGATGCATTTATAGGAATGGAAAGTAAACAGTGGGACTGAAATCCAGATTCCACCTGAATTATAAGGGGCAGCTCTGATCTGTTTTCTTGGTGATGGCGGGCCAAAACTTGTGCTCCCGTGCACTTGTACACCGTAATGGAATTGCCTGGTTGTAAATGAGGGAAGGATTTGATAGGAACTGTTACCTGAGGTTCCTTATAATAGTAAAGATTTTTAATGGAGGTTGGGGGAAGTTTTTATAATCCATCCATTACACTGAGGGCTTGTCTACATGGAGAGTTAGTCTGAAACAGTTATTATTGGAACAAAACAGATAATTCTAGTCAACAGAAAAAGTAAAAAATACATTAATAACCTATCACATACTGTAGCAAGTTTGACCATTACTGTAAAAATACTACCGGGGTGTAAACAAAGGGGGACAAGCAGGGGCACAGAACTCCTCTGGGGCCAGAGCAGGGCAGGAGATGACAGTTCCTTTGGCCCTGGTGCCACATGGGGAGAGCTAGCTCCTTTGGCTGCCAGTGGGGAGAGAGAGCTCCTCTGGCCCTAGGGCTGCAGTGGGAGGGAGAACCAGCTGCTCTGGCCACAGGGAGCACAAAAAGTGCCCTTCCAAAAGTGGCCAAATTTTTATTTCCATGCACCCCCTTGAATACTACGGTATTGATACAAGGGGTGGGTGATGTTAGATTTAAGGAATGACCTCCAGGCTGAGTCTCAAAAAGCTCCTGCTCATACGCACGATAAATAACCACTAACAAATATCATTTCTGGAGTGTTGCCAAGAAAAACAGTTGCTTGTTTGAGCATGTTAGCTTGAATGGGTGCAAGCTAGTGTACGTCATCTGCTTAGCCACATTCTGAAAGGCATGTAGGGGAAGATTATTATGGGATATATATTATGTATAATTAGAACTTAGCATATGTGGCAAGAGAGGTGTGTGTGCATATATATACTTCAAAACCAAAAGTAGTATATTGCCCAGTCAATAGGCATATTCTACTTCTGAGTCCATTCATGCACTTTATCAATATTATCTTGTATACTAGCTGCCTCCCTCTATTTTTGTTTGGTTTCCGTGCGGTTAAAAAATTCTAATCAACATTAAAAAAACTAACAGGAACTTTGAGCCGAGTTTTCAGCTAAATTATACAACGTGTGTTCGTATGGGCTGACATTTGTCAAGGGTAGTCATTGATCTTGAGTGCCAAGCCTAAGACATTTTGGGCCTGATTTTCAGACATGCTGAGTACATGCAGCTCCTGTTGACTTTAACTGGAATTGCAGACATTCAGCACCTACCTGAAAGTCTGAAGTTGTACACCACAAATTAGTGTCCATTTTTGGTCTAATCCTTTCTTTGCAAATGAATGTTTGTATATAAGGAAACACTATAGGAAGTTATTTTCCTATTATTTACCAATGGTTTAGGACACCAACTTCAGATGAATGAATCTTCACTGTGCCAAACCTATATATCTCATTAACATGTTTCCATTGCCATATTCCATAACTAAAGGGTAAAGGAAACAGAAAGCTTTGATTAGTTGTTCAAAAGAATGCAACTTTATTACTTTTAGCAATAAACAAAAACAGCTACAACCTGGCATGTACACACATCATTTATATCTGCTATAAAACAAGGAACCTTATCTCCTAGAGCAATGACCTAGGGATACTGTCCAAATTTTGATCTTGGTCTCAGTCTCACTCCCACAGCTAGCAGTTGCCAGAAGTGCTGCTTAGTCAGTACAGTGGTCAGCTCCAAACAGCAAGCCCTCAAATTGCCCCAACTTTGGGTGGAATCCACAGAGATGTGGGTGTTGCAATGCTGAATGTTTTGATGCCTAACTTTTAGGTGTCTAGAAAATCATAGGAACAACATGGTGAGCCACAAAGCCAAGTTCGGTGCCTAAGCTCCTATACAATGAATGGGGAGAAGTAAGCATCGAAGAGTGTGATCCACCAAAGCCAGCATGCAAGGCGAGGGGCCATCTAAGCTGGCCAATGGAAGATGCCGACTAGAGGGGTGGATTCTAAACCCTGCCCCTCTCTCGAGACACCTAAGTCCAGGCTTCAGAGAGGTGCCTAGTTCTGCAAGTGATCCATGAACTGGGGGAAGATAGACTGGCTAAATTGCATGAATGGCTCTAAACAAAACAGCTGGGGGAAGGGGAGAAGCTCCCTTATAACCTTCAGCCTAAATGTGGGACCCCCCAGTTAAAGTCTCTCTCCTGAGGAGAAGAGATTTGAACTGGGATATGCTATGTACCTCCAAGGAGCATGTGCTAACCCCTAGGCTATGAAGGCACCTACAAGCTCCCCTCCTGAAGTTGTTCTACTGTGATTAAACAATGGATTACTTAAATGTTAATTGGGTCCGTGAAAGAGTTAGAAAGACTCAGTAGACTCTGTGGATGCTGTGGCCTGACAGCTGGCAGATCCCAATTCAAATCCCTTCCCTTTCCTTAAATTAAATCCCACATCCTGTGTAAGTACCTGAACCACTAAGCTAAAGGTTATACAGAAGGTCTCTCCCCCCCCCCTTCCCCCCAGGTGTTTTGTGTGAACTTGCCTGAGGGGCCTGATCCAGTAGGCACTCTCTGAGCCCACATACTAGATGGGGCCGCTGCATGTGACTTCAGTGGCTGAACGGCTGTCTTTCCTGGTTTGTGAATAGCTCTGGGACTTAGGCAGGAGAGAGGCATCTGGAAAACCTATTATGAGGCACCAGTGCACATGCTCAGGCAGGGGATAGGTGCCCAGAGGCCTAGAGTGAGGCTGCAGTGCACATGCCCAGAGGAAAAAAACTTAGGCATCAAGTGAGTTGAGGCACCTAGTGGGTCAGGTGGCAGCCAAGCAGGAGTTTGTAGATCACAGTGGTACCTAAAAAATGGACTGAGGCAGGGTCTACACTGATGGCGGCAAATTTGTCGCCGTCAGATCGATTGCTCTGGATCGACTGAGAGGTCTGTGTAGACCTGCTCAGTCGATCTAGCAATCGGCATAGGAAAACCACCCCGGTAAGTGGCGTTGTGCTGCGTCGAAGGGAACGCTGTTCCTGTCGGCACAGCGCAGCGAGGACAGCGTGCGGAGCAGATGCTGCAAAGTCAACAGGAGATACACAAGTGATTTACGTCACTTGTGTATCTCCCATTGACTGCCTCTGAATCCCAAAGGTAAGTGTAGACCGGGCCTTAGGCGTCTAAGTACCATTGTGGATTGCACCCTTAGCCTCACACTACTGAAATAGGCCAATTGACAATCTCCAAGGATAGTCATGTTCAGTCCTTCTTGGATAGCAGAAGAAATGTGGAGTTTCAAGTGTGGTGGGAAAAATGAGGAATATTCAGGGCCCAGCAGGGAAAGACAACTCCCAGGAAAGCTAAACATAATGCATTAGTTTTCAGGCAGTTTTACTGTATCATTGCATGAGGTCACTACTCCCTTTGCATTTGGATACAAGACAACACAGTTTTGTTACCTCCTAGTTCTGTTCTGTCTTGCCAGGGTAATTGTTGCCATTATACTCCCCACAAGACAAGTGTTAGCAATCATCCTAGCTAAACCAGATTAGGCTTCAGGGGCATTTGCTGTACATGATGCCAAATCCATCCTTGATCCTAATTATATGAAATATGCTCCAATAATTTTCCACTAGCTGAATAAAAATAATGCCAGAACTGCTGCCTTTTACTAAATCTCAATTAAGAGGCATTCACTAATCCCAAGATATATCATAGCTTCTTCCTGTGAGAGTATATTTCCTTTTTATAAAATGGTGTTTCCCCAAAGGAGATGATTAGCCCTGTTTCTGGCACCAAAGTCTAGGGAGGGAGGAAGAGAGAGAGAGAGTGAAATTATTTCAAGCCTAATTTGTCTGGGCCAAATCCTGAAGTCTTTATTCAGGCAAAATCCCCATTGATTTCAATGTTCATTTATAGGTTAGTGTTCCTGTACAATTTCAAACAATAAAAAAATCAAGACACGGCCCTGTCTACAATACTTCTTCCTGAACCAAAAGGAAGAAAAACACCTTAACTTGGAAAATAAAATCAGAATACACAAATTAGCACTTTTACTACTTAGCATAGCATTGATGAATTTTTTTTTCTAAATTGACAATGCTATCTGCTGGAGCCAATTCCAAAATTGTATTATGGAAATTACTTGCAGCTACTGACTAATAAGGACAATGGTTTTAAAAACAAGTGTTCGGTAATAACAGTTACAAAAAATAAATTCATAGGCAATCTGGTTGCACACCAGTAACAATGAAATGGTTAAAATACATTTTTATTGCCATTTGAAAACTTTTCTTTGGTCCATTAAATTTTTTACCTGAAATAAACTGGCTGTGGGCAGGGGAACCCATTTACCAAAACAAACGGATAGCAAATTTGTTTGCACAATGTATAATCAGCCTAATTACTACTTCTTGCAGGATCTTTGAAGAACAGTGCATATTTAAGATTAAATGGGAAAATTTACTTTAAAACTATTTACTGTTCATTGCCAATAAGACCTTTATCAAGTTGAAGGGATTTAGTAGTATTAGAGACTCCTGTTCTTTAATTTTGCTATTACCATTTTGTTTTGTTGAAAGTCTAATGTATGCAAGGTTAGTATTATTGAAATAGACATGTTTATGACTTCTTTCAAATCACCTAAAACAGCACAACAGAAATAAGGCAAAGTCAGGAACTAATAAATTAAACAAACAAACCAACAAACAACCCACCTCCCTCCCTCCCCCCCACAAAAAAAAATTCTTAGGCATGTGTAATTGCGTGAAAAAATTCGTAGGCAGGTGTAATGTACTTGAGTAGAATTATTGCGTTAGCTAAGCAAGTTCGAATGACACTAAATTTTTTACTATGGTAGATGAAAAGACTCTGATGGTACTGAAAGATCTAACACTTAATTTTATGTTCAGTTACAGCAGCAGTAAAGAAAGCAAATAGGATGTAAAGCACTTGTCCAATTTTGGTCACTGTAGTTTTTTTAAAAACAGATAAAATTGGATAAAGTACTGTAAAATGAATGTAATGGAAAGGTTTATATATGACAAGAGACTAACAAAACTGAGATTTAGTCTTTAGAGAAGAAAAGGTGGAGGTGAAATGACTGAAGTATTTAAATTAGCTGAAGGTTATAAAATTACACTCAATCTATTTGAGACAATGAGGCAGACCTGAATTAGGGGACATAGATTTAGGTTAAGAAATGGGCTGGTCATTTCTTAAGTAGTGCATCACACAAAGAGCATGTTACACCATTAATTCATACTCTGCACTGGGTGTTCAGAGAAAGGCTTAAGGTTGGAAGTATAGTCCCATGGTGCAGGGAGGGCTAGCTTGGCATTTACGAGAACTGGGTGTTCAATTCCCTACTCTACCACCTATGTCCTTGTAACTATCAGCAAGTTACTTGGTTTCTCTAGGCCCCACTTCCCCATCTGTAAACTGGAAATAATAGTACTTTCCTCCCTCACAGTGGTGTTGTGAAGATAAATTCTCTAAACTAAGATTGTAAAATGCTCAGCTAGTGGGAGACATATAGGTACTTTAAATAAACATTGGCTTCCCTACATAAAGCCCTAAATGGTTTGGGAGCTAATTACTTAGGAAACCTCATTTTCCCTCACAATTCTGAGCAGCAGAAGTTCCTGGTCTGGTCTCCACTCAGTTTAAATAGGAGGCAGTGGTGCCTAGTAGGACAGCATCTGTGGAAAAAATCCTTGACTGTGAAATTTGCTTCTCCCTGGATTGACCAGAGCCCAGTTTGTGAACCCGCTTAGCAAAGCCTCCTTTTTTTAGTGGACATCTGGTGAGAAGGTGGGTTGATGGGCTGGATAACAGGGTGGAGGAATGTGAATTGTGGGATTTGTGTAGCAGTTCAACAATAAATGAATGGTAAAATGTATCGAATATTTTAAATTTTTGTAATGTGCCAAGGGTATGAAATTTATGCTACAAAATCATAATACTTTATAGTTATTTTATTTGAGCAAGGAATAGATTTCCACTTGGTCCAGTAGGATAGTATTTAGAACTGGTCAGAAAATTGTTTTTTCTCCCTCATGGAAAATTTTGACATATTGAAAAACTGAAAATTTTCAGGTGAAAATTCTAAAAAAATTGGCTGCAAAGCTTTTGACAACTACTCAAAATTTTCAGTGGAAAGCAGTGTTCTTCTATCCATATTGATTCCAGGATATTAGAGAGGCAAGATTGGTGAGGTAATATCTTTTATTGGATCAACTTCTGTTGGTGAGACACAAGCTTTCAAGCTTACATAGAGCTCTTCTTCAGGTCTGAAGAAGAACAGCTCTGTGTAAGCTCAAACGCTTGTCACTCTCACCAACAGAAGCGGGTTCAAAGGAAAGCAGACATATTTTCATGAAAAAAAAATGTCACTTAGTCCAAATCCAATTTTCTATCAAGAAGCAGTTGGAGGGAAAATTTCTCATGAGACCAAGTAGTAATGGGTGTTTAAGCAAAACCAAGATCTCAATGTGGAATTTAGTAAGTTAAAAGGGTAACAGTCAGTTTGGTGCATGGAATAGCAGACCATCTTTTCAGTAGGTCAAAAGAAAATTTTCCATTGATCAGACTTTTAACCCCTCACTAAGTTGGTGAAGAGGTATTTTGGTATGGAAGAAGTTTTACCTTCTGGCACTAAAAGAAAATATTTTAAAAGTTTAAGGTTTTAAAATGTATTGTGGCAAAGTGCCAGTTCCCCCAGGTAGGTCCCATGCTTCACCTCTCTTCCTGGGCCAGTGCACCCCAAACTATCCCGTTTCCCCTGGCTGTAGAGGAGCTTTGTTTCCTGGTCTGGGAGGGAACCTTCTCCTCCAGCTATCACAAGCCTTCTGGCAGCTTTCTTCTGGTTTGTTCCGCTCTCCCCCTCTTGGGAAGGCAGGGTTTAAGTACACCTGGCAGCGCCATTCATTGGCTCCACGCACACAGGTTATTTGGGTGTATTTGGCCCTGGACAGCTGGTCCTGGCTCACCAGTTTCCCTGAGACCAGCGTAATAGCAATCCCTGAGTCTACTAGGGCCAGGGTCCAATACCTTTCACTTCTACTGGCCTCATGTACCTTTGGGCAGTCTCAGCCACCCCCACAAGGTAGACCAGGCTGCAGGGACTGGAAAACTCACCCAGCCCACATTGCATGGGCTCATCCCTATTGGGGCACTGGGCTGCTATATGCCCCTGTTCCCCACATTCATAACACCTGTATTGTGGTTGCAACAGGCCCCCCATCTTTTTGGCTTCCTGACTTCAGGCTGGGACCCTCTCCCCTGGGATCCCTAATCCCCTTGGCAGGCTCAGGCCACTCTCCAGCCCCCCTTCTTCCCAGCATGGGGTTGCCACCTGTCTCAGGAGTCCAGGCCCTTGGGCCAGGAAACAACCCATTGTTCCGGCACCCTTCTTCCCTGGCAGTCTGTGAAAGCCCCCTGGCTGCCAACTGACTCTCCACAAGGGCGATAAAGTCATCATATTTGTTGGGGTCAGTACAGCTAATCCCCCCACCGGTCAGGCAGCAGCCCCCTCACAAGCCGTCCCAGGACAAGGATCTCGACAACTAGATCCATGCCGTAGGCCTCCAGGCATAGTCATTTCCACACCAGGTGAACCAGGGAAAAAAGGCTGGGACCTTAATGCTTGGCCCTCCCAGTACCTCCATTCATAGAACATCTGGGCCCATGTGGCTGTCATCACTCCCAACCTGGCAAGGACCTCTGCCTTCAGCTGGGGGTAGGCCACAGCAACTTCTGCTGCCATATCATACTAGGCCTTCTGAGATTTCCCCCACTAGGAACAGGGCAAGGATACTGGCCCACTGCTCTCAGGGCTAGGCCTCCCATAGGGCCATCCTCTCAAAGGCAATCAGGTATGACACCACATCATCTTCTGCAGGTAGTTGCCTGCCCATTTAGGGTGCACCTCCTCTTGGCACTCACCTAGCTCCACCAGGACTCTCAACTGGCCCACCACATCCTGCAATAAGGCACAGTCCTGGGCAGCCTGGCTCATCAGCCAGTGGTTGGTTTCCTGCTGCATCCTCACAGCCTCCTGCTGGGCAGCTGCCTGGACCCAGGTAGCTTCCTGCTGGGCAGCTGTGGCTTGCACCAGGGCCCTCACCAGCTCCTCCATCTTGGGAGAGGCATGGGGTAGAACCACCCTGGCTTAAGTCCACTGTATGAAATCTCACTCCTGACACCACTTATGGCAAACTGCCAGCTTCCTCCTCATGCATCTCATGCTTTATCTCTCTTTCTTGACCAGGGCACCCCCAGCTACCCCATCGCCCCTGGCTGTAGAGGAACCTTGTCTCCTGACCTGGGAGGGCACCATCTCTTCTAGCCACCACAAGCCTTCTAGCAACTTTCTCCTTGTTTATTTCCCCCCACTGCCCTTCCACTCTTGGGAAGGCAGGGTTTAAGTACAACTGGCAGTGCCCTTCATTGGGTTCAGGTGTCTCTAATTGCCGTGCTTCAGTCTCTCCTCTGCCTGCAGGGCGAAGGGCCTTTAACCTTTTAGGGCCCACATACCAGCCCTGGTATACCCTTTAGTAGCCCTCTGGCCTGACTTTACCACAGTATATGTGATTGAGATGAGAGAGCCTCATTACACCTTTCCAAACATAAAGGGCCTGGGGTATGCTTCTGATCCAAAACCCATCCTCCCTTAGAGCCCAGGGGTGGGGTGTGTAGAGAGAAGAGCCTTGTAGCATACCCTGAAGTCAACAAATTTGTGCTCTTCAGACCAAAATTAGGCAAATTCCAAAGCTCAGAGCTCCTCACAGAAAATGCTCTGCCAATTTTATACTAAGAGGGCTCCAGACCAGGCACCGCCATGGTTCGTAGGTGTGGCACTACATGAGAAAAGAGGTAATCTCTTGTGTAGGCAGGTTCCAACAATTTAAAGCTTTACTTTTCATAACCAATACCACCTGGAAACCAGTAATAAATCCTGTAACATGGCTGTCATATACTCCTGGTAAGATACACAATTTAATGAGAGGGCTGCTGCATTTTGCACTAGCTACAGTTTCTGCAGTGATTTAAGGTTTAGTCCAATGTTTCAGTTTTCTAATCTTGAAGTGACAAAATACATGTATTGCAGTAACAAGGTCGGCCTCCAAAAGAAACTGTCACAATCACCTGGTTTCACTACCAGGATGTGGGCCGTCTGACCTAGTGGTTAAAGCAGGAGTCAGGCTGGGTCAGATACTGGGAAGTCGGAGTCCAAGACAGGCCAGAGGACAAACTGAGAGTCACATGTCAGGAGGCAGGCAGGTTCAGGTTACCAAGAGATCAGCGGCACGAGATAAACTTGAGAGCAGAACCACAGATAGATAACTGGAGTCAGGTCGGATCAGGATACCAGGAAGTCAAACTAGGGGAGCAGGAACAGGAAGCACAAGGCGCACAGTCCAGAGCAGGGCGGATCCCAGATGAAAAGGAGCCTGGCAGCCACATGGGCTTCTGCAGCTGTGTCCCTCTGCCAGCCCAGCTCCAGAAGCTGGTGTTTGGGGTTGAACCTTGCAGGCATTTCACAGTTCCCACTCTCACAGCAGCTGCAGATGGCCTGGGGGTCTTCCACTGGCATCCAGGCCTTCCTGGCTTGGCTGAAGAAGCAGGCTTTGGTCAAGGGATCTGGTGCTTGGGTGGCTGCCGTGACCTTCAGGTGGCAGGTGACATAGATCACATTCTTGGAGTCACCAGCAAATCTGAGTGCATCAACTGTGAACTGGAGGACGTCCTGCCATGACCCAGGGGTCAGGAATGCTGACATCATGGTGTCTGACCCACCAAAACCCGTGCTTTGACCACTAGATCAGACCACCCACATCCTGGTCATGACAGCTTGCATGGCCCTGTGCTGGGTTTATATAGGAGCTATGGACCAATCAGGACTGCAGCACCCTGTCAATCAGGTTCCAGGAGTCCTCTGTTAGGCTTCAGGTTCTGAACTAGTAACAGTTGGCAGGTTGGTGCTTACTAGCTCTGAAGCAGTCTATAGCCCCGGGTTCAAGCCCTGCGGTTCCTGCCATCTGGCTAGACAAAGATGAGACAAGGACTTCCTAGAAATTGTTGCTCTGTGAATGTGTCATTGCACATTGGAATTCAATAATAACTCCCCAGAGTGCAAACCAACAAATGGCAGGCACATATCCTTGATATTAAGAGTAAGCTATCTTTGCCTCTCCTAACCTGCTAGTATCACCTCACTCCTATCTGGGTGAGCTTCAGCCATCTAATTCTCGTCCATGTCTCACCCTCCCTCAGACCAACAGCACTGGCTTTGTCATGTGAATTAGAAATGTAGAGCTGGTTGTTGGTGATAGACTAGAAACACTGCAGCAGCCTACTTACACAAATCCTCCTAACAGCTCTTTATACAAGAGGGGAGATAAGATGGAACTCCACATGGTTGCGTCCAACACCATCCCTGAGGATGCACAGCAAGGAAGGAGTGGAAGAACCTGGAAAGCAATCTAATGCTGCTGCCCGCTGGAGACTCCATAGTGCCCCATGATCAGTGGCATTGTTGCTGTAGATAATAATCGCTATTTAACACGGCTCTAACAATATTAGCATGCACACTGGGGTTTTGAAAGATAATTCATTTATGTTTGTAAAGATTATGAGATCCTTAGATAACAGGTGTTACAGAAGTATGAAGTATAGCTATTAAATATTATTTTTTACAATTGTCTGTTTACCTGACACATTGTAATAGCCCTAAGTTTGTCACTGGCGGTGAATTAACGCAAAGATCAAAACAGAGCTGTCAGGAAGCAATTTTCCCCTGGAGAGAAGAGAGGAGAATTTCCTTTCTTTAAAAACTCCTTTCCTGCTGGCATCCATTGAAGCTTCTGTTGGAACATCTGCACTTCAAATAGTATGCATGGTGTAATACAATCCCACGGCTTCCGCATATATTAGACATGCCGGGTCAATCTGAAACAGCTAAAATGAAATTAAGAGTTTTATTTTAATTTGCAATGGCCCAATTTTAATACCTGGGTGTGCACTGTTAGCCTCCTAAATTCATCTTTAAACTCCTAAATCTTTTATTTAGGAGCCTAAGTTTAGGCCACCCAAGTTTGAAAATGTTGGCCTATATCCTTAATTCACTCTGTTATGTTTAGATGTTGTATGAGTTGCTAAACAGTAGGTGTTAAGACATACCATATGGTGCAATACCAACTTACAACAGGGTGGGTTAAGGACAGAGCGTCATCCTTAACTTTGAATTTCCTTTTCTTTTCAGACTGGTGTTACAACTTTTAGCATGACTTAAATGCATGTTTTGTGCTTTAATGAACTGCAGGCATAAAGATTTTATCTAATATAAAAGCTGACGTAGAAAAATAATGATGTTCGCTGTCAGCACAAATAAAAGTGGGGGAAAAAGAATCATTGACTTGTAAACTAATCGATTGAAGTTATATACCACTATAAACTCTTACATATTTACAAGGCTAATGCATAGAGAACAAATTATAGGACGATCATATGGTGTGTGTATGAAAATCAATTATTTTAAATAGTTACAAAATAGAGAGTAGAGATACCTTACATATGGAGGATAAAAATGAGGAATAAAACTAGCGAAGGAAAAGCCTGCGTGTTTCATTACATGGAACAGAAGAGATAGTGAACACTTCTGATTCAGCCTAAGGAGAAAAGTTTGGTTTTCTTTACAAAGAAAACCATGTCTCTGACCAAGTATCTCTGCCCACTTATTATCCATCTAATGCAGATGCCGTATATCGTATGTATTACAACAACCTTAGAAACTTTTCACATCACAGATCGCAAATGACTAAGTAATGCATTCCACACATCTCCTGGTCTCCTGGCTCCCATCTCTCCTTCAGGTGGAATCAGTGAAGCCTCAGTCTGTCTTGGTGAATGTAGTACTAAGACATCTCTGACCAGTATGTGTAGTATTAATAACAAAGAGGTGCATATCAAGTCTATGTCTGTGCGTCTCTGAGACTCATCAGACATGTGAATGCTGTGTATTTGGGCTGATCAAAATTTTTCAATCACAACATATTTTTTCTCAAAAAGTGGCTGTTTTCTGTAGAACATCTTGAGTTTTAGTTAAAAAAATGTTTTTGGTTTCTGAAGTCAACATTTTCTGCAGAAACACCCTCCCCCATTTTTCGAACAGGTCTCCTGCGCATACACAGGAGGATGGATGGTAGGCTGAGTTCTCTGGCTCTGAGGGTGGATGGGAAAGGCACTGTCTCCAGTCTTTTTATGGAACATACAAAGTGAGTGGTTGTGATCACTGGACCATATTAGGAGTGTGGGCTGTGAAGGATTTGGATCTTTGGAAAGTAAGAGACAACACGTTGGTGTCTCTGGCCTACAATGGGCAGGTCGTCTAGAGAAAGGCTTTTGTAGCTGGCATGGTGGCATGAATGGTGGTATGCAGTTCAACAGGATAAGTGTGGGAGCAGGTAGTAGGGGTCTGTAGCCCATGTTGGAAATGTAGATGGATTAGCTTAAGTGTGGTTAAGGAGGCTTCTGGCCTACAAAGGAAAGCTCTTGAATTTTACAGAAAGAAATATAATCAGCTTTCTGTGTTCAGTAATTCATTTTACTGCTTTAGAAATTTGTAAGAATAAGAAATGCAAATGTACCTTTGATGTGCTGATTACTTTGGGATGCACAAAAATATGAAAGGTAACTGTAATGAAATACCTCCTGGATGTCTTAGAACATTCAAAGGGGACACAGGAGGAGTTCCCTAGGAAACGAGATGCACTCCCAAGCATTTTTAAGCTTGGACAGCTGACAGCTAGTCAATTGAGCTCTGAACATTGTTGCTAAAGGGTTTGTGATTCAATTCAGAAGTGTGGTTGGTAGGATTAAATGTGGAGAGCCTTGGATTTCTGAGAGAGCCTATAAGGGAAATGGATTGGATAGATTAGTATTAATAAATGCATAAATCCTTTCTGAAACCACTGAGAGGGATAAAAGGCTGATCACTAGTTCATCCAAAAAAGGGAGTTGGTGGCACCTTAAACAACTCTATATAATCATTGTAAGGCGAGATTGTGCCACTTAGGCACAGACTACATTGGAAGCAGTGTGAAGTCACACCATTTGTCCTGGAGCCCTCTGACATCCAGGGGGAGTGTGTCCATTGTACCACACCCTGGGAAGGTGTAATATGCACTGCTTTCTGTAGCTAGCCAGCTCAAAACCATGCCCTGTTTGGACTTGTTTAGGAGAATGTAGACAATGTAATTGTGCCTGATGCATGTATGGGGTGTAAAGGGGAAGAAAATATCTTGATGGCCAGGTAGCGGGTAGGTACAACTGGCCTTCAGTAGTTTTCAAATAGCTGTCTGAGCACCATAGATAGTGCTTGGAGTCCTCCCTGGCAGTTCACAGAATGAAACATTTTGAGAATCAAGCATTTGAAGTTTGGGATGTTAGGAGGGGAGGTGGTCTATGAGTGGAGCCCCCTTTTACAAAGGTGTCACAGAATTGAGAAGTTGGAGAACTATTGCTCTTAAACTCCCACACCTTGTTCCGAAATGGTTCCTGTTTGGAGACAGATGTGGCAGTAAGTCAAATATAAGTAATAAATGCATTTAGTAGCTAGATTAGTATAATTGCTTGCCTCGTCAGCTGGTATGCAAAGTGCACAAACAAGTACCATAACAGTTTTATTACATGTATGTGCTTGTGTTTCCTTGAGACGTATGATGAAAGCAAACTATATGAAATAGTACTCTTCAAACAAGCAGTTAAAAGTAAGTGTCCACAACAAGAATTGGAACTTTAAGAAATCTTTTCCCGGTTAAGCTCCAATTATAGTTTACAGATATGATGGGGAAAATAAGATGATGTGAAACATAATACAGGATACTAACATTCAGAAAGACTTCCTTTAAATCTCTTTTCTCTTGTCTCTTGTAAGATGTATTTTGGGGAAGTAATATATACTACTAGCTGTAAAATCATCAGGTGTGACGCTATATGGAAACTTTTTTACATGAGTGATTGGTTGAGAATTATCCCCACTCTTTCTTATTTGAAACAACATACAAAGAATGCCTCTTATTTCTCAAGAAGAGTATCTTATTTCTTGCAGATAACAGTGTAAAATTCTTTTTGAAGTGCTTGAGCATTAGTAAATTGTAATTGAGATGTTAAATATATTTCTGACAATCTACTGCAGTTTTACAAATATTGCATGAGCTATTACAAGGGAATTCATCTTTGATGTTACATCAAGATATATGAGGCTGTTAAATCATGTAAAGTATTTCCTTAGATTTTGTTCATTTTACAGCATGGCAAGTTGTGTGTGTTATGGTGTGCTCTGTGGCGGGGGTGGCGGGGTGGGGTGGTGGCAAGAAGAGGCTGAAATAGTATGCAAAAGTCTGATTTTTACTTAAATTAATGGGCTTTTACTGATGTGAGAACAGACTTAGACCCTGAAGATAGCTCTTCAAGTAAAATTTCACTCATCTGCAAGAGGCATCAAAAGCCATACAGCAAAGTTTAAAAATAATTTTTGTAAAGCGTTTCTAAAATGAATATTGTCATAGTCCTGTGGGGGCAAATATGGCTACACAGATGGTCATAAAAAAATCAAGGCTAGAAATGGAGGGCCTGATTTTTACATTCTATTATACTGTCTTAAAACTGGCATAATGGCGTGGAGAATGAGGCTCTTCGATTTTGCTGGCTGACACTTGTCATGGTCTTTCTCCAGATCAAAGGAAGAGGAACTGCTTCATGCTACAACTTGCTTAATTTTAGCCCTCAAAGACATTTTTCTTTTTAATTCAAAGTTGTGTAATTGTGGGGAGAGGAGTTTATAGGGCTCAGTATGATGTCAAAGAAGTGTCAACATCACTTTTGAGACTTCAGTGACACATGCATTTCAGATGTAGAACAACTATGCAGAAATACAATTGTTGGGGGTTGGGGCACTACACTAGGTAATTCAGGTTAATGGAAGGCCACAAGTGCCGATGAAGTTTTCCTGTGCTAGGCTGTACCCCCCATCTCCCCCTTCTCTCATCTTCTGGGTCACGCTGACACCGTTTCGCTACCATGAGCTAAATCAAATTGGCTTGTACTGGAATTATTTGGGTTTGCTTATCAGTGTAAGATACAGTGCAGGTGTTATATGCTGTTTGCAGCTCTAGCGCGTGCTTGCTGCATGATCAAAGTACCCATTGGCTACCCCTATCCCTGCTAGCCAATCACAGGGCTGGTTGCAAGGCGTCAGAAGCATGTAACGGCTGTAGCTGCTTGAAGGGAGGAAAGGGAGGGGGGAAGAGCCCCCTGTTGCAATTAAGTAAGGTATAAATAAAGTTGTGGCTTGCTGCTTTGGCGTGCTTGATTTGAGACAGACAGTCTCCCTGTGCCATTTGGGATCCTGAATGAACAACTTATACAAGGATTTCTCCGTCTCGGTGTCTGATTGGGCCAATTGCGCACCGGGCTTGAACCCAAACTGCTGGGGCCTCGGCTAAGGGTCCTCCAGGACCACCAACACAATGAAATCCACATACTCATCTTCAAGCTTGACAACCCCTTAAAATGAGTGACTAGACCAGTTAAGAATTAGAACATCCTGTTTCCTTTTTATATCATAGCTGTAAATGGACAACAAATGCTATTTGCCAGTGATTGAACAAGAGGATGTTACTGTTTTAAAATAGAAATGGAATTAAAAGTTTCGTGCTTAATTACTTTTGGTTTTGCCTTTAATTTTGAATTAAAGATGCTTTCCTGGAGATTTAAAAGAGAAAATGTGTAGCTTTCAATGTTATTTCACTTTGTAGAATGTGGCTTTTAAAGAATATACACAAGTTGGTTTAAAGAGTAAAAGATTATTTGAAACATAAAAAAATACAGTTTTCTCTTAGCTGTTCAAATAAGCAAGTATTGTATAAGGTTAATTATTTTGTGTTTGAATTTTCATCTGCTACACTGTGTGTCAGATGTTATAAATTAGAAATCCCCCTGCAGTTGCATTTTTTTTTTAAAGTACATTTCTTTCCTTTTGGTTCTTTCCTTTTTTCTTTTTCACTTTACTGAATGCCTACCCACATTGTCAAGGTCACAATCACTGCAGTCGTTTTAAGAAAATTGAATTTTTCTTTTTCACCCTGAATTGAGAAAATGTATATATCTGCTAGCAACTTTGTAAATGAGACTCTTGCAGGCTTGGCCAACTGCATTCTTCTAATATCCCACATACCTAAATGCATGTCACAAAAAGAGAGAGCTTAGTTTCTTTCATTCTAACTAAAGAGCTAAATTGTGGCTTTAAGATACAGCCCAGCTTGGAAGTGAGGTGGGGCAGGAGTGGATCTATTTCCTCCAGGGCTTCTAGGGAACATAGGTCACAGCAGGAACTCTGTGACCCTTTTAGGAGGCTAATGCCTCCTTAAATTATTAAAACTGAATACGCTAACTTGCTTTCAGCATTTCATTCAGTTTGGAGAATGAAACAATTTCACTTTCACTTTCTGGTTCTCATGCACTAGCATGAGCTCATATCATGACTAGCTCTTTTGTTTCCAACACTGTAAAATGTTTAGTTTTTTTTAAATTGATTAAAATATAAAACAAAGAAAGTATTTCTGTTTGTATTACGTTTTTAACATCCTTCTTTTTACATTTCAAAACCTAAATGTTAAGCCTTTATATTACCTGATGCTATACCTTTAAGGTAAATATCAGCTATATCATGAAACATTTTTTCCTGTATAAGACATGATTACTGTTGCTCCATGACTGTAGTTACATTTGAAGAGTTATTTCCAGAATATCAAGCTTTCTTTCTAAGAAACTTCTTTTAAAAACAATGACATTATGTTGTTTTTTTGAGACGTGAATTACACGGAGTCAGCCACACATCTTCATGCTCCATCTTGCCATTTTCTACAGTGCACTGTATCTACTTAAAGTTTCTGACAGATCCATAAAAGGAACTGATGCTGTTAAAGCAACAATGCATGTTGGACAATGTTCTAAGGCCACTTCATTAACTAATACATGTGTTTGGTTATACCTAAAAATAGGTAACAATAATAATATTGTTATAGATTTTTAATATTTGCTTTAATAGGATATAATGATCACACTTCATTTACAGAGTGGCACTGTAGTGTATATAGGTCATATCCTAGCCAGTAGCACTTATGCCTCAGTAACAAACATTGGGGTTAAGTGATTTGTCATATGATCAGAATTCTAATTTTTTCCTGCTTATAGGAAAGACACTGAAGTAAGCCTGATTTACAAAAATTAATTGCTATTGTTTGTGCTGGAGCAACCAACAGACTATTGATTACTTCCTGCAGATTAGTTTAGTAAACCATTATTGCACTGAAGAATTGTAAGTTATCTTTGTTATAGGTTATTTTTAATGGCTCATGCATATGCTTCTCAGAACCCTGAGGATTCACCTTCATTTCTTCTACTAATGTTATATTGCCTCCTTCCTTCAAAGTCTGTGCTTCGTTAATCTTCCTTCTAGCCATGAAAAACTAGATGGGAAATATTGAGGAGCACATTAGGAATCACTGCATAGCAATGTGTTGCCTCCCTCAGGAGCTGTTTCAAACTTTCCTAGAACAGGAAAAAAACGACAGTACTCCAGAGTCAAATTCATGGCTATTATATGGCAATATATCAATGTTGGGGAAATTCTATTTCCAGAACTGGGCTCCACACTTTTATTTAGTCTGGAGTTATTTGGAATCCTTCTTAAATCATAATTGCTATAACATGCAAATTACCAACTACAGAACTATCCCTAACTTTACTATGTTTAGTTAGTTTATCACGTCAGACACTTTGAGGTGTGCTTGTGGACACTGTTCTGTTATCATCCCTTAGGAGACCATATGCCACAATGCCTAAGCCCAAAGAGATAAGGACGCATCATACTGTTGGGGTGAGAGTATTATTCATTCTGTATGCATCCTATTTACTGAGGCTGCCAAACAAGATGCCAATTTGTACTATTTTATGCCGGTTTTAGTAACATGGACTCCTCCTGTCTACTAGCAACCGGACGACTACTAGCTCATTTCACACAAATCACTGAGTGACAGTCAGAGAGTAATGACTTTTTGTGGTTACCAACATAGGCTGAATTCAGACTAGTAACTCGGAGGTGAAAGGTGGCCAATTCCCTAAGCCATCCAATTTTTACTTGCATTGTGTTACTGAATGCTTCCTGTGTCTTGCAGACTTTCGGTATACATTAAAAAAAAGGCACTGTATGATTCCTTTGGATGTCTATTGCAGTTCCTGCTATGTTAAGAGTTAGCAATTCTTGTTACATTTTCAGAACTACTGTAGGGTTGGGTGTTTTACTTATCATTTGCAGATTTCAGTCATTGTTGCTGTGTTTCCCCAAATTAATGCTGTATTCCCTCCCCCATGAATAAAAGTTTTCTTTGTATCATGCAGTTCTTGTGAGTGGGGAAGAATTGCCTAGGGGAGCCCAGCAGAGGTATTTAGTTTTCCAGGTTTCTGCATGGGGGTTCAAGCCAGTTTTGTTTTTCTAGTTTTAAGAACACCTAAATATTGAACCTGGCCCTTGTTGCTGCTGACGAGACCTGCCAGAAGGTTTACGCTTGCAAACAATGCATCAGTGGCAAAGCTAAGAATAGAAGTTAGCAGTGAAAACCTCACTTTTACACCAACTAAAAGAGGGAGTGGCATGAAGGTTCCTAAAAACCCTGTATCCATTTGGAGTAGGATTCCCTTGGCACAGGAACTGTAGAGACAGCCTTTTAAAGCTACCTCCCAAGGACCTGCTCGCAAGTCCTGACATGGGGGCCCCAACACATAGTGCTGCTATCCATAGGATAGCCTAGGAAGGCTGCCACAACTTAGACAAGTCCCAGAACTATCTATATTATGCTGGGGGCATCTCCAGCACCTAGAGCAGCCAACACCATATCCCCTTCCCTTTCAGCTGAATGTTTTGTGTTGTTCCACTTAGACATACAGACTGTCCCCCAGGTCTCCTGACTCCCACTCCACAACTCTAACCACTAGCACATGCTGCTTCCCTTACTAACAGCCTACTGAATGACTTGACAAAATCAGCTGTTCAGGACTAACTTAGTAGTTGATTATAATAAAATAACATTTGGTCAAAAATGTATCCTCCCCCAAATACTGAATATCATACTATATATGTAGGGGTGTACATATATACTAGCCAAGATTTTTACATCAGTGTTTGTCTCCCCAACTTCAGACATGTTAAAGGGGCCTGATTTTCAGAGAGTGGATGTGAAGCACTTTCTGACTATCAGGCACCTTTAAGATGTCTCAAATTGGGCACCCAAAATCACTAGTTAAAATCTTGGATACAAGAGAAAGTTGTAAAGCATTTTGGGATCTTTCAGGATGAAAGGCCCTATGAAAATATAGGATTATTTCTACTATAAAACAGTTAGACCTTTGTAAATTCAAATATCATCTACCATCTTCTTCCTTCTGTAGCACAAACTTGCCTTTAGCAAAAGGGATCACTGCATGGGCTGACTTGCATGTATACACACAGCTAGCAAGCTCTCAAATTCATACATGGGGATGTGGCTGCCACCTTTCTTAGGCAAATACACTCAGGCTATGGCTTCATTGATAAAAAGGTGTGGTTTCATCATGGGATAACTAACACCAGTAGATAGCCTGCTGTAAAAATATAGTGGAGTCAAGGCATTTTAGTTTCAATGCATAGTAAACTAAGTGAGATCAACAACGGGCAGTGGTAGGGTGCCGACTTCCCTTAGCTACCTTGCCTACAAGTGGCTTGTCTCCATTTAGGATAGTAAGAGAATTATCTACCTCGCTGTTAAAAAACAAATAAACAAAAAACAGCTTTGTTAGTGCACACAAAGCCTCACATAGGTAACACTGTCACTCTTACTTTTGTACACACACCTGACTTTCTCATAAGAATGTAAGAATAGCCATACTGAGTCAGACCAATTGTCCATCTAGCCCAATAACCAGAGAATTGGTTGCTTCCCTGACCATCTTGACTAATAGCCATTGATGGACCTATCGTCCATGAACTTATCTAATTCTTTTTTGAACCCAATTATACTTTTGGCCTCGCAACAACCCTGGCAATGAGTTCCACAGGTTGACTATGCATTGTGTAAAGACGTAATTCCATATGTTTATTTTAAACCTGTTGCCTATTAATTTCATTGCGTGACCCCTGGTTCTTGTGTTTATGTGAAGGGGTAAATAACACTTCCTTATTCACTTTCTCCACACCATTCATGACTTTTTTAGACCTCTATCATATCCCCCATATCATATTTAGTGGTCTCTTTTCCAAGGTGAACAGTCTGTCTTTTTAATTTCTCCTCATATGAAAGCTGTTCCATACACTCACTCTCATTATCTTTTTCTCTGTATTTTTTCCAATTCTAATATGTTTTTTTGAGATGACATGACCAGAACTGCATAAGGTGTGAGAGTACCATATATTTATATAATGGCATTATGATATTTCTGTATTTTTATCTATCACTTTTCTAATGGTTCCTAACATTTAGTTAGCTTTCTGGAATGCCACTGCACACTGACCAGATGTTGTCAGAGAGAATTATCCATGATGACTCCAAGATTTCTTTCTTGAATGGTAACAGCTAATTTGGAATCCATCATTTTGTATGGATAGTTGGGATTATTTTTTCCAGTGTGCATTACTTTGCATTTATCAACAGTGAATTTCATCAGCCATTTTGTTACCCAGTTTTGTGAGATCCCTTTGTAACTCTTCACAGTCAAGTTTGGACTTAACTATCTTGAATAATTTAGTATTGTCTGCAAACTTTGCCACCTCACTGTTAACCTCCTCTTCCAGATCATTTATGAATATGTTGAACAGCAAGGTTCCAATACAGATCCTTGGGGAACTCTGCTATTTACCTCTTTCCATTGTGAAAAGACTGTTTATTCCTACCCTTTGTTTCCTATCTTTTAAAGAGTTACTGAGCCATGAGAGGACCTTCTCTCTAATCATATACTTTTACAAACACATTCTTACCCTATTAAGTAAATGTACCATATTATTCCATAATAACAATCCAAAATATGGTAATTTACAATAGTAATACTACAGTGTTTGAGGGCAATTATTGCAGCATACTGAAATAATGTTTGAAAAAATACTCTTTCGCCTCCCTTTCTCTGTCTCACACCACACACACACACACTGTAATGTAGTTGTTTTGAGGGTATATGTATTTGGCGGGCCACTCTCTCATGGCTGGCCCATAAAAAGGATAAGGGTACTACTATCCCTAGAAACTATAAAAGCTCTCCTTTAGGCCAGTATTTTGTTTGGGTTTTTTTGTTGGTTTTTTTTGGCAAAGGGAGAATTTAAGTTTCTCTGTGTTGCTGGATCATTACAATGGCCATATACATGTACTCTCTGTAAGAATGTGAGGAATGAAACCCAAGAGAAGAGAAAACAGAATAGAGAATCTAATGCTTATTAGTTAGAAAGATGAGAGGCACAATCTACAGCAATCTGCTACAGAACAACACTAACAACCTTTAGCCTCCTGCTGATTGTCTTTCTTAGGACCAACAATCAGAGTGGAACATGCTGTGAAATGCCTTTATATAAGTGTGAGCTCAAAATTGAGAGCCCAGTGGTGACCAAGCAATAGGCTTGTTTCTTTACTCTGTTACAATAGTTTTATACTGGTGTATCTCCATGCATTTGATGGAATTGTATTGGTATAAAACTGGTGTAAAAGCAGTAAGGTGACCAGTCGTTCCAATATTATTGGGACCGTATCAACATTAGGGGCTTTATTTTATATATGCAACAATACCACCCACACCCCAAAACAAAGTGTCCCAATTTTTTACACTTGCTATTTGGTCACCAGCAAATTTGGTAAACAGCAGAGAACTGGGCCTATTATCTGTAGTAAATGCTGATGAAAAGGGAGAAATTCCCAATTCTCTTGAGGATCAGTGATTAGAATATATGATACATTAAGATTGCTATAACCAAAGCCTGGTTTATAATGAATCTGGAGTGTATTTTGCGTGTCCTGTAATTATGTTTATACTACAATAAAAATAGAGGGTCCTTTTTGTTATCCTCCCCACTTACAGTAATTCAGTTTAATAACTTTCAGAAAAACATACTCTAGTTATTGGGCGCAATGCAGGAATTTCTGGATGAAATTCATTGGCCTGTACTATCCAGGTCAGATTAGCTCATCATGATGATACCTTCTGGCCTTAAAAAAAAAAAAAAAAAAAAAAAAAAAACAACCAAAACCAAACTATGAATCTATAATATTTTATTAGCATGACATGCTGTATCAGTTTTGTCAAAACATAAGACAGGAAGCCAGAGTCTCTGTCAGAGGTACACACTTCTGCCTGCAAGTGGTCTTTAGTGTACCTGGGGTTTTATTCTATCTCACCATTTGTCCTCATTGGCCATTTTTAATTGAGAGGCAGGGTGCTATGCAGTGTGCCACTTTCTCTGCTTTCTCTTTCCTTTCTCTCAAGAGTTATGAATTTTTCCTTTGTTGCTTTTTGATGGAAAGTCTTTTATAATTTCTGATAGTTTAAACAAGTGTCTTTTTCACTCTCCTTGGTATCTAGGAGGCTGACTGCTCCCGATGATAGCAAGGGGAATTGTTTCTGTCTTAAGTGGAAGGAAGATCAAGCCTTTGGAGGTGCGGTAGAAAAGCTCTGTTGGTTTCTCTCTCTCCTCTATTAGATGCACAGTTGTTTCTTTCTCAAACATCCTTCATGCCTTCTCTGCACATTCTTTTACCCAGTCTCAACCTCATTTCTTCATTCTCCCAGCCCAACTTCAGCCTAATTCTCCCATCCATCTTTTATCAGTCACTTCATTCAGCCCCTCATGCAGTGAGTCCAACTGCATTCTGCCAAGCATTTCTACAAACCAAGCTCAATTTGAGATGCCAAAGCAAGGCTCCCCTCACTGTAGCTTTTCTTTTCTCTTTTTGGCATTTGTTCAGAGCCCAACACAATGCAGCTGCAATTCTGATGGGGACTTTTGGGTGCTTTCCTAAGAAAAATATTTACTTTTACTACATCCCTGGGTGATTTGATCAGCACTGAAATATTTAACAATGTTGATATTTTAAAACACTTAATCAGACTTCAGATTTAACACCCCACTGAGATGAATAATGGCAGCTCACATATCACAGAACTGTTGCTTCAGGTGGACAGTTTTATGCTCCAGTCACAGTTTCAAGGGTTTTTTTTAATTTTTTAACAATCTCCAAGGCCAGGTGCTTAATATTTGGAAAGATCAGATTCCAGAACCCAAGATGGCAGCCTCCAGGAAAGAAAAACTGACTCAATAAGTACCCAGGAGCTGGACCCATTTGGCTGCTCCCATCACCTTCTCATCCCTCACCTAGTCCTTCTCCCCCATTTCCCCAACCTTACACTCCCCTTCTCTCCTCACAACCCCCAGCTCATCGCCTCCCCCCACTCCTCAGAACCCACCACGTCACCCCAGAACCTGTTCCCTCCCCCACCCGCCGAACCCACCGCCTCCCGCCAGAACCCGCTCCCTCCCAGAACCCACCGCCTCCCCTTCCGCTCAAGCTCCCTCCCTCCGACCCGCTACGCCCCCTTGGCCGGGGCGTGACGGCAAGAAGGCGGCCCTTCCCTCCGGCGCATGCGCAGCGGCCACCCTTTCTCTGTGCCGGTTGCCCCGCCCTGGCCCCGCCCCCTGGTCTCGGGAGCCGCCGGCCGTTGTCAGCGCGTCACGGTCGGGAGTCGCCGCAGCGGCAGGGCAGGCGCCGGGACTGAGCGGGCGGCCGACGCTGGGTGCGGGCCACGCAGAGCCGGACGCGGGCATAGGTCGAGCCGCTCCCGCCCGTTTCGCCGCCCCGCCCGGGCCCCGCTTCTCCCGGGGGCGCCTCCAGCTCCCCGCGGCGGCAGCGGCCGGTCCCAGGGGCAGACGCCGCTCCCATGCGGAGGGTGGCGGCCGGAGGAGCCGCTGCTGCGGGGGGTGAGTTACCGGTGTCCCGGGGCGGCGGGCGGGCGGGAGGGAACGTAGGAGACCGCCGCCCGGGTCCGGCCTGCCCGCCGGGGCCCTGGCGCCTTCTCGGCCGGGGAATGGCGGCCTTGCCCCGGGGAGGCTGCAGGGTCCAGCGGCGGGGCAAGTGCCCGGCTCCGGAAGGTCCCGGTGTTGCCCGGACCAGGGAAGCCCCGTCTTGTGTCGCCTTCTCCCGGCTGAGGGCTGGCTCGGGGCTGGGAGCGCCGCGTCTGTACCCAAGCTGGGCGGCTGTGTGTGACACGGCGACCCCGGCCCTCCCCCCCCGTGTGTGTGTGTGACACGACGACCCCGCCCCCCGTGTGTGTGTGTGTGTGCGCGCGTGTGACACGACGGCCTCCCTTCGTGTGTGTGCGTGCGCGTGTGACACGACGCCCCCTCCGTGTGTGTGTGTCACTTGTGCTACTACCAAAATCTAAACACACAGGCAAAGCAGGATCTAAGGACGGAAAGTGATGTGGAGTTCATTGTCACCTCCTGCCCCCCCCCACAACCTGTGGAGGAGGAGGACACCTCTCTCTGTTTGCCTGTTTTCTGTAGAAAGATTTCACCTTTTCTAGCTAGAGAAATCCTTTAACTGGGGCAGTCAATTATTTTTTGTCAAGGTCCAAATTTCCTTGGTCAAGGTATAGTCAAGGTCCAGACTCCAGAGAAAATAATAATAAAAAAGGACAATAAGTAAACAAAAAGATTACAGGGTCCATTCAAAAATATCTAGCATTCCGGATTTGGCCTGTATGCCACCTATTGATTTACCCCTTTTACTCTTTCAAACCAGACACATAGCCAACAGGTTTGTTCAGAGTGAGCTGGCATTCTTTTTTTGCTTAGAGGGAGCACCTCTGATAGAAACTGTAGGATTCTCTTCTTCTTTGGCAACAGTTGTATAATCATGCCAATAAATTTTTTTCATTGAACTGGTGTTTCTAGGTTACTATAAAAATTCATTTGGCAAGTAGCCCTGTCCTGGAGAAGAGCTTTTATGGCCCTTAGGTTCAGGTACCCAGAAGCTACCCCACTAACTGCATCCATGGAATGACTTTTAAAATCTTTTTTTTTTATTTAAGGGATTAATGAAGCTGTAGGGTAAATATGATAGAATACATGGAACCTTGAATATTGTGTGCAGTTCAGATTGCCCTGTTTCAAAGTGGTGTATTAGAATTGGAAAATGTTGCCCTTCTCTTGTACAAAAATTGAACTATTTCTATACAAGGAGAGATTAAAAAGACTGGGTTTGTTCTGCTTAGAAAATAAATGAGTAAAGGGGGATGTGATAAAGGTCTATAAAATCATGAATGGTGTGGAGGAAGTGAATAGGGAAGTGTTGTTTATTCCTTCACATAATGCAAGAACCAGGGTGTCACCCAATAAAATTAATAGGCAACAGGTTTGTAACAAGCATAAGAAAGTATTTCTTCACACAAAGCACAGTCAACCTGTGGCACTTACTACCAGGCGATGATGATGTGAAGGCCAAAAGTATAAGTGGGTTAAAAAAAGAATTATATAAATTCATGGAGGTTAGGTCCATCAATGCTGTGGGTGTCCCTAAACCTCTGACTGCCAGAAGCTGGGACTGGATGACGGGATGGATCTATTGACATTTCCCTGTTCTGTTCATTCCCTCTGAAGTGTCTGGCACCCACCATTGGGGAAAGACAGGATGCTGGGCTAAATAGACCATTGGTCTGACCCAGTATTGCTGTTTTTATGCATAATTTTAATAATTTGACTGTATAGTGCTCTGGAGAACAACCACAAGGAAAAACTGCAGTGACCTGTGGGTGACTGGAGACAAACTTTACTTATCTGCAGCTGGATTTTTTTACTGGTGCATATAACTAGAGCATCCGTGGAAGGGTCCTTTCTGCACACAGAAAGATTACTGAAGGGAGAAGGCTTTGAATTGGGGTACAAAAATGTTTGCTCATTTTTGGACAAATGTACATCCATCCTCCCACTCTCTGCATCCTGTTAGAACTTGAATTGCAAACAAGTGACATCTTGGTAGTACCAGAGAAATTCCTGAAACAATAGAAATGTAACCTAAGACTTATAGTCATATACTAGTGTGGATAAATTGCACGCAAATGATGTGAGCAGAGAGATCTGTGTATGCCTGCCCTCTGTGGTGCACCTGCTTCTTAACCACATAGGGTGCTACATTTTTATGGGGAATGCTTTTAGGCCTCCAAAAGACTTTTTTTGTGTGTGTAGGGGGAGGAAGAGAATAAGGATCTTCTTAGCAAAGTGGAATTTAAAGATGTGTGTAGCGACTGCTTTATAGATTTTTAAAAGGGTTAAGCGGGTCTTGCAAGAAATGTGCCACTGAGGAATTGTTTGGTATTGAAATGTTAGAAGCTTGTTGAAATCAGCTGAACTTCTGTTTTACATAATGTGCTCCAATTGTCAACTACTGGGACTGAGGAGTCGATTGTAATGGGTAGTGATGGCTAGCTTTTGTAGGACTTGAAACAGATAAAACATTAAGTATTATACAGTAACATTTATTTATAAGGGGAATGAAATAGAACAGGGCTTGTTCCTTTTTTTTCCCTTACTGAATAAAGACCTGTATCCTGAAGTTTTTTTCTACTTGTTTTTATATTAAAAATTCAGGTCTTTTCTACCCTGTTTGTGGAAGACTGTGGATGGCTTGAGAAATGGTAGAATTGTGACAGATACTATTTAAAATGAAACTTGAATGATTGGGAAGGGGAAGCCAGCTTTATTCAGATGGTTTAAAAAATGTTTTTAATACTTAATTAATTCAAATGCCTGAGGAACAGTGGAGAGAAAAGATGGTGATAAAACACCCAACATTCCCATCCTTTCAGTAACATTCAGAGAGCTTGCAATCCATGAGAGTCCTCAGAGCCTCCAACAAAGAGAAGACCAGATTTGGCATTTGATGTATTTAAAGGTAATAATAAAGGAAATCTTAAAATAAAACAAAAAATCACAGACCCAATTTTTTTTCTTAGTATTGGGGGTTGACTTAAATTACATTTCAGAATTAATTATATTTCTTATATTTCAATCCTGTTAGAACGGAGGTGAATTTTTTAATTGTGCCTGATATAGGTGACTTAATACTTTTCCTTGTCTGGTTGTGTAGCTAATCAAGCAGTTTAAATTCTGGTAATTTAAGTGAATGCAATGTGAAGGCATATTGGTATATCATTTTTAAAGTGGACATGTGCATTTGTTATACTAAAACCTCTAATCCTCATCTTCCTCTCCTTCTGTCTATTCATAATGTTACAAAGATACTCTTCCTCTCATGCTGCTCTGACCACCTCATCCTCTCTATTTTCCTATTTTCTGAATCCGGTTTAAACAACTCCTCTCCAGTCTACATCTTCATTTTATTCTTGCTCCTTTCACTCTGCCAACATCTTGTGTCTGATCATTTCCTTGATTTCTTTGTCTTGAGTCTTGATTCTTTGTCTTGATTTCTTGTCTCTCTTTCCATTCTATCCCTTACACCTAGCATATTCTTGCTGTCATGGTGCAGCAAGCTTCCTCCCTTTCCTCTTCCATATACATCCTCAAAACACTTCTTTCATGAGGGTTACCAGTAGTACCCCCAACTGCCCTCCCAAAATCCCCTGAAGTATTGATTGATTTAAAAACTTTTTTGCTGCTCTCCAAACATCAGATGGTTTGTGTTTGTATTGTTTTAGAGCAGGGGTCGGCAACCTTTACTATCAAAAGAGCCACTAAAGAAAAATAGTCTGGAGCCGCAAAACATAGCTTACCGCGGCTGAAGAGCTGCATGTGGCTCTGGAGCCGCAAAACATAGCTTACCGCGGCTGAAGAGCCGCATGTGGCTCCGGAGCCGCAGCTTACCGCGGCTGAAGAGCCGCAGCTTACCGACCCCTGTTTTAGAGGGTAAGTACCTTGGGGCACGGACTTATCTTCTTTATGTTCTGTAAGGAGCTGAATTTATTGTATGCATCAAATAAATACTATCTGGTAAGGTAACAACTTAAGAGGTGGTACATTAGTATGTTACATTTTATAGAGCCTTTCATTCCAAATAACTTCTGAAATATAATTGATTGACATTGAAATGCAACCACATCTGTACTGTAAAGTAGCTGCTGTTTTAACAGCACATGACAGTACTACACTGCATCTTGATAGGATGTGAAAAACTGTGTTCAGTTGAAATTTCAGGGAGAATATAACTCCCAGTATATAGACACCTACACAGAAATCTGCTCAGGACTCGGGTTAAGAACCCTGTTGCCTGCCACCTTCTTTTTGCAATCTTTACTAGTCACTAATGGACAAGATTTCTCTCTCATCTTAGACTGCATCTCTCAGCTGCACAGTGAATACTACTACTATGATGGGGCACTGGTTTTATACTAACTTGTATGGAAGGGTTTCTGTTTATTGACTCACTAACATGACTCCTGCATCAAATTGTGTTTTCTTCAGCAGTCTCACATCCAGGCCAGTGGCCAGGTTTAATGCAGTTTATTTTGAGATATAAGATTGCAGCTCAGGATTTTATGGCTGCAGTTCATATGTACTGACATGATGAATTTTGCTTTTCTGCCAGTTCTTAAGTAACTTAGGATGCTAGAAATGAAGGTATAGTATAGAAGCTGAGTAACTGAGTGGGGAAGAACATTGTTACTGATCTTTAAGGAAAAACAGTTTGTGGCTACAGGTCTCCATGGAAAGGTTCCAGTATTACAAAGGCACATGTGTCCAAGCTAAATTGATATTCTGAACGTTTATGATATCAGACATTTATTAAACCAGTGATGCTCTAGGATTTAGTTCATAAGCATGCTGTGGAAATCTTACTTTAACAAATGTCAGTGTGGTTTACAGTAGATTCTATAGGAACTTGTATCTAATTATTCAGACACAGGACAGCATTTGATACTTCTACCTTAGTCCATGTGGATCAAAATCCTGATTTATGATTCTCGTTTATTAATGTTACCTTTGTATGAGCGTGCTTACAATAATGGATTAAGCTCATTTGATCTTTAAAAAAAATGGGCCACTTTGAAGTACAAGCTGAACATTGGTTGAAATATTTTGAAGTTTAAGTATTAGTCTTTTTTCTTTGCGTATGCTACAAATATTTACAAGTCTTCCAGTGGAGGAAAATAATTTAAAAAAAAAATCTCTGCTTACCTAGGAGCTAGGGAAAGAAGAATGCAAAACTGGCATCAAGACTTGATATGGAAACATCATTAGACAGTTGGAAAGGTTGAAGAAAGTCTGAGACTTCATGAACATAGAATAAACCCAGATGATACCTCTGAAACGGGCACTGTCAAGGTTGGTGAAACCCCCATTTGATTGATCATTTGACAAAATTCATGCAATTAACTTTCTCAAAATAAATGCTTGTGATTTTCCCACTTAAAAAGAAACACATAATCAAAATCATAATCAGACTTACAATAATAAAGGATATGCATGTTGTAAAAGGGTAGACTTTCATCAGAGTAATACATCATTTCAAGCTTCCAACCAATTATTATAAAGTGATGGGTGAGGAGGATGAAGAAGGCAGATGTTGATGGATTTATAATTCTGAAGTTAAGGGAAAAATACGGGATAAAGCCCATTAACCGTCCAAAAATAAATAAATAAATAAAAATCTTGGCTTGAGAAGGTTATATGGTTTTATTTCTAGATTCAGAGAAGACTGACTAAAATGCTTGGTTTCTAGGCTCCTTCTTAGGTTTGATTTTCTTTGTGAGTGAATTGTCATCAATTAATTGTTGGTTGGATTATAGGTAGCTGAGGTCTACTGTGGAGTTTTTTGGGCTAGGAAAGAAGCTGTTTGCTGTCTTGAGTAAGAATTATGGCATGTTTTAAAAAAAAAGTATTTGGGAGTGTGAACTGTCAAAATGGATTTTTTTTTGGTACTATGAAGATTTGATGTAACTGAAGAAATTTTATATCTAAGAATTAAAATCTGCAAGAAGAAAATGCTGAAGGTGCAATAAAGAAGAGTTGAAGCAGTTTTTAAACTAGTATCCACTATCTTTTTTATCTGATCTTAAGCCTGACATTTACTGCAAAGTTGTTTTGTTTGTTTGTTTGTTTGTTTTAACGTATGGTCATTGAGTGATCCCTGGCACAATCTAGTACACTTCTTGTTCCCTGCTGTGATATTATAAAGATGCAAAAGTATTCTAAAGCTCTGCACATGCAAACGTTTTTGATATAAAAAATAACCTCTCTCTTCTGGTATGACTTCTCAGTTGTTCACTCCATTATATAATGGCTTTTGAGACTAGGAATGTGAGGAAAATATATACTCACAACACAAATATAATTAGCTGTGGTGCTACTGTGTTAGAGAATGCTAATTCAGGGGTTCTCAAACCCTCTTAGGATGCACCATCTCTTAATAGCCTCTTACGGACTACCTCATTTTCTCTTGGACATTGAGTAATGGGCAGTGACTGCTATTGGTGGCTATGTAGGGTTATGAAAGTATCTAATGCATTCTTAGCTTTTGATACAGTTTAGCAGCTGGAAACCAGGAGCACTAGCACTGTGATCAGCTGGCTGTCGGCAGACCACTGGCAAGTGCTCCCTGGAGCACTGGTGCTCTAAGGACTGTAGTTCAGGATCACTGTGCTAGTGCATATATCTGCTTAGTGGCTTTAATGCATATCCTTTCTGTAGCTGTATGCCTGTATCATTTGTATTATGGTAAGGCCTGGAAGTTATACTGTATAGTAAACAAAATATTTAACTATGGTAGTAATCAATTTCCCAGAACTGTTTCCTTAAATACTATAACTGTAGTGCCAATTCTAATTTTTAATGGGATATTACTATATTGCCACAATTTAAATTCAGGGTACTGTAACTTTGCTCACTTGCTGGGAGAGGGGTGAGAATACACTTTATTATTCTAAATTAAGTTCAGCTCACAGCCTCTTGGTACCCATTCTTTCTCACAATTTTGTATAGTGTACCATTGCTATAGGGGCTGTAAAGAGTTCTGATTCCCTTTGTATTGTAACTTTGTTAGAAAACATTTCAGCTCAGTACACAGGTATGCACATAAGCTGATTAGAAACAATACAGGCTTTCTATCTAGTTATCAGAGAATTGCAGCTCTCATTTCAGGGCATATAAAATAGTAGTTAAAGAAAGTAAATGCATTCAGAATTTATTTAAATTGAAAAAAGTCAATGTATATTTGTTGGCTTTTTCCAGTTTTTCACTGCAATCTTCTATTATATTCTCCCCTACATAGGTTTTTATATTGAGCTCAATATTGTAGTAGCTGAGTGCCTTAGAATCTTGTAAGGAACAAAGATGTGTTCTTTATTTTCTTTTTAAAGAACAAGAAGCAATTAGATGTAACTTAAAGCAAGACTCCGGTTTTAAAAGGCAGTTTAAGTTTTCACTTTTCTGTGTTTGGTGTTCACTTCAAAGCCTACTTCTTAGTTTCTAAATCATGTGTTCTTACAATTTTCTTTCTACACACTGGTTCAGGAACAGTGCTGTAGAAAGTTGACTGGTCTGCTAAAATGTTTCTGGGTCTCGCTGTTCACAAAATAATGGATCTTTATAATGACATCGTTCTGACTACTAACTTGTTTTCCCCCCCCACTCAATTACTTTTGCAATTAGTATCCTAAGAGCTAGCATTAAATATCTGCAGTTTACACTATTGGAAAGCTCTCCAAAAGAATAAAGCGTTAACCTTGAACTATGAAGATCTGTGATAAATCTGTCAAAATAGAAGTGTGATTGTAGAACAAATGATAATGAGAATCATGGGTATTGTCTGGTTAACTTTCTCACAACACATAAAGGCTATAAATGAAGTATGTATACTCCAGGAAGGTTGAGAGTCCCAGCTTTCCAATGGTGATAAGGTATTTGTTTCTAGCTGTGGTGGTTCATAAAATATCAGACCTTAATTTTTTCTAGCTGAGGGACCAGTGAAATACAGTGATGGTGCTTATCGAGGAAAGAACATAGGAAGTCTGAGACTAGCAGAATTTTCATTCTTTGTTCTTTATATTTAAGGAATTCTCCTCCCAAGCCTTTTATATAAAGGGGGCTGGATAGGAATGATATTAATTGTTGACCCTTCCTGTATTGATTCCATATGCTATTCAAAATATGATATTGGTGATCAGTGAGATCATGGAGTTGGACACTTCCTTTGTTACATATAATCTGATTTAATTCTCTGCGACTGCCTTTTCAATCAAATTTCACCTGTTGCTTCCTTGAGGTGCTTTAAGAAATCACTGTTTGATGGAAATCTTCCATCTTTGTGCCCTGTTGATAGACATTGGGCTACAGATAGTGGTT
This sequence comes from Mesoclemmys tuberculata, assembly GCA_007922155.1. Classification (NCBI taxonomy): domain Eukaryota; kingdom Metazoa; phylum Chordata; order Testudines; family Chelidae; genus Mesoclemmys; species Mesoclemmys tuberculata. The sequence goes on along the minus strand of ML675603.1, from coordinate 68,766,982 downwards.
TTCCTGAACCGTCTATACCAGAGAGACCTTTATTTCCATCCCCTTTATCTACTGAAAAATACCTTCTAATGCTGTGAGTTATTTTTAGACTGAAATCAAAACTAAATACATAACAGGACCCAACAATGGTCCTCCTGGAAGATGATTCTCCAATTTTTCAAACAGACCTACAATCCAGGAACACCTGTTGGATGAGGGCTAGATATGTTTGACAGTCCTTTCTATTCTAGTGAAAACTGGGTTTTATTCAGAAAAAATCCCTCTATAATTAAGCATTAGCTTTGCATTTCTATCACCTTAACAAAATAAACTTAAGTAATGTTTTCTCTTGAGCTGTTTTGAAAGCCATGTTTTGACCTAGTATATTTGTTGTGTCCCAGTTAAGTACAGAAAATAAGACTTAAAGGAAATGGATAATGCTTTCCATTAGCAGAAATCAAAGTACTTTAAAAAAGAGGTAAGTCTCATTATCCCCATTTTATAAATGGAGAAACCAAGGCATAGAGTAGTGAAGTGACTTGCCCAGCGTCACCTAGCAGGCAAGTGGTAGATCTGAGAATAGAACCCAGATCTCCTGAGTCCCATTCCAGTGCTCTTAAAAACATTAATGAAAGAATAGCAATAATTTTTCAAGTTTAGAATATTTGAAATTTTGGCAGTGCACGCACACGCACGTGCACACGCATAGAGAAATTTGTGTATTATAATAAATAATTGTGTGCCTGTTGCCTACTAGTGAATACTTTTCTTTTCATCTCAAACCTTGTTAAGTTTAAGGTTGAAGTCCTCTCCTTCAGTTTTTTAAGCTTTAGTTTAAAAACAGCTTAAAAAGGCTGCTGTCAGTTATGAACACAAGGGTTAGTTTAAGTTCACTATTTTGTGGTTATATATTGAGAGATTTCCAACTCAGTTCTAGCTCAGCTGTTTTGTAAAAATGGGAAACAAAATACAGCATTAACGTGGTGGAAAGCCTTTGTTATCTTCCCCTTGTTTTAATCCTGTATTTTCCTTCCCTTTTTGTGAACTTTTGTCCCATTGATTGTGTTATCTTTTGAATACTTCTCAATAGCTAAGGCATAGCTGACTTTTATCAAAAGCTTTTTGTAACAGGTTGAAGTTTAAAGAGACACTGTCACTGTGTAATCAGATTTTATGAAAGCGAATAGTTACAGGTACTACACTGAATCTTGAGTCCTCCTGCCAACCTTTTTGTGGTGTTGGAAATCATTCTCCTTTCTCTCCCTGTTGCTGTTAGTGAGATGCACAGAAATTGAGAAAAAATAAAGAAGCTGACTATATACAAAGGTGCTGAACATATACAGAGTGAACAAATAGGAAGAGAGAGTTCCCCCCTAACCTTTCAGTTATAGTAATCTTAAGTGTAGTAATAATAATAGACTTAAATCTCACTACTGTCTTATTTAACTGTGTCTCTAGGTTTTTACCATGCCCCATCATTATGGTCTGAGAAATTCACACAATTTAAGTGTGTGTGTGTTTTGTTCATAGGTGCTGGAACTGGAGGTGCTACTACACCCCCTGGCTTGAAGTGGATTCCATTATATATAGGGTTTACAGTTTGGTTCAATGGCTTTCAGCACCCCTGCCATAAAAATTATTCCAACACCCCTGTGTGCGTGTTTAATGTGTGTGTGTGTGTGTGTATATATATATATATATATATATATATATATATATGAACTTTTCTGTCTCCTCCAATGTGCAGAAAATGGACTTTTTGGTTTTTCTTGTTGATGTTGGAGGAAAGTGAGGTCAAAATAGATTTTGCATTTTTTTTACATCAAGGTTATTGTTACCTCACACAGTACTAAGACCCAGGTTTATGGGCCTGTCAGCAAGAAAGGCATTTCCCATGCACATGAGGCTCATTCCAGAATTTTCCACTATTAGTGGAATGTACCTTGGGGCCATGATCATAGTGTTGGGTGGTCAGATGACTTGGGCCAGTCCCATGGAGACTTTCGTGGGGGGGAAGAGGAGGAATGCTCAAAACCTTGAGTTTGACTAGCTTTTCCACAGGGAGCCAGCAAAAAGTGGGGAGCATTGGGTTAATGTGCTTTGGCAGCCTGTATTGCTGAGCAGTAGAACTCAGAAGTGTTCTGAACCAGTTTTAGCTTTTAAAAAAAATTTTTTTTTAAGGTCATCAGTTTCAATCCTAGATATGGAGTATTAAAATAACTGAGCCTGGAGTTTGAGTTTAAAGTTCAGTGTGAGTAAAATCCAAATTTGATAGAGGAGGCACACAATTCTTGCCAATGGTATTTAGAAATGACAGTTTTTTATGGCTAATTTTTTTATGGCTATAGGCTATTTGCATATACAGAAGCAGTGAAGAGCCTAGGAGAGTGTTGCAGTGATGGTGAGTTCTTTAATGTGCTTAATTCTTCCCATAAGCATTGTTTTAGTCTTTCTAGGATTTAGCTTCCAAAAGCTGCTCTTCATTCAGTTGCTGGTTATGCTGTTTCACAATCCCTTTTATTGGCATCATGTAGATGTGTAACAGAATAAGGGAGAAGGTGAATTGTTATGGAAATTCACAGATGATGGCTGTTGAGATGTGATGGACACATGCTCTTCCAACTTAGTTTGGTGTGAGATGAGCAGTTGAAACCATCTCCGATCCAGTGCTGCTAACCTAGGTCATGTGTGAGATGGTGAGCAGGATTCTTGATAGGTGTACAGCTATTTTTTTTTTTTGTGGCCAAGAACTCCTTCATCAGTGCCACCATCATCTCTCTGTTCCATGTCCAGCCTGGAAGCTTAATTGTCTTGGGCCCAGAATATTGGCACTATCTAGGTGGAGTTGGAAGTGATAACTGAGAAGCTTGCAGAGATCTTGCTTAAGAGTAGAGGGCTAGATACTGGATAGTAGTTTCTTAACTAATGCTCAGATTGTGATGTGGTTCAGAGAGACTGTTACGTCTCCTTTTAGAGGAGGTATTGATATCAGTTAGGGGGCAAAGGCTTTTTCATCTCTTTCACTAGCTGACAAGGGCATCGATTAGGGTTGCAGGTTATGGCTTTGTTTCCTTGTGGTACTTCTAGGGCTTCCTGTTTGTCTGTGAGCATAGTCTGAATTTGCATATAGAGGATCTCTTGTGCTGCTTGATTCCTGGTGTTCGTTGAGCCTGTCTTTGCTGTGAGTGATGTTCTCTGAAACAGGTTAATTGTTCTTTGAAGTGGGAGGTGTTAGGTTCTGGAATTGAGTGGGGACGTTCTGGGTCAGAAGACTTCTCGTCCTCATATTGATTATGCCCTTTTAAGACTTTTCTTGTTTCTTTTATACTCTCCTGTCTATATTTGTATAGTGCTATTTTAATACCCAAATCTACTTGTTGAAATTTTAAATAACTTTTTAAATGCAAAAGCGATTTTCATTGAAATAAAAGGGAATTTTACTATTGACTTCAGTGGTGCTCAAGTTTGGCACTTGGTTTTTAATAATGAAATGAACAAGCTGTTTGAATTGCATTAGGGATGAAGTGCCTGAAATCCCGTGACTAATGGAAAACCATCAGAGGAGAGCAGACAATTTTAACATATGGACTTGCCATATCTACTTTTGAGCTTCAAATTTGTCCAGTGGGTTGTTTCACTTGTTTTAGGGTTTTAACTGACAGCCAAATGACAATGTCAGATTAAAAATTATTTACAAAAAATAATTTTCCTAACCTCTGGTGGTCTTAGGTTTAAAAAATGTGCACTTTTCAGAATTTGTTCTACTTCCTGCATTTCACTCAGTTTGAAGTAACTCTCTGAGTCTCATGCCAGTGTTTGGATCACAGACGTTGTATATGAACAAAACACTTAGTTTCATTGAATTTTTTAAATTGGGAAATTCCTGTTTAGAAAATGAGTTTGACCTAAACTACCTAGTGATATCCTTGTAAATGTAGGCAAGTCATAAATTGATCTTGATGTGTTAATAGTGGGTATGATTAACAATTGAAGAAATACACACTGAGTTTTGTTTCTCAAAATTAAGGTAAAGCTGCAGGAAGGCTTTTGGGAACAAGTGTTGGTGTAGTTTAAATAAAATTGTATTTGGTTCTCCATACTTTAGAACTTCAAAATCAGAATCGCTTATGAACTTTTCATAAAATACAGACTACTACTGTCAGCTTAAAAACACTAAATAAAGCAACAGTGAGCTATGAGGAAACATTAAACACTGATATCCTTATTTAGGCATCTAAATGTTCTGCTTTTGTCAGAGCTGCTGAAAGTCCTCAGTATCTGGGTGCTCAAGAGCATAAAATGGGTTTGTGTGCCCATCTTTAGGTGTTCCAGTTTGAAAAATTTGGCTTAAATGTTCATATTAAAAAGTTTTCCCTTGTTATAGTGCATAAACATATCAAACACTTAATCCTAACCTTTTAATTGCTATAGTTTGCATGTTGCTGTTGTGTTGATAATGGATCACTAAGTAGGTGGTACAAAGTGAAATCTTGTCCCTCATTCTGAAATTGGGTAAATGGGGAAATTGTTACCCTGGGTCTTTTAAAGTCACTGCCACAGAACATTGATCCAAGAAATGAATATGTTTTACCTCATTTTTTGGGCATAGTTTAACACTTGTATTGTAGCACATAAGTTATCCTGTGATTCAAATTTCTGTTGGCATTACTTTGACTTCTGATTATTATTTCGCCCATTTTAACAAGAACATGTAGACTTCAGCTTTTAAGGGCTTATATAATTGCCACTTTCAATACTGTAGTCATGTGGAAGAACTAATTTATCTGAACTACGGCTTTCTTGAAGTGTTAATCACACATTGTACTTTCCAAATTTAAGGCACATCAAGGGTAACCAATTTTTGAGAGAAGTATTTGGGCATAGTGAGGTTCCTCTAATGTCCTTTGAGTAAATTTCTCTTGAAATTCAGCTACTCTTCATCCCATTGTACATTTTTGAACTCACTTTCTTCAAACACATTGACAGCATGGTTTTCTGACATATGCTGGACAGCAGTGCATTGCTGTTAGGGTCTTGGCAAAACATTCTTTTTGAAAAACTCATCTGAATAATTTCAGAACTATTCTATAAAGCCTGTGTTGCAATTAGTTTTGAATGGTGCTTTATACTAAGGAGCAAGTGAGTATATCCTGTCGGTAACATAATCTTGTTTCTCTTTGTATGTTTCAGATATGTTTGGCAGTAAAAATGGATTACTTATTTGGAACAAATATTCTTATATGAGAAGATCCCAATTCCGAAGAATTTAAACATTATTCCTTCTTCAGGAACAGCATGGCAGGCTTCAAACGGGGGTATGATGGAAAAATTGCTGGACTGTATGATTTGGATAAAACCTTGGGCAGAGGCCACTTTGCTGTGGTCAAACTTGCCCGACATGTCTTTACAGGTGAAAAAGTAGCAGTGAAAGTAATTGACAAGACCAAACTGGACACTCTAGCCACTGGGCATCTTTTCCAAGAAGTTAGATGCATGAAACTAGTGCAGCATCCTAATATTGTTCGTCTGTATGAAGTGATTGACACCCAGACCAAACTTTATCTTATCTTGGAGCTTGGTGATGGAGGGGATATGTTTGATTACATCATGAAACATGAAGAGGGTCTTAACGAGGACCTGGCCAAAAAATACTTTGCTCAGATAGTTCATGCTATATCTTATTGCCATAAACTACATGTAGTTCACAGAGACTTAAAACCAGAAAATGTTGTCTTCTTTGAAAAACAAGGACTTGTGAAATTGACTGACTTTGGCTTCAGCAACAAATTTCAGCCTGGAAAGAAGCTCACTACTAGTTGCGGATCTCTAGCGTATTCTGCTCCGGAAATTCTACTTGGGGATGAGTACGATGCACCGGCAGTGGGTAAGTCGCTCTTCTTACATTTGACCAGTAATATTAACTTGTATACCTCAGCATTTTACCAGTTAGATGTTTTCCCTTCCAAAATGCTGCCATCCTTAGAAGACAAGAAGTGTATTATAAGTAAGGTAAGATGATTGAGTCAAAGTTAAAATAGCTTTATTTATTTTAGATTATTTCAGAGATTATTTATTTTAGATTACTTAAGAAGAACTTTCAAACAATCTTTTATTTATTTTTTATCTTGAAGCCCATAAAAAATGGAAACCCATGCAGAATATGAACTGGATTACAATAAACTATTGGTAAGAAGCTGAATGCAGTATGCCTTCTGGTATATAGTGTTTCAAACAAAATCCAGTTTCTTTCACAGGGAACAGAAAGGTACAATTAAAACCCCCCGCAAAAACTCAAATCTAAACACAAGAATCACTTACATGACAAACAAGTAAACTTTGAAAACAAGGACTTCTTCATTTGCACGTATGCCAATACGTGTTCCATTCTTAGTGTGCATTTGCTTGAAATCAGTCTTTTGGCTAATTGTCTGTCAAGTCCACCTATGTGCCCAAGTGCCCTTGCGCTCCCATACCAACGGCATAAAGGGCAGCACAGTACCTGCTGCCACTCAGTTCCTTCTTACCTGCTGTGGCTTTGAGATGGAGTGTCTAGAGTCCACGTTTGTTTTCTCTTTTAGTAAGGAAAATTTAGATTTAGTATATTTATTAGTATAGTAATTTTGATTTAGTTAGTTGCCTGTTGGCACTGCCTTTTTGATATGTTTCAGTTAGTTTTAGGAAATTTTTAATACTTGTGCATATTCCCATCTGGGACCTTTCAGTACTAGTGCTTAAAGAGGCTGCAGCCAAAATCCCTTGGATTAAATTTTGCCTCTCTTGTGAGGCAGCAGTTTCCATTAGTGATGGGCACACAGGGTCTCATTGTCTGTAGGAGTCACATATTTCACCATAAATACACCACGTGCAAGTCCTTTTCAAGAGAACTTTGAAGCCTGAGGTGCAAAGCTTAAAATGTTTCCACTTAACCACTCCATGCATCCTGCCTTAGATCCAGGTCTGTCTGACCCACTCCTGGTCATCAGCCTGTTAGTGTCCAAAAGTGCCCATGTCAGCTTGACTTCAGTCAGCTGCAGAGTTTCAGTAAGCAAGCTACAGTTCCAGAGGTTCTGGAAAGATTAACCTTGTTAATGTTCCTGAGTGAAAGGAGCATTGCTCCTCCTTTAAAATTAGTCAGTTTTCACACCTCTAATGTAAAGAAGAGGTCAAAATTATCTCTTGACTCCTGAGCTAAGGATTCTCCACAGCTTGAATTGGGTGCTGGAGAAGATTCAAGGGAACATGGCACTGGCTGATTGGTACTGCACACTGCACGGTACAGTGTCCTTGAGTGGTACCAAGGCAGTGGCTACTTAAGTTACTTCAGCATTGAGTGTTTTTATTGGCTGCTACCTTTTCTTCAATGCTGATGAATATATTAGGACCAAGCATGTCAGTACCAAGTGAATTGACTCTGGCTGCTCCTATGGGCTGCACATTAGATCTGAGATTTACAGTACCATTTATCTTGGTACTAGTGAGGTACAGAGTACTGAAAAACCTTTGTGTTATGAAGGAGCCTGAGACTCTCTTACTGTCTCTTGGGCTTAACATTCCATCTATACTCATGCCTACTGCTTCAGTGGTACCAATCTCATCTTTAGCACCACCTGCTGCAGGGTTACAACCTACTATTCCTGCCTTAGAAGCCTCACCTTTAAAAGTGGAATTTTCATATTCTTCATCCAATGCTCAAAAACATGAGGGTTCACATACCATTCCCTTAGGGCCCTTTTTCCAAGTTCTGTGGATCAGAAAGGGAGTCTAGGGTCTCCTATGGTTAGATCTGGAGGAGTTGTGAGTATAGCCTTGTGTCCTTGTACCCTTCCTTTTGGGTCTCTACTCCTTTTCCCTGTACTGTTTCTGCCTGGCCATACTGGAACCCATGGAGTCCTTAATATGGGCATGCCTCTTATGCATGATCTCAGAGAGAGAACTACTCAAAGGCAGAGAATACTGCAACCTCAGACCTCCCCTCCCCTCATGACACACACTTTCCGCAGAGGAGGAACAGCCCTAAGACAAAACATCCAGGCACCAGTGACTCTCTCCTCTTTGTTTCCAAATGTGGCAGTAATCCTTTCATCTGGAGTTCTATAAAGGTTTCCAGGATTTGGTGAAGAGGCCCCCCAAATTATTGAACATTTTGCACACTTCTGTGCCATTAACAAAACCCTATTGGAATCAGCTAAAATATCTGGCTGACACCAGCAACTGTTGCCCCAACTTCAGAAAAGCAGATGAGAGAGAACTCTGTTCCTACTGACGGTATATAGTATCTTTTCACATCTGGTACCAGGATTTTTAGTTGTTGCTGCTGTGAATGGAAAGCATAGACAGCATCAATCTAAAGTTGAGTCCAGCTGAAATGGAAATGAGGTGTCTAGATCTGTTCAATTGTTAAAGTTACTTTGGCGAGTCTGAGAACTATCAGGCTCTGCTTGCTCTCTGACTTTAACTACGATAAGTTTAGACGGCAGAGACAAACTGCCACATAGAGAAGACTAAGCCTCTCCATTGCTGAGCAGCAGTTTGGATACGAGACCATCTCTGCAGGCAGCACTGGATGCCGTGGGCACCATTTCACCATGACATCCCCTTAGTGACAAGGTGCTTTTCTTGGATCCAGAGTTCTTGGGATACCAAGAAAAGTACAATCAGAGTAGAAGATCTTCTGTTTGTGGGCAGCAGTTCGTTAGGAGGAAAGATGGATGATGTCCTTCACATCTTGAAGTTTTCCTGTGAGACACTTTGTTAGGCATCTGTATGCTGCAGTGAAGAGAAAAGAGTAGATCTCATTTTTACTATAGACAAAATGCAGCACCAAGAACTATCCAAGGTCCTCAGAACCTTCTGGAAAGTGTCAGTGACTTCAAAAGAGATCTTTTTAAAGGCCTACTTCTGTCTCCCAGTTGACTTAATCAAATAAACAATCTTTTTGATAGGCTTTTAGAGAGTTTCAAATACATCACTTGATCTTCCTTCTTTGCCTCCCTTTTGGAAACTTCCTTTTCTTTCTTGGGGAGAGGGGTCATGAAACTAGATAACAATGGACCATTGGGTTAGAGAGAGTGTTTAAACAGGCTATTCCATACAGTTCCATTCTACATCTACTTTCTCATCCCTATTCAGGGATCTTTTTCATGAGACTTACTTTGGGAAGTGGAGTCACTAGTGGTTACTCTACATTACAGTGGAAAGGTTTCTACTCTAATTCCTCATACCAAAACAGTGGGATCACAACCAGTAATGGATTTGAGTGTGCCCAATACCTACATCTGCCAGAAAAAGTTTAGAATGGTTGCCGAAGCCTTAGCAATGTCCTCTCTAGATTCAGAATATTGGTTTGCAGCTTTCAACTTGTATAGTGCTTACTTTCATATCACGATACGTCTTGCAACAAGAGATACTTAAGATTTTTGGGAGGTCAAAACCACTTCCAGTACACAGCTCTATTCTTTTGCCTCTGTATAGCCCTGAAGTATTTAACAGTCTAGCGGTAGGAACTGCACACAATAAGGTATGTCTATACTTTGGTTAAAAACCCACTGCTGGCCTGTGCCAGCTAACTTGGGCTCATGGAGCTTGGGAAAAGGGGCTGTTTAATTGCTGTGTAGATGTTCAAGGTTTGGCTGGAGCCTGGGCTCTAGGACCCTGTGAAGTGAGAGGGTCCCAGAGGTCAGCCTGTAGCCTAAGCCCAAACATCTACACCGCAATTAAACATCTCCTCAGTCTGAGCTCCATGAGCCTGAGTCAGCTGGCACAGGCCATCCATGAGTGTCTAATTGTAGTGAAGACATACCCTTAAGGAGAAAGGAGGCAACAGTAGTATATCCACAGCTGGCTTGTCAGAGTAAAGTCTCAACATCGTGCAGAATTCCATCCATTGCATTCTTCAGCTCCCCATATCCCTCAGCTGAAAAAGTCCAGAAGTCCATTTTGACACTAAAGTAGCACATTTTATAGGGATCATTTTGACTCCCAAGACAGCAAGAGCTTATTTACCCCAGGACAAGTTTGAAACTGTTCATGTGCATCACATAACTTCAGACAAATTCTCAAACAAGAGAAGAACTTGTCTGATCCTGCTGGGTCACACTGCTGCCTGTGCTTTTGCCTTGCAGCATGCCAGACTAACATGTATTCTGCATGCAGGCCTTACTAAATAAGTTTGCATTCTGAGCAGACACAACTTGGACATGCCTCAGACAGTTCAGTAAGATATTTTTCCTTGTTGAGCTCATGGAAGGACCCTAGCAAGATGTGCAGAGAAGTTTCCCTTCTCTCCACTCTTCCCAGCCCAAACTGTAGTGGCAGATGCCTCGCATCTGGGTTTGGGAGTACACCTAGAACACCAAGCATGAGACAGATGGATTCTCAAGGAGACTCATTCACACAAGTATATTGAAAGTCGGAGCAGTTTGCAAAGTGTACATACATTTCTTATTTCTGGCTGAAAGACCATACATTCAGATCATGACAGACACCACAATTGCCATGTTTTATATAAACAGGCAATGAGGGCCATGGTGGTCATCTCTCTGCCAAGTAGCAGTTCAGTTATGGAATTGGTGCATTAAGCATTAGTTATCTGTCTGCAATTCAGCTTACAAGTCTACAGAACATTCTGGCGGATGACTTGAGCAGAAAATTTGTCAGACCAGAAGTGGATGGAGAATTCACAATTCAGTGCTTTCAGTCAATTTTCAAGGAAAGTGGTCATCAATCATTACACTTACGTCTGAGGGACAGGAACGAGAAGTGTAAAATTTTCTGTTCCAGAGGTGGATGGAGTTTAGGATCCCTTTCACATGTTTCTCATCCTCTGGTCCCATGCACTGATGTGTGCTTATCCACTAATTCCACTGCTCCCAATTGTATGTGAAAGTTCAGACAAAATGAAGCTAAGGTCATCCTGATCGCTTCTGCCTAGCTGAGGTAATTCCGGCACACAGAAGTGTTGCAATTGTTTACCTGTCCTCCGAAACTAATTCCCAGACCTGTTCTCTCAGAGCAGAGGAGCCATCCTCTGTTCCAACATTTCCACCCTACAGCTCAGCATGGTTTCTGGATGGCTGTCAGAACTAGAGGTCAGATCAATTGATTTACAGACCATTAGAACAAATAGGAAAGACTCCATCAGACAAACTTACTAAATGGAGATTTTTGGCTTGGTGTGAACATCACCACATACAGTCTCTTGAGACATACATTCTTGCACTGTTAGATTATTTGCTGTCTCTAAAGAGCTCTGGGCTTTCATTTAGCTCTGTATGGGTGTAACTTGCAACAATTAACACTTACCATTCATCTACAGGGGGTATTCTGTTTTTTCCATCCTACAGTGTCCTGATTCTTCAGAGTTTTGAGGGATTTTCTACCTATAAAGGGAAGGCAATCCCCACATAGGTCCTTAATGAAGTGCTGGGGGCCCCACAGGCATAATATTATCTTCTTTACCCTTCTATGAAACCTCTTTTCTAGTAGTATTCACTTCAGTTAGGAGGATTGGGGAGGAAAGGGTACTCAAGGCAGACTGCAACTTTGTTTTCCACTCTGAAATGGCATCTTAAGCCACACCCTAATTTCTTACTGAAAATATTGTCAGACTTCTGTTTTAAATCAGACTATCCATCTACCTACCTTTTGCCCAGACCTGAGTCTAATCACAGTGACTCTATACTGCATACCCTTAATAATTGTAGGGCTGTAGCCTTTTACTTACAGAAAACAAAATCCTTCAGGGCCTCCCTAAGGCAATTGTCCTTTGCAGAGAGGATGAAAGACCCTATTGTTTACATTCAAACATTATCTAATTGCGTTATTGAATTCTGCTATGAACTAGCTACATTAGATCCTCTAGTTAATATTAGAACTCATACCACTAGAATGCAAGCAGCCTCTGCTGCTTCTTTGAAAAGCAGTCTCGTAATGGACATTTGTAAAACAGCCACCTGTAGTTCCATACATACTTTTTTATCAAACACTTCTTTAATGAAAGCTTTCAGAGCAGATGCTGCTTTTGGCAGGGCTGTTTACAATCTAGATAAGACTTCAAGCACCCACCACCTTAGTTTGGCTCTTGCTTGGGAGTCACCAAGAGTGGAAAATGCATATGGACAAACACTCCAAGAATTGCTTTACCTGTATAGTAACTGGAATTCTTTGAGATGTGGAAAATATATATATATATAATATAGACAACACAACCTTACCTCCTTTCCCTTTGCTGTGGAGCCCTAGTGTAAATTCTGGGATTGGTCCAGCACTGTCCTTTGTGAACTTGAGATGGGAATGCAAGGGGCCATTGGGCACATGGGTGGACTCAATAGGCATCATTGGCCAGAAGACTCCAATCTCGAGTGTATGGGGCACATGTGCACCAATAGCAGAAAATGTATATAGACCAGAGTTTCTCAACCTGTGGATTGCAAAAACGTATGAAAGGGTTGTGAACAAACTTTAAAAATAGATAATATTTTGCATGCAATTTTTAAAAAATAGATGCCACTTGTGCTTCACCATGTTAACCAGTGGTATTGCCACCCTTATTTCTGTCTGTTGCTCAGGACAGCATTGCCTTCAGAGCTCAGCTGCTGGAGAGTAATGGTGGGTTGCCCAGCTCTGAAGACAGCACTGGCATGGCCTGGCATTGCCACCCTTAACTCTGTGCTGCTGCTGGCGGTGGCTTTAACTACTACATCTTCTTATTACATGTAGTGGGTTTTCTACTTACACATTTACTGGTTCGGGACTGGCCATCAATGTTTACAAGTGGGTCCTGGTCCAAAAAAGGTTGAGAACCATAGATGTAGATAACACATCTTAAACTCCAGTTATTGTGTACAGGTGAGTAATTTATCTTTTATATAGTGACCATTGCGATTAACCTGGGAGCATAATGTAATAAAATCTCATTCTGTGGACAAGTTAGTCATTTGATTCATAAAAGTGCATCTCAGCTTCTGTGCTGTCACCTTCTGTGGCAGGCGGGAGGGGACTCCCTTCCTACCCGCCTCCCAGGTACTCCTGTTGGTGGAAATTTTGATAATGCAATGTCTTCAGAAATGGGTTGAGTTGGGTATCATTCAAAAAGTGTTTCTCCTGAGATCACATTGATACCAAACATGACAAACCTATAACAATTATGTAGATACATATTCAAGAAAATGTTCTTAAATCTATATTTTTTTAAATTATATTTAAACACAGGTAAACATTGCTTACTGTGGCAACCTGCCGGCTTCCCCCTGATGGGTCTCGCGCTTTTACCTCTCTTCGTGGGCCAGGACGCCCCTAGCTACCCCGTCTCCCCTGGCTGCAGACGAACTTTGTCTCCTGGTCTGGGAGGGAGTCTTCTCCTCCAGCTGCCCCAGGACTTCTAGCAGCTTCCTCGTTTGTTCCCTCCATACCACTTTAGATTAAGTAGACCTGGTGCAGCCATTCATTGGGTCCAGGTGTCTCTAATTGCCCTGCTGTAATCTCTCCTCTGCCTGCAGGACAAAGGGCCTTTAACCCTTTAGGGCCCTCATGCCTGCCCTGGTATATGCTTTAGTAGCCCTCTGGCCTGACTTTACCACATTACATTAAAAGGACATTGCTCTTGGCTAATCCTAGGGAAGTTGTCCTTGACAAGTAGGACTGAAAACATTTATTCATCAGTGACATCTCCATCTGGGGCACGACTACTCCTTGTCCAGGCCACATTCACACATCTCTGTACAGAGCAGTGTGCTAGCGAAACATTTGCAGGATGGTGAGCAGCTGGTATTTGCACATAAGCGTTTGATTAGCTGAAGGATTGATTTGGAAGTGTATAGTAATTCACACATAACTGGTGTGAACAGTCCATCCTCCAAGATCCATCCATGTCTGATAGCGGATGGTAGTTTTGGATGCGTTCGAGCATCCTGGAGCCATTCTATTGCTTGATGATTTCCCCTCTTGATAGTAAGTATAAATGCAGCACTTCTTGGTGGCAATTTTTCTCCATTTGCTTCTTGGAAAACATCCACCAACTCTGGCAGTGTCCTAATGTTGGTCTTTAAATGGTAAACTTGGTATATGAAAGCCTCCAGTACCTATATGGCCTTATAATGACTGAGAGCCATTCCAAACTGCCTCAGAGCAAGGAGAAAGTCTTTGATGGCAGGATTGCATGCTTCTCAGTAAGATAATCTGGTCTTTTCAGGCAACCTTCCAGTAGTGTCACCTGCTGAGAGTATGTGGAAACTCAACAGTGCGGTGGCTTTAACGGTTCAAGGGATAGGAACACATCTCTGCGGGATATACAGCAATTCTGTTTTCCAGGAGCAGACACAAAACCAGAATCTTATCAAAGTCTTGGGGAGCATCTCACAGAGAGCACTAGAACATCTATCTTGTGCAAAGAATTGGAGTTTAGTAGTACCTCTCTTTTTGGCGGGGGTGGCGTACAAGATAATTTTAGAGTGAGCTTCCTTTTGGGAATTATGAGGAAATGCTACTGACCACTGTGAAACAGCAGCTTCATTATGCTATGTGTTGATGAAATTCTTTGCCTGCTGGAGTATTTTTCCTGTGTGGTATGTAGTTATCTCATCCTTTGTGGCTATATGAGACAGTAGTTTCTTCATTATGATATTGGAGAAGTTTGTGGAATCAGTGATTTTTGTATTGGATCGGCATAATGCCATGGAGTCACTACTTTCTTATAATTTTAATTGATTCCTCTGCATACATGTCAACTATGAGGTGGACTTTGTCATAGGCCCAGTATTTTCTCTGTAGCCTCAGAATTTCAGCCAAATCTCAGCAGGTATTAACAGTTTCTGGTTTGTTGAGAGTTTGTACCTCAGCCAGACCATCGATGATTGCTAAGGTGAAAGGCCTCAGCTAGCATAAGGTACTGGACACGTCAGTAAGTGTTGGTTTAGGAAGACCATGCAACATGTGCACTAGTTTGCTTTATTTTGCATTATTTTGTTGCATTCAAACATCAATCACGGTGTGACAGTTAGCTCATGCTTTCTTAGAGTCTCATGTAGCTCAACATCAGGCTGAGATCTGAAGATGAGCAAACAATGACCTGTCTGTGTTTAGCCCTGTAATGGTCGCTGCTATGTTTACTCTGACTTCCTTCTTTGCATTCGAGGACAGCTTATGTCTGTTCTTCAAGTTTAGAGCTGCTAGAGTCCTTTCAGTTTTGGATAATTCTTTGGGCCTTGAAGGCTTCATACAAATCATGGTTCCGAACATTCATTTGGCTGACACCTTTAGCTATCTCATCACTGAAGACTGCTTTAAGCATTATATTAATGAGCTCTGGTCTGTCACACATAAATGGGTTGCCAGTGCAAGTAAGTTCATCTTGTATCTTTAAAAATGTTGCCACCACCGCTGCTGTGCCCCTGCTCCATCGCAGCATTTAACAACACCTAATGAGTCTCAGTGATGCTTGGTTACTTGTGAGGAAGTCATATAAACTACATCCATATCCCAGAGTTCATCTTCAATAAGAGCTTTAAGAGTCTCTGCTAAGCATCTGCTCCTCTTCAATCCCAATCAAAGCCCACATTTCTCTCTCTTTAGTCTCTGCATCAGCCATTGCCACCACTTTTCCATCCATTAGAGCCTCTGCAAGGGAATTTATTAACTTCACTGAGTCACACAGGTTGCAGTAGTAAAATCAGTCTTTGTTTCTGTTGTTCCTACTTTTTTATGCAACATATATACATTTTCATGGTGTAGCACTCAAAATAATATGCAGCATGGTATGTGTGGGTGTCTTTTGGATCATTTGCACCCATTTTACTTTCCATGCACTGCTCTTGCTGAGAGTGACTAATTCATACAGTTTCTCACTTCTAACATGTGTTGAAACCATGTTTAATGGATGCCTTTGGGTTTCTGGCTTACCACAAAACACATGCATTGGGACATGCATACCCTGATGGTATCACCCACAGTTGGCACTTGTCTTAGCACTTTCAGATTTTTCCTGATTCTCGATGTACTTACTCTCCAACCTTGCCAAATGCGGTTTGAGTGCATTTCTTATATCAAGTAAGGTTCCACTGAGTGTGTTGTTTGAATACCACCATGGAGGACTTGGTTAAAGATTCAGCAACTAGTTAGTACTGTTAAGTCTCACCTAAATAATGCCTAAAAATGATCAAGACCAAAGTAAAAACAAGGATTTTGTAATAAATTACTTGGTAATTGTAATTAATTGTTATGTAATATATGTTTTGTAACTGCATGCCATTTGTGGATGGATTCCAATAATTTCTGGTTGGAAGCTGACATCTTAATCACTCATTACAACTCTTTGCATAATATTGCTGATAATCAATACCCACTGAGCTGCTTCTTTTTTGCTAGTGATGGCAAATCAACTTGAAGCACACGTTCCATTTATAGTAACATGTAACAATGAAAAGTAAGGGATCACGTTCTGAGCATTAACTGATAAGAATACTGTCAATCAAGGGCCACAATTTAATTTTGTAAAAGCTGCATATTTGACATGCCTGTGTTAAAGTATAATTAAAAATTGATTTGTAAACATTTTCTTGAATATATATCTACATAACTGTTCTAGGTTTGTCATGGTAGTACCATTATGATAGTAGGAGATTAGACTTTCAAATGACATCCAAATCTACCCGTTTTCAATGACATTACAATATCAACATTTCTATCAATTGGAGAACCTGGAGCTGGATGTGAGGGGGACCCAGCTCAGTGGAGAATAATATCCAGATCACAACTTGAGAATAATTTAACAATTCAAACACTCAGTTTGAGGAAAAGCTTTTTTTAAAGCACATACACTGATCCCTAGCAATAACTTGAAAAAATGTTTATAAGGTTGTTAAGGTATTGGCTTTATGAATTCAAAAACATTGTCTTTGGTGTCTGAGGTTGTAGGAAGCTAAAAGGATAGTAAGCACTGGTCAAATCTTCTGCAGGGTTACATCAAGACTTTAATTGCATATAGCTTTCTGAAAACTTCTCGTCCTGGGCTAAAACTTTTTATATTTGTTTTCTGCCCACACATTTTATTGAAACTTGAGCAAAATCTATGTGGCTGTTCTTGAGTCATGGAAAGGTGAGAGAGTTCTTTGCTGTTGTATATAAAGTTTAAGACCATTTCTCACCCATAATTCAAGTGATAGAACCTTAGTTAAAAAATTTCAAGCTTTTCTGTGAGTGGTTGCACATGTTTATTCCACTTCAAGTGTGTTTGCACAAAGTGCACTGAAGCTGGAGATCTTTTTCCCATAGTGGTAGTTGTTGCTGTGCCCCACGTGACTACTGCAAGCTCATGCTGCTAGCCAGTGGTATAAAGGGGTGGAACCCCCTGATCCTTCCTCACCAGTTTTGGTTGGTAGTTGGAGCAGTTATGCTTGCTTGCCCAAATGTTCCTGTTTTTCTTAAACATAATACTTTATAAATAATTAGATTAGTTGTTTAATGTTAGTTTAAATAGTAGTACT
The DNA here is from genome assembly GCA_007922155.1 of Mesoclemmys tuberculata. Classification (NCBI taxonomy): domain Eukaryota; kingdom Metazoa; phylum Chordata; order Testudines; family Chelidae; genus Mesoclemmys; species Mesoclemmys tuberculata. Next base: position 68,749,526 of record ML675603.1, on the reverse strand, counting down.
TGTTTCTTTTATTTTTGTTTGATTTTTGGACCCTCAAGTGTTAGGCTTGCTAGAATACTGAGCATTAACAAGTCCCTGGGCTTTAAACAAACATATGCCAGTCAATGACCCATACTCTTGTTGTCTAAAGTGTTGGGTGAGGGCCACATGCTATTTCCTGAGCATCAAGAGATGATGCCAGATGTGGGTGGGTTGTGCTGCATTCCTTGTTCAGCTAGACTCTGAAACTCTCCTCGGCAAATTTCTTGTGAGTCACCTGAAGTGGAGTGGATATGTGCAATCACTTGAAGAAAAAAAATTGTTAACCTGTTCTGTAACTTGTTCTTCAGGATGTGTTGCACGTGTCCATTCCATGACCCACCATCTTTCCTCTCTATATTGGAGTCTAACTTACTGATCTCTGGTAAGATAGAAGGAGCATGCAGAAGGCACATGTGCCACCCCAACAGATAGTTCTGTGCAGGGAAATAAATCTCTGGCTTCTGTGCACTGGGGGTGATGAACACACCTGAAGTGGAATGGACATGCAGCATATCTCTAAGGGCAACAGTTACTGAAAAGGTTAGTAACCAGTTTTATGTAGTTCTTATGATGGCTAAGTTCTGTTTTTTTAACAATTAAAAATATCTATGCTAAGCACTACATGGATTGTAGTAACTTGTGATGGCCATGGAAGCTATGATACTATTTTGCATTGTTGCTACAATATAGCTGTGTACAAATTTGGCTTTATAATTGCTGTTGTATAAATTTTCAATTTAGAAACCTGTCATATCTACCTGTTCTCTCATCTGAAACTTAGATTGCTAAATCTCTGCAGGGATTGGCTTTTTGTTATATGTCTTTACAGTGTCTAGCCTAATGGAACACTGACCTCTAGGAACTACTGCAATGCAAATAAATAATAGAAACATTTTTGTAGTCATCATTACAGAAAGGGATTGTGTTGCAATCTCCCTTCACAGCAGACACCAAGAGAATTGCCCCAAGTGTACTTTATAAAATCAACATCGCCAAACAGGAGCTCTGCATGCTGCTCTAGCCTAATAACACAGGATTTCTCTGGGATTTTTAGAAAGAGGAAAGTAAAATATGTCATGATTTTAAAAAGAATTATCAGAAACATTTGCGTTCATGACTTGTGGAAGAGTCAACATGGTTTTGTAAAGGGAAATCATGCCTCACCAATCTACTAGAATTCTTTCACATGGTTCAACAAGCATGTGGACAAGGGTGATTCAGTGGATATAGTGTACTTAGATTTTCAGAAAGCCTTTGACAAGGTTCCTCACCAAAGGCTCTTAAGCAAAGTAAGCAGTCATGGGATAAGAAGAAAGGTTCTCTCCCGGATCAGTAACTGGTTAAAAGATAGAAAACGAAGAGTAGGAATAAATGGTCCATTTTCAGAATGGAGAGAAGGAAATAGTGGTATCCCCAAGGGATCTGTACTGGGACCAGCACTGTTCAATATATTCATAAATGATCTCATAAAACAGGTAAACAATGAGGTGGCAAAATTTGCAGATGATACAAAACTACTCAAGATAGGTAAGACCAAAGCAGACAAGAGTTACAAAGGGATCTCACAAAACTGTGTGACTGGGCAACAAAATTGGCAGGTGAAATTGTGTTGATAAATGCAAAGCAACGCACACTGGAGAAAACAATCCCAACTATGTATATAAAATATGGGGTCTAAATTAGCTGTTACCAAGAAAGCCATTACTTTCTCTACCAAGAAAGATCTTGAAGTCATTGTGGATAGTTCTCTGAAAACATCCACTCAGTGTGCAGCGGCAGTCAAAAAAGCTAATGATGGGAATCATTAGGAAAGGGATAGATAATAAGACAGAAGATATCACATTGCATTTTTATAAATCCATGATATACCCATTCTTCAATATTGAGTGCAGATCTAGTTGCTCCCTCTCAAAAAAGATACATTGCAAGTGGAAAAGGTATAGAAAAGGGCAACAAAGATTATTAGAAGTATGGAAAAACTTCCATATGAGGAGAGATTAATAAGATTGGGACTTTTCATCTTGTAAAAGAGACAACTAAGGGGGGATATGATAGAGGTTTATAAAATCATGAATAGTGTGGAGAAAGTAAATAAGGAAGTGTTATTTACTCCTTCTCCTAACACAATTAGGGGTCACCAAATGAAATGAATAGACAACATGATTAAAATGAAGAAAAGGAAGTATTTCTTCACACAACACACTCAACCTGTGGAACTCCTTGCCAGAGGATGTTGTGAAGGCCCAGACTATAACAGGGTTCAAAAAAGAACTAGATAAGTCCGTGGAGGATAGGTCTATCAATGGCCAGGATGAGCAGGGATTGCTCTTTGCCAGAAGCTGGGAATGACCAACAGGATGGATCACTTGGTGATTACCTGTTCTGTTCATTCCCTTTGAAGCACCTGACATTGACTGTTGTTGGAATACCGGATACTAGGCTAGATGGATCATTGGTCTGACTCAGTGTAGCCGTTCTTATGTTCTTATAATTTTTAATGTTAATTTTATTAATTTAAATGTAGGAAATGTGAAAGTTAAGGTTGAAAGTGTAGTGGTCAATGCAGTACATTAATGGATGCATACTTCATCTTAACAGTAACTCTTCTGTGTGTCCATTTTAGCCCCATGTTTTTATTCTGAGTATTGGGTAACAGTCCCTTGAAAATTGGTAATGGATACTTCTGACATGGTAGCTATCTTTTCGTTATAAAGACCTTTTATTAAAATTCAATTTTAAAATATGTACTCATCGAATATTTATAAACTCTGCTGTGTTGAATAATTTAGCATACTTGACAGCCAGCATTTTTTATTTTAACATACTCAAAATGAGATTAAAACTAAACTATTTTAAAATAAAAAGTTATCATGAATATTATTCTTTGAAAATTATTAGACAGTTAAATGTCTTTAAAATCCAGTTCTGTGACTTTTTTTCTCTTTTGTTCTAAAAACTCCTTTATTGCAATACATTTGGAGACTTGTACTTTTATAAAGAGAGAGTCTGACTATTCAGTGTAAGGTAGATTTCATTGCTTGACTAAAACTGAGGGGAAGTAATGGTAACAAATGATCAGATGAAAAATAAAAATATATTTTGAATATTTTGAAATTGTTTGAAGTTTTTAGTGATTATGGTTGAAAAAGTGGCTACTATGCAATTTTTAAAAACATTCTTTGCTTTTGTCTGTTTTGACATAATTTATGCTATGTTTAAAAAAAAAATCTTGTCAAGTTTCAATATAGAATGTTTGTTTGTTTTTTTTACAGTCAAGATGTTAACTCCTAAACAGTTTTAGTAGATATCCAAGAAATGGAATTGTTGGTCTAAGTGAAGGGTTAACCTAAGTTTCCCCTTAATACAGAAAACTCTCCTCTTTCATGCTGCCTTATCTGAACCTTCTTTATTCTTCTAACATTGCTCTTTGTATACTCTTGAACAGCTTGAGGCATTAAGGCAACAGATAATAGTGTCTTAGATATATACAGTATCTTTCATTCAACATTTTTTTAATCACTACAAAATGTACATAGGGATCAATGCATGTGCTACTAAATTCAACCATTATCACTGGAAGAAGTGAAAAATAACTTTTCAAGTGAAACTCCAGAGAACTTTTCAAAGCAAGGTTTAATTACCAAAGTTAAATTTAGCCAGTACATCAAGGCAGTCTGCCTTTTGCTTATCTTGTACAAAAAAGGAACACTCCCAAAAGCACAATACATCCTCTTGCTGTTGTGGTGCAGTGATTCCTTATTGAGAATGCTATCTCCTAGGATGTCAACATGAGATGAAGTTGTCTCTTGCAAATGTATATTCTTATTTATGTAATATTGCTGACAAAATTTTGCATATGCAGATCTGATAGCAGTATCATAATGCTTATAATTCAAATACTCATATTTAGAAATCCTAAGTGTCTCTTTATTTAATCCTTTATGTTTAAAGTTATGCAACTGAGAATCACAAAACAAAACATTCAGTTCAAAGCCTATGTCTGCACTTGTCGCTAAACTCGGCAGCAGTTGACAAGAGATACGCAAGCTACATAGAGTAACTCCTACTTACTACAGTGTCTTAAGTTTGCTGCTTCAATGGGAAATGGACTTCTGTCGATGCAGTATCACTCCACCTGGCAAAGGTGGATTAATAGTGTCAGTTTCTGGGTCAATTGAGTGGATCTCCACTTCCGCTCAATTAGTCCGGGTAAATGGATCTGACAGGGCGAATTTGCCACCGTCAGTCTAGACATAGAATATTGTACAATAATCTTTGGCTAAATTTTTAGAAAAGAGTACTTTTCATATTTGTCACAGTCAAACAAATTTTCAAGTTGCCGTATGATTCCTATGAGTAAGTTTATTTGCATCTTTCAAATAAATAACATCTGCTATGTATGTTTAGCTCTTAAGAAAAAAAGCCAATATGAAATGTTTGCCCAAAGCTTTTCATGTAGCATGAGATCTTCTGGTATGTCAGTTCAATATGCCTGAAATCTACTCTTTTCCAAGGAAAATCTTCTCCCACATTTAATTTAAAAATTAACATTCAAGAAAAAATAATTTTGTGTAATAGAATAGTAAGAGTAGCTGGAAAACCATTTAAGTTGAAAATTTTCACTTTTTCATATTATTTAATGATTAATAGATTCAGTACTAAGTGTCTGAGCAACAGAAACTATGAAACTAATGTAGCTTCAACTGCAGAACTACTTTGTGGATAGAAACAAACCCCAACATAGTCTTGCAATGCAAACAGCTTGGGAATTAAATGAGGTTAAAAAAAAGCAGGCACGTCCCTTGATAGTAAGTCCTTTTTTGTTGGTAGTCTTCTGTAAACATGTCTCTTATGGAGTGTGAACTTTTCAGTAGTCATTGGATGAAGAGTCAAAAGTACTTGACTAAACACATGAGCTGTATTTCCCTCTGTCTGAAAATTAATAGTTTGACATAGGCTCTTTGATGGTTATTTTAATGTGTGTGTTTTTACCAAAGATGAGTAATGTCTGTAAATTTTGTACTACAGGAACTGCTTAGAAAGGTGGGACTGATCAGCCAAATCTTCAGTAATGTGCTTCAATAAGTAAAAAGTGTTTTTTCTGGGGCACAGAGAAGCTAATCACCAAAAATATTAATCTGGCGAGCTTCAGTGTTTTAATTTTTTCTTTTTAGGGATTATGTCTGAGTTCTCTTGGCTATTAATCCAACCAGTAGTGATTGTTTTACTTGTAGCTTTTTAAAAAAGGAGAAAACCCTGCAAATGGGGCATTTTGAAAGTGTGTTAGGATGGAGGACATACCAAACTTTTTCCATTTGCTAGCAAAAAATATTTAAACCCCTGCCTTTTTACAAGGACTAAAATAAACAGCCAAGTTAAACACAAGACTGACTCTGAATTATATTGATGTTTTGTGTGCAAGTGTGTTTGAAGTATTTTTAAATGAAGAGCTTTCCAGCCATTTAAAGATTTGTGTATCTGTAAAAACAGCATTATTAGAAGTTGTTTAAATGGTGATGTTAAACAAGATGACATCTGAACTAATTTGGTCCTCTTCCCAAAATTTGCACATGTGAAGTCTGAGTATTCAGAGATCCTATCAGTGTGTGTACTTCAAAGTAGAAAAAGCATTTCCAATGCATACAATGTCTATTATTGTTACTGCTAACAAAAGGGTTTTATATTGTCTTGCTGTTCAAAAAGTCTGACAGATACTTACTGTCAGGAATACAACTTTTTTTTTTAAAGGAATGTGTTTTGAACAGTTTTGAGCACCACATGGTGCAAATATGCTTTCATTTTACTCTGAAGAATAAACTTACTTACCAAAACCATATACTAAACAGTATTTGTATAATTCACCAAGTTAATCAGCTTTTATCCACATATTTTTAAATTGTCTGTATTTTTTTAATTTTCTGTTCAGTAAGAGAGTTCTCACTTTCTGCTGTTTGAGACCATAGGGTCTAATTCTGCCCCTTTGAAGAAGAAGCTCATGAAATTTTGGCTGATCAGACCCCTTAAGGGCAGTTGAATTTACACCAAAATCTGTCCTTTAACTTCTCATTTTCTTTTGCAGCCCTCAGTGTGAAAAAGATTTGCCTGTTTCCACTTCTCATAGTCAGCTATACCTCCATACTTGCTCACAGGTTTTCAACAGCTGCTGACTCCTGTGACCAATTCTGGCTGATCTTTCTAGCACTGACTTACTGGTTATTTTTACTGGCTGCAGCCTGGCATAGTAACTGATTTATCTTTATATAAGGAATAAACAGCCTTCGGCTGAAACGATAAGGTCTGAATAGCTTAGAATAGCAGCTCCCAAACTTCAGTAGTACATGTACCAGATTATTTAAAAAATTGATGTTTGAATTACCACATGCACATTTTTTTCTTTGTGCACATTTATTTTAGGCCTTAATATCCTTAAGTATTTACAGACTTATAGTAAAATAAACATTTGAATTTGAGTGGTGAAGATTTACTTGGGGGTAATTAGATGTGATGGGAGTTTGGCTGGGGGAGTCCGCATAGGAGAAGTAGAGGACATGAGGTTTAGAGCTGGTCAGGGGTCTTTTGATAAAACACACTTTTTTGTTGGAAAATTCTGATTTGTCTAAACTCAGATTTTGCAGAAACCTACTGGCTTTGAAACTTTCTTCAGGAAAGTTTTCTCAGGTCAAGGATGGAATTTTTGGTTAAAGTGGAAAGAGACTCATACCAGAAAAGCCTGGTGGTTAGGGAACTCACCTGGGATGTGGGGAGATCCAAGTTCATGCCTTTGGTTGGCCTTATTTGGATGAGTGCCCTGACCACAAAACTATTGGTGGTTGTGGGGTGGGTCTCATTCTGTTGCAGTTTTGTTGTGAAAAAACTTCAAAAGGCCTCAGTTGCATCCTGATGCAGAATGGGAAGTTTTGAAATTGAGAAGTTTCACAAGATAGGAAAACAGTTTTCTGCCCATCTTGAACAAGGTTAGACAGAGAGTAGGGATTATGGCTTGGGGTAATGGGAGGGGTTGAGAAGTGGGAGGATCTTGGCTGGAAGTGGGGAGTTTTACCTGGGCATTGAACAGTTTCAGCTCCAATTCAGCTGTATTCCCAGTTCTCCTCCTGTTCTCTCTGATCCATTCTGATTCCATTCTTTCTCTGCCATTCCCTCTGCAGTCTCTGGCCTGTCTGGAGAGTATTCCCTACATCACTTCCTGTCTTGGTCTCACAACTCCTTCCTTTTGGTTAATGGATTCTACAAGCCGCCTCCTGGAGCTGAGCTATGAATCAAGACTTCCCCAGCTCACCAGTATTCTGGTTCTAGCCCCATTCCCTGGAACTTCCATTTTTCACCCTATTTTAAGTACAGTAGCAAAATATATAAAGTAATACAATGGAAGTATAACATACAACACATAGCATATTCAATGTACTTGAGCACTATATTGAGGAATTACATTTTATTGCTGAAGCCTCTATTTCCCATCCCACTTCTTTTCAAAATGTTAAACAGGCTATTTGGTTACTATTGCCTGCCTCAGAGGTGGCTTCTTCATTTTTTAGTCAGCAGTGTTCCTTCAGTTAGCCAGAGAGGCTTGTTGGAGTGATTCATGTCATATCTTTTCCGCTAACCCTTTCCCCTCTGCCTTGAAGGTAGAATGTGCTTTCTATAGTGTTTCTTGTCCCTTTCAACCTGGAAGGAAGGGATTCAGTTGGTTTCTAACTTGAACTGTCCTTAGACAGTTCTACTTCTTGTGGTGTCCATAGTGTGCATTCATGTTCTCAAATTTCCTGTTTTGTCCACTCTCCTGTCTCTTCTCTGTCTTGACCCCTCCTTCCTTTTTGCTTTTCTCCTTCCTCAAGATTGCATCTGTGCTGGTGCCATTACAGCCAGAACAATGGTGAAGTTGATGCAGTCCTAGCCAGTTTGCTGGGAAAGCACTATGCAGGAATCATAGACTCATAGACTCATAGGTCAGAAGGGACCAATATGA
>ML675603.1:68488163-68741121 GCA_007922155.1 Mesoclemmys tuberculata | reverse complement strand
TTTCTCTGCAGTAACTCAGTTCCCATCCCATCCAGCATTCCCACAGGGACGTAAAAGCAGCTGTCCATCGCTGCAGGTGTACTGAAAAAGAAGGTTGGAGATTGAAGGAAAAAAGATAATCTTTTGTCCACATTCCAAGAAAAAGAATGGGGCTTGGGTGGGTGGAGTAGTACTTGTGCCACTCACTGCTGACGTTGCAGAGACTGGTTGTCTACCAGTAACAATTGGTGAAACTGCCTGACGGTGGTTTCATTTTGCTCTTGCAATACTGCTGCTGTGTAAAGGAACAGAAACACAGATGTGATCCTTGTCAATAGAAAGAGTTTTATAATATTGGATTCCTGTGATTCCTGGGTCAAATTAAATTCTTGATATCTTACATCAGTTTTGTAAAAACAAGTTCTGGTCTGCTTTTTCTCATATGGTCTGAATTAAAGAAAATATTTTTAAATGAAAATAGCTATTAATAAAACTGATATTACGTTCCTTACTTACTATAATTCATTTGAATGTTTTCTGTAACTTTATAGACTGTTCACAGCTCCTCCAAGTGTTACTGAGTAGTATACATTGGGCTCTGTGTTATCCAACTGAAAGATTGTATCTATCAGCTATGCATTTAAGATGTTCAAAGAGCATTGTCTGTTTCAATAAGAGTCTGGAATAAATTGCTTTAATACACTGACTCCAGATTCACTCATTTCAGATAGTTGAATGGGAATAATATGACTGCTTTTGGCTAACGTATGTCCATTTGCGATCACAAATGTGGAAAATGTACCATACTGTATGATGGTCTATAACTTTTGAAATGTGGCAGAAATTCTAACAGATAAGCTCTTGATACAGAAGCTACAGACAGCCTTTGTGAAGTATAAATTGTCACTTTCTGAAAGCCACAGTGGTAAGCTCAGGACTATATCATTCCCTTAGAATAGAATAACTTTAATCAGATCCTGGGGTTCTGTTCTTAAGCAATATGAAAATGGTTACCCTTTGTATCTTCTATTCACTTAAGTATAACAGATGTGCTCTACTTCTCTCTGGTGCTCAATTGATTTGAGACAGGCATGGCAGGGGCAGCCAGTGACGTAGCTTGGTTTCCATGGCAGTGACTTCGTGTTATGTAAGGAAGTTGAATGTACACTGCCCTGGTTGTTATGGTTCTGAGAATCTTTCTCAGACAATCCTTTCCCAATCAACCTTTAAAAGAGCTTTTAAAGCAGCGGTTCTCAACCTGTGGGTCGGGACCCCAAAGTGGGTCGCGATCCCGCTTTAATGGGGTCACCAGGGCTGCCGTTAGACTTGCTGGGGCCGGGCGCTGAACCCAAAGCCTGAGCTCCACTGCTCTGAGCCCTGGGTGGCAGGTCTCAGGTCTCCCCCACCCCTGTCCAGGGCTGAAGCCCTCAGATTTCAGCTTTGGCCTCCCCCACGTGGGGCGGCGAGACTCTGGCTTCACCCCCATCCCCTTCCTGGGGGTCATTTAGTAATTTTTGTTGTCTGAAGGGGGTCGCTGTGCAATGAAGTTTGAGAACTGCTGTTTTAAAGTGTGAGAAGTATTTCAGATGCTATTAGTTGGTTAGTAATTAAAAACCCACACTTTTATATTTATGCTAGTAATTACAACTATGAATATTTAGGTCAGTGGCCCATGGTTTTAAATGTCAAATCCTATCCTGAAATCTGCACTCTTTTTTTCATTGGAGTATCTTGATGACTGTACACCTCATGGGGATTAATATAGATTTAGAGTCAGTCTACCTTTCTCAGCGAGGACATATAGGGAGATGTGGACCCACCACTACTCCAGTTCCTTCTTGACTGCCTGCAGGTTGAGACGAAGCAATTACATGTCTGCTGCTATTACCAGTTTTTTTCTTTACTTTCTTTTATTTTTCTAGTATTTAGTTTTTTCCCCCTTGTTTGCAGAAATCTCTGAGTTTTGGAGGGAGGTTCTCTCCTCTGCTCCATCCTTTTCCTGTTATGCAACTGCTTCCTTGCCCTTTCCACTGGACTTACTGTGTGGTGTACCAAAATCCACAAGATTCAAAGTCTGCTAGAGCTACAATAGACTTTTCCCCTTAGAGCAATGAGCACTCTAGCTGTCTGAGTCTCCCACATCCTGTCCAAGTGCAAAGCTTGCACAGGGTTTAAGATCAGGTCTCACAAGAAAAAGGTGGTGAGAGTGAAGCTTCTCCTTAAGGAACACTCCTTGCGGCCCTCAGGGTCCAAGTCATGTCCCCCCAGTATATCAGTGGCTGCTTCAGAGATGAAGCACTCTAGGGTTAGGGCCTTCTCCTGATAGAACCTCCAGGAAAAGAAGTAGATCACCATTAAGAACTGAACCTTGGGAAGACCTCATGAAATGGGTATCTCCGAGGCTCCAACAGACATTTGCACTGGGGTTTCTGTACCATCTAAACAGGTAACTCCCCTCCTGCTGGCTGCAGAAGGGAGCTGCTGCCCTAGTATCCAGGCAGAGCACGCTGTCGGTGCAGGCTCCTTGCTGCAGCCAAGGGGACCAGAAATAAGTGCTCCCCTCCTGTTGGCTGTAACAGGGAGCACAGCAAAGTGCTCTTCCAGGGTCCCTAGGTGCTGGTCCTTGTTGGAACCAGAGGGAGGGGAACTTTGATTTCCCATCCCCCTGCCTGCAGAAGGGACCCAGCACCTAGAGACCCAGGTGGAGTGCAAAGTTTACCTGCTGCAGCCAGAGGGACAGGAGTTCCTCCTTGCTGAGCTCCTTCCCTCTTGCTGCAGTGGGGGGGGGGGAGGCTGCTAGCAGAGACTGATGGCCCTTCAGGGTTGTAAAAATTATATTTGTGGCCCTTGTGCCAAAAAAATTGGGAACCACTGCTTTAGGAGATGTATTGTGATGAGGACTCAATGGAGCCTTGAAGATGCCTCAGACCCTCAAAGCATGTATATCCTGCGTATCCCCTCCATGACCTTCCACTTAAGTGGACCTATAGAATCCCCAGATTGTCTATGTGAACCGATTCTATAGGTTTCCTGCCCATAAGAAACCATGGCTAACCATTTCACAGATGTCTCAGCAATCATTGGCACTGCAGCTGCAGTCACTGGTACCGAATGCTTCCCCAATATGGCAGGAAGATCAGGAGGATCTATAGCTACCTCCTGAGAAGACACCTTCTCTTAAATGCTCCTTCTTACCATATGAGGCTGTGATGCCAACACTACTCTCTTAGGTGGATGATTATTGGTCATTTCAGGACCTAATGAAGAGACTTGCAGAATCTCTTCAAAGCTTGACAGAGGAAGCACAGGAATTCCAGCACCCTCTTGTGGATGCTCTTCACATCACGCCCCAGAACAAAATAGCACTGCCTATTGAGGCATTTTTATCTCCATCCTGTAATTTGTGGCAAACACAGGCCTATGTGTAAATGGGCAGACATTTTATATACCAGCCAAAGGACTGGACCATTTCTTGTCCCACACCACTCCCAACTTCCTGGTGATGAATACAGTTAATGAAAGAAAACACCAGACTACAGCATCGCCCACAACTTCTGGCAGGAAGAGTTATTCCTCCACTGTTATTCAGTTTGTGGAAACAAATTTATCAAGCCTAGATGGCAAAATCTGACTTTAATAACTATGCAAAATTTACTCATTTTATTAATGATTTGCCATGGGACAAGAGGGAGCAGTTCCAGGTTCTCATTGCCGAAGGCCCACACAAAGCGTAGACTTCCTGTACAAGCTGTCCTGGATGCTGATGATGCGGCTTCAAAGTCTTTAGCTACCTTTGTGGATATCAGATGAGAATCCTGGCTCTAATCTAATCTGTATTTCCCTGGGACCATAGCACAAGACCTCCATTTTGAAGGGTTAAAGCTGTTCAGTGACTATACTAAAACCTTGCTATACTCCCTCGAGAATTCAAAGGCAGTTCTACAGTTGCTGAGGATATATGTACCTGGAACAAAGATCTTTCAGCAAATCTCAGTGATTCAGGCTATTAGCACAGGCCTATTTCACACTTACAGAACTGGCCAGAAGGAGGTCTGGGCGTCACAAGGAAGGGCCACTCCTGCCTGCGACCTCCCTACCCAGACCTCCCCAAACAGCTATTTTGACAACCTATCTGAGGACTGTGAAGGGACCAATGTGACCTCCTGCACAATGCAGGCTACAAAACTTCACCTACATAATCCTGTAATAAACCTCTAATTTATGACTGAGTTAAAGTCCTCAAATAATGATTTAAAGACTTCAAGGTACAGAGAATCCACCAGCAAGTGAGTGTGCCCCATGCTACAGAGAGGTAACTCATCCCCAAAGCCTTTGCCAATCTGTCCTGGGGAAAAATTCCTTCCTTACTCCAAATATGGTAATCAGTTAAACCTGGAGCATGTGGGCAAGACTCACCAGCCAGACACTCAAGAAAGAATTCTCTGTAATAACTCAGAACTCACCTCATCAAATGTCCCATCACAGGCCATTGGCATATCTACCACTAGTACTCAAAGATAGGTCAATTGCCAAACTAGGCTGTCCCATCATACCAACCCCTCCATAAATTTATCAAGCTCAGTTTTTAAGTCAGCTAGGTTTTTTTGTCCCCACTGCTCCCCTTGGAAAGCTATTCTAGAACTTCACTACTCTGATGGTTGGAAACCTGTGTCTAATTTCAAGTCTTGACTTCCTAATGGCCAGTTTATGTCAATTGGTACTTGTGTCCACATTGGAGATGAACTTGAATAATTCATCTCCCTCCCTGGTATTTATCCCTCTGATGTATTTATAGAGAGCAATCCTATCTCCCCTCAGCCTTTTTTGGTTAGGCTAAACAAGCTGAGCTCTTTGAGGCAGGTTTTCCATTCTGCAGATCATCCTAGTAGCCCTTCTCTGCACCTGTTCCAGTTTGAATTCATCTTTCTTAAACATGGGGGACCAGATCTGCACATAGTATTCCAGATGAGGTCTCACTAGTGCCTTATATAATGGTACTAACACCTCCCTATCTCTACTGGAAATACCTTGTCTGATGCATCCTAGGACCTCAATTAGCTTTTTTCATGGCCACATCACATTGATGGTTCATAGTCATCCTGTGATCAACCAATACACCCAGGTCCTTCTCCTCCTCTGTCACTTCCAACTAATGTATCCACAGCTTATAGCAAAAATTCATATTATTAGTCCCTAAATGCATGACCTTGCACTTTCCATTATTAAATTTCATCCTATTTCTGTTACTCCAGTTTACCAGGTCATCCAGATTTTCCTGCATGATATCCTGATCCTTCTCTGTATTGGCAATACCTTCCAACTTTGTGTCATCTGCAAACTTCATTAGCATATTCCCACTTTTTGTGCCAAGGTCAGTACTAAAAAGGTTAAATAAGATTGGTCCCAAGACCGATCCCTGAGGAACTCCACTAGTAATCTCCCTCCAGCCTGACAGTTCACCTTTCAGTATGACCTGCTGTAGTCTCCCCTTTAACCAGTTCCTTACCTACCTTTCAATTTTCTTATTAATCCCCATCTTTTCCAATTTAACTAATAATTTCCCATGTGGAACCATATCAAATGCCTTACTGAAATCTAGGTAAATTAAATCTACTACATTCCCTTTTGTCTAAAAAATCTGTTATCCTCTCAAAAAGGGTCAGGTTGGTCTGGCATGATCTACCTTTTGTAAAGCCATGCTGATTTTATCCCAATTACCGTTAACCTTGATCATTAACTACTTTCCCTTCTGAAATTTTTCCAAGACCTTGCATACTACTGAGGTCAAACTAACAGGCCTGTAGTTACCCGGATCACTTTTTTCCCTCTTTCTTAAAAATAGGAACTATGTTAGCAGTTCTCCAGTCATGAGGTACAGCCCCTGAGTTTACAGATTCATTAAAAATCCTTGCCGATGGGCTTGCAATTTCATGTGGTAGTTCCTTTAATATTCTTGGATGGAGATTATCCGACCCTCCTGCTTTAGTCCCATTAAACTGTTAAAGTTTGGCTTCTAGCTCGGATGTAGTAATTTCTACCTCCATATCCTCATTCCCATTTGCACCCTACCACTATCCCCAAGCTCATCATTAGCCTCATTAAAAATGGAGGCAAAGTATTTGTTTAGACATTCAGCCATGCCTAGATTATCCTTAACCTCCACCCCATCCTCAGTGCTTAGTGGTCCCACTTCTTCTTTCTTGGTTTTCTTCTTATTTATGTGACTATAGAACTGTTTACTATTGGTTTTAATACCCTTTGCAAGGTCCAACTCTACTTGGCTTTGGCCTTTCTCACTTTATCTCTACACGTTCATGGGGATTGGTTTGCTGCTTCAGCCTTAAAATGTGCATTTTCACGTTGCTGTGCTCCCCTCCCACAAACATTTTCCGTGCATTGTTGCCAGCTCAGAATATTTTTAATACTGTCTCCCCACCCCCCCCTTTGGACTTGCCAGAGCCACATGGATTTTAAGAAGGTTGTATCTGTAGTTGCAGGTCACCTACATCAAGATGGTATTGCAGCATTTCCCTAGTTAGACAATTTGGCTTCCTAAGGGCATTCCAGTCTGGAAGTCCAATTGGCAATCAACCAGATCCTAACTTTGTTTCAGTCTCTGGGTCTGCGTATGAACATGAAAAATCCATGTTAACTCCTGTTCAGAGGATAGAATTCATTAGAGCTACTCTGGACTCCTGAATTGCCAGGGCCTATCTACTGGAGCACAGGTTTTCAGTCATATTCAGTCAAGTCACTACACTACAGCTAAATCCCCAGATTACGATAAGGACCTGCCTTCCACTCCTAAATTGGCATTGATATTCATTACACCACACACAAGACTACATCTTGGATGTCTTTGGCCCTGACTCAATACCATGTGCACACCGAACAAGCACAGCCTTACCTAATGAGTTTCCATACCCCCCAAGGGTATGCATGGGTTAGCAAGTGCCCTGTCCTTAGGCATAGAATCCCTAAAGCCATGGAATTGGTGTATTGCCAACCATATAAGATTCTTGCAATATACCTACCAGATCTCCAGGACATAGTAGCAGATACCCTAAGCAGAAACTTCCATCAGGAACAGGAGTGGGAGCTCAGCAGTCTGATCTTTCATAACATCTGTAGATCGTGGGATCTTCCTGTAGTGGATCTCCTTGCACCCGTGACCAGTACAAAACATTAAATCTTCTGCTCCAAGGGGGGGGACTTGGCTGCAACTTTTTGGGAGATGCCCTCCTACTCCTATGGTTCTGCTCTCTTTTTTTATGCCTCCCCTCCAACACCATTTTCAAGACATTGATCAAACTGCAGCAGGAGCAAGTGAGGATTGTGACACTGCCTGGATTGGGGTGACCATTCATAATATTATTTATATCAATATTGCAAAATTACAATAGTTCGTATGTCAATACAATACAATAATTCATATGTTAATTCACTGTCAGGTACCATTGGAAAGGTTATAATTTGCTATTGTTTGTGTATGTATCGTCTTTGTACAGTAAGTTATGGATATGTGTGATATGTATCTGTATCCAAACGCTTGTGCTATGCTACTGAGTTAACCCCCCAGGCAGATTAGTGGTCTTTTGTGTGAGATCCAAATGTATATTGGTCTGATAAGGTGGCTGTCCCTTTGGGGATCAGGAGAACATTTTGCTAAAGGGAACAGAGTTTAAATAACATCTGTTTAATGGATCCAGTTGCAGATTGATTGGGAGCTGAGACTGAAATGCAATAAAAGAAATGTATTTCTTGTAGCTTCTTGATAACCAGTGTGGGAATCAGGAGCACTGTTTCTGGCTGGTTGGTGAATGTAACTGTAGTGTCAGCCACCAGTTTGGGAGAATCTACTCCATTTTTGCAGCCTGTCCTGATCTTGGCATTGTCAGGACACAGATGGGTCACAGGGACCATCTAACACCTGATTGGCCAGACAAATACAGTACTTCACCTTTCCGTAAAGACATCTTGACAACTCCTGTCACACAACTTGGGCACCATGAGCCACCCCAACTTTCTGTCCCTGAACCTCATGGCCAGGCTTCTTGGTGGTTCTCTATTTTAGAGTTGGACTGCATGGCAGAGGTACAATCCATATTCCTGAATAGCAGAAAACCCTCCACTCTTAAAACGTACTCGCAGAAGTGGAAACGTTTCCTTTTCTGGTTGTCCTATCCGTCTAGATCCACCTCTGAAGCTGTTCTCACGAGGATCCTCAGTTACCTGTTGGAATTAAAAAAGACCAAGGAATATTTGAGTTTTGTCAAGGTGCACCTAGCAGCTTTACTCCCTTTCATTCACCTGTTGAGGGCTTTGCTTACTCTACTATGACTAGATTCCTTAAGGTTCATTTAATCTGTTCCCTCATATCCAAAATCCCACATCTCTGTGGGATCTTAATTTGTTCCTCAGTGCCTTTAGGAACCCTCTGTTTGAAGCTATGGGCATCTGTTCCTGCCTTCATCTTTCTTTTAAAATTCCTTCCTGGTAGCTATCACCTCTGCTAGAAAGATGGGAGAACTCGGAATGCTCATGGCTGACCTGCCTTACACTGTGAAAAGGTCACACTGTGCCCACATCATCTTTTTATCCCAAAGGTCTTATCAGACTTCCATATCATTCAGGATATCTGTCTACCAATATTCTTTCTCAACCCTTACTCCTTGAAAGAAGAGACAAGCCTTTTATGCTTTAGACATTTAAATCAGCCTTCAGACTGGATGGAACTAAACTCTTCAGGATTTCCCCATGACTGTCGATACCCTTTTCTTAAAGGATGAAATGACAGTTGATCTCTTAGAGATTGTTGAAGTGGATTTGGGCCTGCATCATAGCAAGCAATGAGGTCACTGGAGTATGTCCTCTGCTCACTCTCCTAGAGTGAGAGCGTAGTCCACTAGGGCTCAATCCACTTCTGTTGACCTCAGAGATGTTCCCATCAGTGAAATTTGCAGGGCCACAGCTTAGTCTTCAGTTCACACGTTGTACAAATATTATGCTATTCTACCGATATCTAAGATGGACAAAGCCTTTGGTGACACAGTCGTCCACACTGCCTTGGATCCATCTCCTGAGCACCTGCCTCCATGTTGAGTTACTGCTGGGGAGTCTCCTACAGTGGAGCCACCCATAGAGACAAACTCAAAGAAGGAGGAGAGGTTACTTACCTTTCAGTAACTTGAATTCTTGGAGATGTGTTGTCCTTATGGATGCTCCACTTCCTACTTCTGCTTTGGACTTTCTAATCTTTGTAGTTGAGAAGGAACTGGAACAGCGGTGGGTCTGCTCCTCCCTATATGGCCTCGTCCAGATCACGAGGCTGTGTAGTGACAGGTGTGGACCTGCATATGCTGCTAATTCAGATATCTGGTTGAAGGTGCATGGGTGCCTCCACATCCTACAGTGGAGCACCCAAAGAAGGAAATGGTTACTTACTGTAATGATATACAGATGTGTATTCCAGTTAGTTGTGTGCACATCCAGTGCACCAGAGCTGGAGAAATTTCCTTCGCAGTACCTGTAGAGGGGCAGTGCTTGCACCTTGTGACCATAGTGCCTTCTCTGGCTACATGAGGTAGTGCCGTTCCCACTCTCCCTCAGTTCCTTTGCACTGAATGCCTGGAAACAAGACTCCAATGCAGAGGGGATGGAAGGTGTGATACAGATGTGTATTCCACAACACATCTCGAAGAACCAATTACAGTAAGTAGCCGTTTCTTCTTCTTCGAGTAGATGCAGCCATACATTCCACATAGGTGACTCTCTCAGTACTGCCGTCAGGAGGCAAGACTGGTCTACCAAAGCTTGCTTCCACTCTGGAAGATGTAGTTATGATGTAATGGTTTGTGAATGTACATATTGACAACCATGTAGCACCCCTGCAAATGTCCAGTATGGAAAAGTCACTGAGGAACACTATGACTGTTGCTTGCATCCTTGTGGAATGAGCTTGTACTCGCTGAAAGGGCATAGACAAAGCTATTTCATATGCAATCGTGATGCAGGATGTTATCTATTTGAAGATAATTTATGAAGAGACTGCCTGACCCTTCATGTGATCTGCATATGATGCAAATGAGGCAAAGCACAGAATGGTTTAATCGTGTCCAGATAAAATGCTAGACATTGCCTGACTCTAACAGGGAGATGCTGCTCCTCTGGAAATGAATATGGCTTAGGAAAGCCACCAGTAAATATGCAGTTTTCTGACACAAAAGCAGAAAGTGATGAAATGCCAGGGACTCAGATGGAGGTCCCATTAAGGCTGCTGGGACTGAGTTAAGGTTCCACAGAAGAACTGGCTCTTGGACCAGAAGATGTAGACAAAGGAGTCCTTTTAAAAATTTTGCAACCATGGCATTGGAGAAGACTGATCTTCCATGAATAGGAGAATGAAATGCAGATATCACTGCCAGATGCACCGACCTGATTGGTGAGGGCTGGACAAAGGAGGGAATGCCTTGGCAGATATTGCAAGGAGTCCAGGTTCAGTGGGAGAAGACTAACCAGTCCTTCTAAAGAGTGAAGGGGAGGACAGTAAAATGTCCTGAGCCAAATTTTAAGGGGGCAAAGGTGCGATCTTGCAAACTGGACTACCTGTGTTTAAATGAACATGTGGCCCAAGAGCCTTAAACATGTCCAAACTGTTGTGGAAGGCTGAGGCTGCAGACTGAGGCAAAAGTGAATTGTCTGAAAATAGTCGGCAGAAACGCTTTTGACGTCTTGGAATTTAACAGGCCCCCAGTAAACTCTATTTTCTGACTGGCAGCCAAGTTTGAATTCCTGGTGTTTAGGATGAGACCCAGATGGTTGAGCCAAGCGCAGTGTGATGCTGATGTGAGCAAGAACTTCCTCTGTAGATCTGCCTCTCAGTAATCAGTCATCCCAGATATGGGTAAATGTGAATTCCTTTCTTCCTGAGATATGCCCTAACAATGACCATTGATTTTTGCCCCCAGGCAAAAGAGAGGCTAAATGGAAACACTGTGTATTGGAAGTGGCACTCCACAACAACTAATCAAAGGAGCTTTCTGTGGCTCAACAAAATCGCCACATGAAAGTTGGTGTCTTGAAGTTCCAGAGCATCAAACCAGTCATTCCAAGATAATGCAGGGAGAGAAGTCAGGGTTAGAGTGACCATACAGAACACCATTTCCTGATATATTTATTGAGGTTGAGGATGGGTTTTACCTCTCCCTTGGATTTGGGTGCCAGAAAGTATCAGGAGTAGAACCCTGGTGTTCCAGCATAACCTCCTCTACTGCATCCAAACCATTAGAGAGCAGACCTGCTTGAGAAACAGTATTTTGTGAGAGGAATCTCTGAAGACAGACAGGGAGAGAGGTTGGGGAGGAGGAGTGGAAAGAACTGGATGGCATAACGTGATATGATGATGCTTAGGACTCAGTTGTCAACGGTGATCAAGGCCCAGGCATTGTGAAAATGAGCCAGCCTGTCCCCAAAGGGGGGAGTTGATGCTGGAGGAGCAACGACTGGAACAGTGCTCTGGACCAAGGAGTCAAAATGGGTGCTTGGGGTGGCGGTGCCAGGGGAAGGCATGTGGACTTTTTGTGCTGGCAGCCCCATTTGGGCTTTTTAAAAATAAAATCATGACCTCCCTACTAGAAAGAATTGCAACCTCCCCCCAAACCTTCAGCCCTGCTCAGGGTGGGAAGCTCTGGGCTTCAAGGTCCAGCTGGTCTTGGGGCTCTGGTCCCCCTCGGAGCGTGGGGGGCTTCGGTTCAGGATGGGGATTGCGAGGCTCTCGCCTGGGGCTCCAGCCCCCAGCTGGACTCCCACCTGTGGCTTTCTGCCTTGATGACCCTATCAAAACAGAGTTATGACCCACAGTTTGAGAACTGCTGCTTTAGCTGAAATATACAATGTCTTTTCTGTAAACCTATCGTGCTATAGAACAATAGTACAATAAGCAGCTCTTGAGGATAATAGAAACAAATATATAAAGAAATGGCAAGATTCTGTGGTAAACTAAATGTGTAGCAGTGCATAGAAGAGGTTATTAATGAGATATTGCTGGCAGCTGTGCTAATATTTTGGGTTGTGAGTTCCACTAAGAAAAAGTCTATTTCTGCTCTTTTTGGGAAAGGTGTTAATGGTGTGTCCTATACCAAGCTAAAGATGGCTAAAAAATAAACATGAAAGGAAAAAAAATAACAAAGCAGACCTAAAATATCTAAATGTTGAGAAATCAGCAATGAGTTTTTCCTCTATTCAAGTTTAGCAGAAGATATATCTAATAGTGTTAATTTGTCAAATGTTTCTTACAATATACAAAAAAATGAAGACCTTCTAGGCTGGGTGGGTGAAAATATATCATTTTAACCCGAGGATCTTGTTTGATGTTAGAGTCGTTATTGTTCTTAGACCAGTTGTGATAGTTTGAAATGTTAGTAGTTAACTCAGTTTGATGCAACACGCTCTTCCATTATCTATTTTAAAGTCTTTGTTGCCTATGAAGTTACTCAGAAGAGTTGTTAAACATTTCCTGTTTTTCTTCATTTTTTACCACTTCCTTTTGCAGTCTGCTAATCATCTTTTACACAGTGTTTGGTGCGAGCAATAAATATAACATTTGATCTATGTAACTGAATTCTATAATAAATGGTTTTAGCCTAATTTGAATGGAGTCTTCAAACTTTATAGGCTCATAATACCTGTTTTTTATTTTTTGCCACGCTGTCATACCCTTTTCCTTTGTCAAATAAACACTCTTAATGAAGCACCATATAATATATTGGGGGCACAGAGACAGAATTTCATAGAGGTCTGTTACTGTTGAATAGTTTAGCAAGAGTAGTGGAAGTCTCAATGGCTATTTTAACCTTAAACTAAAATAATTCAATAGTACACTCTGTGCAACAGTCCTTCCCTTTTGGAGATAAATAAGGTGACCCAACTGGTGTTTTTCATCTGTTTGTAACTCTCCCAGTGGCCTGTTGCCTGAAACACAATGTGAGTGAACTAGATTAATTCTTATATTGTGGAGGCAACATGCTACTTCACCAGTCAAAAGAGAAGAGAACACCAGAAAAGCACCCTGGCAATATCTAATTGCATAAGAAAGCCCTTCTTACCTCATGTACAAAACTGCTGGCTTTTAAAATAGGAACCGCCTCACACGTTTAACAATGGTTACCTGCATCTGAACCCATTTTTAATGTTTAAATTATTCCTTTAATGGAAAGTGAAAATGAATCCAAAGATGTAGCATTTTAAATAAATTACTAATGGTAGTATGTGTTAACAATTTTAGATGATCGTCTGGAATTTAGTGGTCAGCCACCAAAAGCGCTAGTTGAATTATGGTGTGGTAACAGATAAGAAATTATGGAAGAATGATTCTTATTTGTAAAATGAAATCTGCATCATTGGACAAGACACTCACTCTGAATTAGTGTTAGAAGGGCATTTTTGCCTCCTTGATACCAGTCCTGAGCTCTTGGGTCAGTTGCTTGCCTACTGGAGGCAGAATCTCTAAGGTTGTGCCAAGACTTTTGCACAAGGCGTTAAGTTTTGGCTTCTTTCAGATCTCACTCTGCCTTGTTTGGAGTTGGTCATAGCATTATGTTCCTGCTCCATTGTGTCTTAATTTTCTCTAAGATGAGTCAGAACCCAGAAAAAATAGAAATGGGACAGGGATAGGAGAAAAGACTCAGTGTTTTTTCAGTCTGCTGAACAGTTAAGGGAAGACAGTCTAACACACACTTGTTAATGTGGCATTGTTTACCTCAAAAACAGTTTAGAAAAACTGGTACAAACAGCATAGAATCCTCTAATATATTGGAGTCTCTCCTCTCTTTTTAAGTTGTCTCTGTATGATAAACCACAGACACACTTCTATGACAGACCTTGTGGCCTTTGGGAGCTAGAGTTCAAGTCAAGGCCTCCTGCAGTTTCCCTTACCTAAAACAAGCTGGCGACAGCTTCTAACACCCTAGGCCATTTTTGATCAGCCTGACCAAGTCACCATCTTTAGGTATGTGGTAGACCAAACAGAAGGCTCTTTTCTACTGTGTTCAGTGAGGAGACTGAATCTTTGTAACTAAAAACAATATTTCTGTAAGCTATTCATGTAAGAGCATTTAACTTTCTTATATAAAGTTATCACCAAAGCAAAATTCTTAGAATTAGATTGATTTACCTCAGCCATTAAATTAGGGGGAACTTTTCATCTTTGTTAAGGGAAATTGGACAGTTCACTCTTACTTCAACTGTTCTCTGATGCCATTAGTATGCCTGAATTTGTATACCTGAATTGGTCCGGGGCCAGTTTTGTTCAACATCTTCATTAATGATCTGGAGGATGGGGTAGATTGCACCCTCAGCAAGTTTGCAGAAGACACTAAGCTTGGGGCTGTGGTAGATATCACGGAAGGTAGGGATAGGATACAGAGTGACCTAGACAAATTGGAGGATTGGGCCAAAAGAAATCTGATGAGGTTCAGCAAGGACAAGTGAAGAGTCCTGAACTTAAGGACGGAAGAATCCCATGCACAGCTACAGGCTGGGGACCAACGAGCTAGGCAGCAGTTCTGCAGAAAAGGATCTGGGGGGTTACAGTGGATAAGAAACTGGATGTGAGTCAGCAGTGTGCCCTGGTTGCCAAGAAAGCTAATGGCGTATTGGGCTGCATTAGTAAGAGTATTGCCAGCAGATCATGGGAAGTGATTATTCCCTTCTATTCGGCATTGGTGAGGCCGCATTGGGAGTATTGTGTCCAGTTTTGAACCCCCCACCACCAAAAAGATGTGGACAAGTTGGAGAGAGTCCAGCGGAGGGCAACAAAAATGATTAGGGGGCTGGAGCACAAGACTTATGAGGAGAGACTGAGGGAACTAGGCTTGTTTAATCTGCAAAAGAGAAGAGTGAGTGGGGATTTGATAGCAGCCTTTAACTACCTGAAAGGAATTCCAGGGAGGATGGAGCTAGGCTGTTCTCAATGGTGGTAGATGATAGGACAAGGAGCAATGGTATCAAGTGGCAGTGGGGGAGGTCTAGGTTGGATATTAGAAAAAAGTTTTTCACTAGGAGGGTGGTGAAGCACTGGAATGGGTTACCTAGGAATGTGGTGGAATCTCCATCGTCAGAGGTTTTTAAGCTGTGGGTTGACAAAGCCCTGGCTGGGATACTTTAACTGAGGTTAGTCCTGCCTTGAGTGGGGGGGTTGGACTAGATGACCTCCTGAGGTCCCTTCCAACCCTAACATTCTGTGAATCAGAGTTTACATCACCCATCCATATTGCTAAGCTGCCTCACATCACCATTGTATGTGAGTGCTTCACACTCATTAATGGATTTTATCCTCCTAATGATCATTTTACAAATGGGGAACTGAGGCATGGGGTATATTAACTGAGTTTTCCAAAGCTTCAAAAACTCTGGGTAGGCTGGGAATTGAACTCAGATGACCTTGTCCAGTGCCTTAACCACTAAACTATTCTCTCATTTTTCTTGGTAGGCAAAACTTTTGCTTCTAAAGTCTACTAACTGGTATATATTTTTAACAGAATGCTACTGTCTAAGACTCCTGGAAAAGAAAAGAGGTGGGGCACTGAAAAGGTCTTTGGCAAGCTGGCCAACCAACAAATCCCTCTTCTTTTCATTCTCCCTGTGGCATTGTCACTAATTGAGTGCTTAGGTGGGAAGCACTGAAGTCCATTTTGCCAGATGTCCATACTTTTTTGATAATTTCTTGCTACTTCCCCACAATTCATTCAATCACTGACTATTACCCTAGTAAAGAAAGCCCTCTAGTAATGTCCTTGCGTGGGAGGGGAGCTTTCAACCTTATGGCTCTTGCGATGAGAAGGATGCCTTTTAGAATTTTTTTTTTTTTAAACAGATCAATTCTTCCAACTCCTCTTGTCCTTGCAGTTGTCCAGTAAGAATTTTAGGCATTCTTCCAAAACCAAAATTCTGTAAAGGTCTGCGCCTTCAACAGATGTGTTGCTTTCTTTACAAAAGGCTTTAGACAAAGGCTTTTTACTTGTCAATACACTGAGTTCAAGCTTCAGTTCCCTATACCATTTAAGGAGGGGAACATGCAGGTCTCATATCTTCTCTAATAATCTGGTTCCTTTTAGGAATTGGGC
Organism: Mesoclemmys tuberculata; assembly: GCA_007922155.1. Taxonomy (NCBI): domain Eukaryota; kingdom Metazoa; phylum Chordata; order Testudines; family Chelidae; genus Mesoclemmys; species Mesoclemmys tuberculata. Next base: position 68,725,021 of record ML675603.1, on the reverse strand, counting down.
TTAGACTTCCTTTCAGATATATTATTTTCACTTAGTTACTGTTGCTAGTTCTCAAAAAACTCTTGACGTTCCATTCAAGCAAGTGATTTGTGTCCCTGAGACTCCTGGCTAAGTCATCTAGCCTGTAGCTTCTGATGTGAAGAGCAATGAGCTTAACCTTCTGTCTCTTCAACCACAGTTTCTATAGAGAAGGGGTGGGAGTGAAAACTGCGCCTTTGTTTCTACCCGCAGTGATTTCCTGGTTGCATTAGAACACAATGTGTTACAAAACTGAGAGTAACAAAGTACAGATTGTTATGAGGAAATAATATCACATTTGCCTGGAATATTTCAAAATACAATACTGTTAATTAAGTTTCAAATAGTTTACAGTTCTGAACTTTGACAACACAGAATTACTGCAGCTACCATGTTCATACTTGGACACTTTCTCTGTAGGCAATGCAAAAAGTCTTCAAGCACTGTTTTTGGACCTTTGTTAAACCTGTTCTTTGTTTTGTACGTATGTGAAAGTGATAGCTTCCTTAGTAACATAAAAGGATGTAATGCTAAAATAATTATGTGGGCAGATCAGTACTTCATTGAAGTTTGACTATGATCAAGAGTTTGTCTTGATTTTTTTTTCATGTGATGGTATTAAAAACCAGTCTTTCCCAATTGCTAGCAACTTTTATCAATAAAAGCAAAATGTGTGAAGTTCAAAATCTAGTTGATGCTCATAAAAGACAAGACATTAAATTCTCAGGCATGGCTATCGTTCAGGTAATTTGTCTCATTATTTTTGAAAACATGAAATACTAGATTACTGTTAATACGTACATTTCTGATAAAGAAACAGTTATTTCTTAAATTCCTAGGTGATCAGTCAAATATGGTTTCAGATTTAGAAACAGATATGGTATTGAGGGTTGCTTGTGCAAATACATATGCATATATATTTATCAGAGACCTGAACATGAGGAAATAATAAATTGAGATCTTGCATGGTATTTATAGAATACCTTTCAACCCAAAGTGCTGTACAAATAGTATGTACATAAAGTAGTGCAGCAAGCCAGACAACTAGTGCACAGCATGCTGGACAATAGGGCATGGGGGGTAGGGTGTGTGTGTGTGTGTGTGTGTGTGAGAGAGAGAGAAAATGAGTTAAGTAAATTTGGTCTAAGATATTTTCCTTCCCTCTGAACAGTTAGGATCTTCTGTGTCCACTCAGAGCAATTGAAACATCTCAAGATCTGTCAGAAACTCCTACACACAGTAAACTTCATGGAACTCCATTTAACTACCTCTAGGGGCAGGGCAGGGGGGTGGGCGAGAGAGGAAGAGAGTGCTAAATTATACAGATTTTTTTAAATTTGTGAGTAAAGATACTCAAAAGAAATATGTGGACTTTTTAACTTGCTTAATGGATATTACTTTATTATTTGAAACATCAATTTGTAATACTCGTCGGTCCTATTACGGGTAAAATGTGGACTCCTCTAATTTAAAGTTAAACATTTGCAATTTAAAGCAGACACAGTATTTTATTGTGGGGGTGGGGGGTGGGGGGAAGAAGAGGGATGTACTGTTTGCTTAGCTCTCTTAAAAATGCCAATTAGTATATGGAAATACCAAAAAATTGTAAATAGTGAATTTAAACAAGATTTTTAGGCAAAGTAGGTTAATTAAAAACATATTTCAATAGTACATTGAGGTCTCATGCAAATGATGCAGTTATCTGTTAATGAAGCACATGAACTGAACATACTCCATGCATAAACGGAAATGGTCTCTTGCAGTGTGTTGGGGTTTTTGGGGGGGAGAGGGGAGAATACTCCATGACATTGTTTTCAGATTTCTTGGAACTCAACTTTACAGTGAAAGAGAGAACCACTTGTTTAGACCTACTCTAGGAACAAGTGTTCACTAGAAATTACCTTCCATCCTGTAGAAATTTTAGAAAAGTCAGTGTTATAGGGTTTGATCCTGAAAAGCAGATAGCACTCTGGTACCACTCTGGCAAATATTGAAGCACATACTGAATTTTAAACGTGAGTTAATCTCACTGAATTCACACATGTTGCTGTATGTGCTCAAAGCCTGCAGGATTGAGCTCATAAGCCATCATTAGCAGACATCAAATAAATATTAATCCAGAGAATCATAAATTAGAATGTTAAAGAAAATCAGGCTGAATTGCTCCTATTTATTTTTCAGCTAAACTTTACAAAAAATAAATAGTTTATAATTAGCAAAATGAGTAATTGTTCTAAAAATTAACAAATGTGTATGATTTACACACAGTTAAATGACATGTAGCTGTCTCCCATCTTTGAATGTGTTAAGGACCCTGACATCTACACAGTAACCCTTCCCCTCCCCATCACCATGTGTGGCAGGGAGTTTCAGAGCCTGGGTCAACTGACTTGGGGTCATGCTATATAGTCATACCCTGATTAAGCCACAGAAAATGGAGCATACTTTTTGGAAATCTTATAGCATTGCCTTCACTCCTAAGTATAAACTGTTAGCCAATACTATACATATCTCCTATTATCTGTAACACTTCAGTTCTCTTTGCTGACTATAGTTTGTCTTGTGACATTTCTTAGTATTGCTTCCGTCTCAGAGTTAACTTTTTAAATGTCACAGTAGATTGTCACTTTTTTCTACAACATGCAAATGCTTTGTAATGCATCTGAGCAGTATAATGATTACTTTTAATCTTCTGGCGTATGTAACCTTATCAGAAAACGAAGTATTAATTTTCTTGTGTTCTTCTAGAGGTATTTGGAAGGTGTTCACTAGAAATCCATGTGTTAATTACATTAAATGCTTGACTGTTTTTCTAAATAATTTGAAAAATTTGAACTTAACTGCTTAAAGGGGAAGAAAATACCAACTACCAACTGTGAACTGGATTAAAATATTTATAATAAAATAGAGAAATGGAATGTAAGCTTTTCCAGTAAAATAAAAAATCCAGTTCATCATTACCCCAAAAATCCTAAAAATGCAGGTTGTTCCAGTGCTTCATCCAGTAACAAATAAATACTGAGAATTGCTTATCCTAGTCCTCTAGAAAGGAGTAGATACAAACCTGGTTTTCGGTAATCTATAAATTCTCTAGTTTTGAATGGACAAAATATTTTCTGACTTTGAATAAATTTGCTACAAAAGAAGATTGGTTTCTGTTAACAAATTCAGAAGTTTTTCTTGCAATTAATTGTAATTATGAGCAATTGTAAAACTTTAACAATATAAAAAAATCAACTTATTGAAATTCAGTATTAAATGCAGCAAAAACTGAAGTGTCAGGAAATGGATAAGTATTTAAATTGTAATGCATTCCCGTATTTTTCTGCATGGCTTTAAATCACTAATTTTGGAACTTCCATCCAAAATCATAAAGCTGTCAATAAAATATAGAACTTACTATATTTTGTACTTTATTACAAAGGAAGGGTAAATTCCACAGTTAATGCCTATAAAGACAGTCTGATGATAGTACTTAATTTAGAAACCTTAATAGAAATTCAGAGAACACTTTATATTGGCAGTCTTTTTTCTGTCTTTCTGGCAATAAGTTTAAAATATGTATTATAATTTACAGATATATGGAGCCTGGGTGTTATCCTATTCATGTTGGTATGTGGACAACCACCATTCCAAGAAGCAAATGACAGTGAAACACTGACTATGATCATGGACTGCAAATACACAGTGCCATCGCATGTGTCCAAAGAATGTAAAGAGTAAGTAAAATATTAAGCAATTTGGTAGCATTCATAGAAGTGTTATATACTGCCTACTAATTATTAAGGCCATCTCTATACGTAAGTGCTGCAGCGGCATAGCTGTACTAATGCAGCAGCATCACTGCTGCGCATCTGCTGAAGACACTCTGTGCCGACGGGAGAGCTCTCTTCTGTCGGCATAAAAATATCTAGCTCTGTGAACGGCAGAAGCTATGTTGGTGGGAGAAATCCATCCACCATTAGGCAATGTCTTCCAGGAGCCTAAAACGTACTGGCAGATCACCTAAACGGAGCCTTTTCCTCTTACCACAAGTGACTTCACATGGAAGTCGTCAGGGTCATGTTCCAGAGGTGAGGCCTCCCCAGGTGGACCTATTCATCACCAGGCAGAACAGGAAGTGCCATCAGTTCTGTTTGTTGCATGGGCAACAGCGCAGGTTCCCTCGCTGATGCCTTCCTGCTCTCACAGGCAGACCACAAATTGTACGCCTTTCCTCCAATCCTTTTGGTACACAAGATACTCCTAAAAATCAAACAGGACAAGGCAAAGGTTATTGTGATAGCACCGGCATGGACACGCCAGCATTGGTTCGGCATGCTTCTGGACCTCTTGATGGCAGTGCCACTTGCGCTCTCGCTCCACCCAGACTTGATCTCAGAAGACTACAGCAGGTTGCTTCACCTGAATCTCATCCTCCTGCCCTTGACTGCATGGTTGGTGCATGCTGAACTCTGAAGTGCAGGCCTTGGATCAGGTTCGACAAGGTCTTGCTAGATAATAGAAAGTCTTCCACCAGAGCTACCTACTTGGCCAAGTGGAAACATTTCACTTGTTGGGCCTCCTAATGGACTCTTTCTCCATCCCGATCTTCTCAGTAGTCCATCTTGGACTATCTGCTCCACCTAAAGCATCAGGGACTGGCTCTCTTGTCTATTAAGGTTCACGTGGCAGCCATCTCAGCCTTCCACCCTTCAGTGAATGGCAGATCAGGGTTCTCCCACAAGATAACTGTCAGGTTTCTCAAGGGGCTTGAAAGACTCTATTCTTGGGTTTGCAAACCTATCCCCCTATAGGACTTAAACCTAGTCCTGTTGAGGCTCACGGGGCTGCTTTTTGAGCCATCATCATCATGCATCCTGTTGATTCTCTTTGAAGTTGTCTTCCTGATGGCTTTCATTTTGGCCATAAGGGTCTCTGAGATCAAAGCCCTTATGGAGGAACTCCTTTATATAGTGTTCTTCAAGGACAGGGTCCGGCTGCACCCCCATCCAGCCTTCCTACCAAAGGTGGTGTTGCAATTCCACCACAATCAGGACATTTTTCTAGTCTTCCCAAAACCTCACAAGAATGCTGAGGAACATCTGCTTGATGTTAGGCAGGCCCTCACCTTTCATATCGAAAGAACTAAGCCCTTCCATAAGTCCATGCAACTCTGTTGCAGTAGTGGAAAGGATGAGAGGGCTACCTGTGTCATCCCAAAGAATGTCATCCTGGATAACTGCCTGTATTTGAGCTTGCTAGGAGCAGGTGACGATTCCACCTCTGGTCGTTGTGACCACTTGTTTCCCAGGAGCTCAGGTTGCATCAGCAGTGTTTCTTGCAAAGGTACCAATCCAGGACATTGGCAGGGCCGCAACCTGGTTGTTGGTACACACCTTTGTGTCCCACTACACCATCACCCAACAAGCCCAAGATGTTGCCCGTTTTTGAAGAGCAGTATTGCGGTCAGCACTTCCATGAACTCTGAGCCCACCTCTGAGGATACTGCTTTTGAGCACAGCATGAGCAAGAAGAAAAAACAGTTATTAACCTTGTGTAATTATTCTTCGAGATGTATTGCTCATGTCCATTCTATGACCTGCCCTCCTACTCCACTGTTGGAGTTACTGGTAAGAAGAAATTGAGAGGGCATGGTACCAGTGGCACTCCTTATACCAGCGCATATGTGCGCGACTCTAGAGGGTGCTAGAGCTGATACCATTGAGTGGAAAAATCTCTGGCAACTGTGCATGCAGTGCACACACACCTAGCATTGAATGGACATGAGCAACACATCTCAACGAACAGTTATGGAAAGTTACTAATCATTTTTTAACTCCTTATCTGTTCCACCCTTGTATTTAGTTGTGACACTGAGTACCTTCTTCCAGAGCTGAAGAAGACCTCTGTGTAAGCTCAAAAGCTTGTCTTTTTCATCAAGAGAAATTGTCCCAATAAAATTTACTACCTGACCCACCATGACTTTTTTACATTCTTTGTAATTCCTTACCCTTGATTTCAGTAGCAAAAATGTATTAATGTTAAATAACATTTATATTGTGGTAGCACCTAGAAGCCACCTAGGTTTGCACATGACTGTTGTTAATACTTAGTGATCAGTGTGAATACCAGTGCGACATGGTACGCCTGATTTGCAGATCAATAAGGTTTAATGTGCAAGGTTTTCTATAGATATACTAGTTGAATACAAAACCTAAAATTAACTACAATATATCATGCTCACTAAGCCTGAAGAGCTAAGCAGTTACTCAGAAGGCTGTATAAAGGAACAGCTTTCTTCAGGTGCCCTGCCAGGGAGTTGGTGGCCTCTGGTCAGACCGGCTGCACCTCCCGCACAGTTAGGTGTTGATGGAGCTTGCCCCTTTATCTAAGTAGTGACTTCTTATACCCTTCCATAAACAACTTTCACCTAATTACCTCTCTACTCATTATCATATATGCTAATTACTTACATAGGGTTTTCACCCTTAACTACATTCCATTCTCACTATGATAATTTGGGTCGTCAAAACATCTGGAGATAGGAGGGTGGTGTAAAAATATGCCCCATGACAATGAAAAAGTATATCCCCAGACGTTCAAGGGTAACCTGTTGTTCCCATCACCGTTATCTATGTTCAGCTGCAAGCATACATGTTATATATTTTGTCTTATGTGCCATGGTATGCAGAAACTGAGACATCTGCAAGGTTTCTCAGTAGTCCTATTCATCTCTGCCACCCTGAAGATGTCATGCTACAGGGGTCAGAATAGCCAAGCAACTAAAGTTATGCTAGGCCTTTAGGACAGTGGTCAAGCAACTAAAATCGTACTGGGCCTCCAACAACTGTGAAAAGCACTGTATCAACCAACAGAAAAAGAAAGAAGAGTGTAGCGGTGAAGAGCTCAAGTAAATCAAATGAAAATTGTGGTGTTTGCTATGTTTCCAGGTTTTTTGGAGCGAGTTGTTTTATTCATTTCAGTTTTGCATTGTTATTTAGAATATCTTTGACTGCAGATTCAGTTTCCAATCACACTGTACTTGCATTATTTTTACTGGAAGGTCTGCAAATAGGCTAATATGAGCTGATAAGAACCAAAAAAAAAAAAGTCCTCTTCCTGGTGTTGCTGTTGTGATGGCTACTTTCTGAACATACTAGAACATTTTGTTTATAGATTCATTTTTTTGTTCCTAGTCTAATTACACGGATGTTGCAGAGAGACCCAAAACGAAGAGCATCTTTGGAAGAGATTGAAAATCATCCATGGCTCCAAGGAGTTGACCCATCACCAGCAACAAAGTATAATATCCCTCTGGTTTCATACAAAAATCTTTCTGAGGAAGAACACAACAGTATAATACAACGCATGGTCCTTGGTGATATAGCAGATAGAGATACAATAGTAGAGTAAGTTACCAATTTTCTACATACAATTTGACACATTTAACATTATGTTTAACTTAAAATTGAATGCAATCACAGGAAAATGACTCTCTGCTTCTTTTAAATGCTGAGACAAAGCCTCACAGGAGATATTGAGCCTGTGACAGAATTCTTCACTTGAAGTGGTGTAGCTTTAATCGGATAAATCTCTGAAAAATAATTCTGTAAAGAAGGCATTGCAGAATTCTGATTTTAATGTCTCATTGATGCCTTATCAAATCCATTCAGTTTACAAATAACTTTCAAATTCACAATGAGCGCCAGTTAAATTGGGTTCTTTATCCCTCTCACATTGCCAGTAAAGTATTTTGTATGCCAAAGGATGTCCTCTTTTACATTTGAGACCCCAGTGAAGACTGATGGCATTGTACAGAGTAACTAAAGGCTTCCTTTAAAGCCTGATCCAATGCCCACTGAAGTCAGGGGAAAAGACTGACTCCACATTAATGGAAAGACAAGATTACTGTTAAATTCAGTCAGGTCCTTGAAGATTATGGGGATTGCACAAAGGTTAACTGAAGGGAAAAATGTGGCCTATAGAATGTTTTAAAAATGATAGTGATGTGTGAGAAAGGAAGAACAACTTAACTGTCAGAGCACACAGTAAATTTGCAGGGCTGGCAGCTAAATAAATACAAATGTTAAAATTGCTTGCCATCTGAGAGGGCTTGATAAGCACTGATGAAACCATTGGGTTACTTTTTGGAGTAGAACCACACTTTATCTGATAGAGTCTGGTGCGTTTCTGAATCTAGAACAGACCATCTCTTCTACTTCCATTTTTCATTCCAGCAGAGACCATTTTTAAATTACACTGTGTGTTATGAATCAGTTTCTGACACGGGAAAATTATGCGTGTAACTGATCAATAAAATGTTTGATAGATTCATTTTATTAGATATTTCTAATACTGTTACAGTTTTAAAATTTCTTTCAGATTTAAAGCTATGTGATAAATGCTGCTATAAAACTTTTATAGGCAATTTTAAATCCTACTTAAAGTCCAATTTAAGATTTAAAATTTTAATCACAAAAACAAAATAAAGCATAACTTAGTTATACTACATGAATTATACACTGGATTTCTACAGAAATGCTTCAATCTGAATCCTAACAATATTTTTACCAAAATGGCGGTCTTGCCTCACAAAACTTTTGTTGTCATTAATCTATGGAGTTCACTCTGTAAATAATCTGTATTGTGGACGTTTAACTCTCTGGATGTTTAAAAAAAAACATTATTTCCCTTAATGTCTAATTGCAAAATGGTTTAGTGCAGCGGTTCCCAAATTCAACACGTAGCACACCACCAACATTAAACGCCACCTCTGTAGGGGCAGAGAGAAGGGGTGGTGCTGGAAGAGGGGAGTGGCTGCCGTGCTGCATGGGGGCAAGGTCGGTGCTGGAGCAACTCCTGGCCAGCTGCTGTGGCTCCAGGGAGGAAAGAGGCAGAACAGCCAGCTTGCCGTGCTGGTTGGGGTGGAGCCGACACTGGAGTGGCTCCTGGCCAGCCCCCCAGCAGCAGGTGGATGCGTACCAGTTTAGAAACCAGTGGTTTAGTGTGTTTGTTTACATTCTGGATAATTACAAATGTATAATGTGCTCATCATTTCAATGTTGGATGGATGAATAGATTCCATCTCTCTTTACCCTCCCTATTTTCTCATATCATGACATATTCTGATGAGGAAAGATAGCAATTAGAATTTCTCAGTGTTCAAACTGAATCAGTAGTTACTTTGGTGCTAATAGGAGGGATGTAAAATATCATTTAACAAAACAACCATTTAAACTATTAAAATTATATTGGTTAAACATTTAACCAGTATAATATTTTACATCTCCGGGGATTTTCAGGGGGCACCCAGGAGCTATCCCTCCTTACATCGGCCCTGCCACCATGTGGGGTCCTGGCCCCTCCGATGGCCCAGGAGTGGGCCCTCCAGAGACGGGGCACCGCTGCCTCTCGGGTCTGCCACTCCCCAGCCCACAGGAGGGGGCAATACGGCACCTTTGTGCCGTGCCCAACCCCTAAGCCCATCCACCTTCTTCCCCGGAACTGGGGACACCCCCCAGCCACCTGACACCCCAGTCCCTTCACCCGGGCACACCCCAGCCACTGTCATCCAGCTCACTGCTGCTGCTCAAGCTGGTGCTGCCACTGGCACCAAAGCCCTGAGATGCCAGGCCTCTTCCCTGTGCATGCGTGAGCGCATGTCCCAGCCTCCTCCCCCATCATCTCTCTCTGCAACACCCTGTCCCCACTAAATGCTAACGTGCACAGCTTCCCCTATGCAGCGAACGGTAAAACGGTTAATGCATTTGGTAAATGGTAAGATTAATACTTACCAGTTAACCATTTGATATTTTACTTCCCTAGCTAACAGTCGTGGGAGTGCTAGTATAGACACATCATTAGCATTTTAAACACCATCTCCTCTAGATCTGAGTAGTGTTCAACCATGTAGTGTGCCAGTGGCTGCCTAGAATCGTGTCTACACTAGCACTCTCATGGCTGTTACTACTGGTGGAGCTTAAATATTTACAGTGAAAGAAAATTAAGAGAAAATAGCTACACACAGCCTTAGAATAAAGATTTTAAAAATCAGTCTCAGATATTAGGTTACTTTAAAAGATTTTTGTGGTTTTAAGTAACTCTTAGATCTCTTTAAAATTCTGATTTGTGCTACATCTGTTACCTTAAAAGGTGAGGCTGTGTTTTTATGCAAATAGTTTATTTTGGGATAAAGAAATGTCGTTTCCAAGTATTTTTTGCAAACATTGCTTTGTAATACAGTATTACTAAAACTATTACTCATCTAAGGATTTTAATTTTAAATTTGCTAATTTTTTCAGAAGTTGTTAATGTGTTATAACAAATAGAATTTGTCATCCAGTCAAATTGCTGGAAAGCTGCCTACTTTTCACTAGTAAAGCTCTTTTTTTTTTTTTTAAACAATGAATGTTTAATAGCTTTTCAAGGGGAGCAGTAGGAGGAAAAAAACTAACTGGCTGCAGGACTGAGCTTGATAAGTTTATGGAGGGGATGGTATGATGGGACAGGCTACAATGGCGTGTGGCTCATCGGCAACTGCCAGTAGCAAAAATCCTCAGACGTTAGATGGGGAGGGCTCTTGAGTTACTACAGAGAATTCTTTTCCAGGTGTCTGCCTGGTGGGTTTTGCCCACATAGTTAGGATCTAACTGGTCACCATATTTGGAGCTGGGAAGGAATTTCCCCCTGGTCAGATTGGCAGATATTCTGAGTGGTTTTGCTGCCTTCTGCAGGATGGGGCACAGGTCACTTGCAGGTTTAAACTAGTGTAAATGGTGAATTCTCTGTAACTTGAAGTCTTCAAACCATGATCTCAGGACATCAGTAACTCAGCCAGAGGTTAGGGCTCTATTACAGGAGTGGGTGGGTGAGGTTCTGTGGCCTGCAATGTGCAGGTCAGACTAGATGATCACGATGGTCCCTTCTGACCTTAGTCTGAGTCTTGAGTCATAAAATTTTATTCATAAAAACAAAATGTCTTAAGAATTTTCAAAGTATTAAAAAAAAACACATTTAGGATTTAGAAACGTTAAATGTTTTGTTTCTAAAAGTACTTTAAATGTATGCAGTAGCTTCTGAAAGGCCTCAAAGTTTCTACTGGCCATGACAGACCCTGTTATACCCATTATTTTGGAGCTTCTGGTAGATTTTAGCATCTAGGCAATTCCTTTAATGGCCTTAAAGGCTTAATTTTGTTGTAAGTTTGCTATGACAACAACACTGTGAGAATGTGAGATTTTGCTTCAACTGCTTCAAAACTAAATGTTTCCACTTCACCTCAGCATTATCTGTCAGTGGGAGAGGCCATTATCGGAGCCCAAACTCTCATTCAATTAATGCTATTGCTTAAATGTGTGCAACAAAGGAAAAATTATTTAGCCTTTGGACACTTTCCTAAATATATTCTAATCTAATTATTGAACTTGCCAGATTTGGTTGCCCACTTTCTAATAAGCCAAAAGCCATGTGTCAGCATGTCAAAAATATTAATTTCCATTTTCAGGAACGTAACTTTCTGTGAGAAGCACTATAAGTTGTCAGCTATGCGTCCAGTTTTAGAAAAGTTTATGATGTGTTCCTTTTTTCTTTGTTTCCCTTAGGGCCCTGGAAACTAATAAATACAATCACATCACTGCTACTTACTTCTTACTAGCGGAGAGGATTCTGAGAGAGAAACAGGAGAAAGAAATTCAAACCAGATCAGCGAGCCCTAGCAACATCAAAGCTCAGTTCAGGTGAGAATTGAGACACTTCAGTGATAGTCAATTTAATCAGAATTTTTTGAAATTCTAAGGTGTATTTTTAAACTGAAAAATACTCTTTCATTGCTTGCTCTAAATATCTTGGGGAAGTGCAGCTGAAATATAAACAAGCTTCAGAATTGATTTTCTATTCTAAAAGAAAAGATTTCCTTATCTGCCACGGGAAGCTCATGTTCAATGTGTCAGTTCTTGATGACTAAATCATGCCTGTATGATGTTTGATAGAGAAATGATTCTGTATGATTTCTTTCTGTTGGTGGTGGTTAAATTTCATTTTGTAAAAGCTATCCTGATGGTGTAATTACCTAAATGCACTCCACTACTGATAGGGATCTGACATAACTTCAATTCAGCTTTTTCTTTTGCATAAGAATTTAGTTGTCAGGTTGTTTTTAGGGCCTCCCTAAATCTAAGTTAACTGAAGTACTTCTCAGGATGAAGCGCTTAAAAAGGACTTAACCATCAAGTACATCTAATTTATTTTAAAAAAATCTCAAAAGTTAAGGAAACATATTGAAATGGCTGTCTTCAGCTACTTGATTTATTTCTTAGCTAAACTGATTTTTAGTAATAAAAATGTTTTCGACATAGGTCAGTAAATTTAGTTTATCTATATCAGTGTTTCTCCATGATTGAACTGTGGACAGGTGCCAGTTCTTGAGATCTTCTTTACACAGTTTAGGAAGGCAGCAAGCTAGTCCCTGATATTAAAAAGGTTGAGAAACCCTGATCTGTATCATCCTATTAAAAAATTATCTTCAGCAAGACACCTTAAATCTGTGGTAGCTCCATTTCATGTAGCAAAGATAGGAGGAATCTGCTGCTGCTTTTGTGCATATAGCTGGTATTGGTGTGTTCACCCAGCCTGCCATTTGCTGCAGATCTTCAAGTAACCCAAAAGCCTTTCATTCTTTTGTATTTTCAGGTTTAGGTTCAAATTCATGCTGAAGAAAGAAATAGATGATTTAAGTGAAAACATCCTGAATTTAAAGTTTCTGCTTGTAAGGGGGTCATACCCCTCCTCAGTCTTGGAGGGAGGCCACACCCCACTTGCTGCTATATATCTGTAAAGAGTCCTTAATGAGGAATTAGCATTCTCTGGAGCTCAGGCCCTCTGGGCAGGGCAGAGCAGAGAGTGGTCTCCGGAACTTGAGCAGGGCAGAGCTATCAGCAGTCTTTTGCCTGACATTCTGGCTCAGGCAGAGGGCAGACAAACACAGGCCTGTTGGCCTAAGGTGGGGAGGCTGCTATGCCTGAGTGGGGTTGGCAACAGAGGGTCCTGGGCCCACCCTACTTCTCTGGGTCACAGCCCAGGGTCCTGATAGTGGCGGAGTGTTCCACTACTGCATCATCAAGGATGCCAGCAAAACACGCTGACCAACTTTCTGGGCTACTTCCTACAATCTCCTCGCTGTGTATCTTTTCTTCCTGGATGTCCTCTGTCTCCCTGTCTCAGTTAGCGGTAGTCACAGAAGCTCCTCCAAGTCCGAGTTGGCTGGTAGCTCTAGCAGTCCTGATGAGCCCTCGGTGCTGCAGAGATCCTCTTTAGGTGCCCACTCCAGCAGTGCGTGGGAGGCATCCGTGTCCTCCCACTGGCTTTGGCCCAACTGAGCTGCAGAGCTCACCTTTTATACTTCCTGTCCCACCCCTCTGCTTCTGGTTGGGTGGACATGGCTGTCCTGGCTCCGCCCACCAGGGGTTGGGCCCCTCCCTGTCAGTCTGAGAAAAGCCATGCCCCCTCGCTACATTGCCATATTTAAAATGTTCAGAGGGGGAAGAGGCCCCATTCTCCTGCCCCAAGCTCTGAGTTTTGTTCGGTGATGTTAACGTGTTGAGTGAGGCTTAGGTAGCAAACCAGCAACCCTGTTAGGTTTCCTGAGCAAGGATCTGTTGACACTGAGAATCATGTTTGAGTTATTGCCCTGTCTTGATTATCATTTTAGGAGAGATTATGGAGGTTGTGCTGAGGTAGTTCCATTAATATTTGTATTCCTTAAAACTTTGGCTCCCTCCCTTCCCCAGTGTCTGTCTTTAGGCCTAGGTGTAATACAGAGTGGTGGTAGTTAATTTCCTTCTAGTGACAGATGAAAATCAGGTGCCTGTGCTGATTCTTTTTGCTCTGGTGCCTGTCTTCAGTATTGTTAACCCATCTGTGAACTCTAGTGGGGGGAAATGAAGACACTCCTGACAGGCACCATACTTTTCTTTCCAGGGATAGTATTGGGCAATTGCTCTTCTGTCCAAGGGTTTTCTCATGCAGAGTTCCATTTTGTCATCCTTACCATTCAACATATATAGGGAGTCAGGAGGAGGAGGAAGATGTGGGTTGTGATCTTTTTCCATTTTACATCCCTATTTCATTGAAGCCAGCTGGTGTGATTGAGGTCTAAATAATGGAGATTCACCCATAAAAGCCTGAAATTGCGGTAGACTGGGAGATACGTTTGGAAAAACTAGTTAACACTAGTTCAGTTCCCTTGACTGGAGGAGTTTGCCTGCTGTTTCTGATCTAGGTTTACAGTTTTGGTGGCCTTACACACTGCAGTATCTTTCGAAGGCCATTTGTAAACTTAAGTTAGTTCATTTAGTGGTCTTTGCTGCAGGAAACATGCTTCTGTTGCATGGTCTGCACTGGCTGACAGTTTATTGCAATTAAGTATTAATTTTTATCTATATAATCCTAAATCATTTGGATCTTGTTGCTGGAGAGATTACTTCATGGCGGTACCATGGCCTGTCAGTCTGTGACTCTACTTCCAAGATACCCTGTTCTTATATAATGTGAACTAAGATGAAAGAATCTGTGAATTTTTCAAAATAAATCCAAACAGACTACTCAAATTTTGCAGTGTCTACTGTTAGAACAGTCCAAAATAATAAACACCATAAACTGGAAACCCTAATATGCCTTCAAATGACAGAATTTTTAAAATGTCTTTCCAGACCCCCCAACAGTTCTGGCTTTTGCAAGCCTGCCTGCTTTGACCCATAAAAACCCCTGACCCAGTTGAAGCGGCTCATGTCCCCTGGGGGTTTGGTTTCCTGCTCCAGGTGTTGCGACCTGGCTCCTGGCATGTGGGGTCGCCATGCCACTCGCTCATATTTGGCCTGCCCATCTTCCCTTCCCCTCCCACACCACCAGTGGGGCCAGGCCAACTCCCGAAGAGATAAATGGAGCCCAGCCAGCCCCATGAGACAGTATTTCTGTAGGGCAGGGGTGTCAGACTCAATTGGTATGGCGGGCCACATTTACATTAAGTTGAGTTCAGGGGGGCCACACATAACACACACTAGTCTACTCTACCTTTCATGCTCTACTCTCCGCCGAAAAATCTCCCCGCAGGGTAAAATTCGGCGGCACAGTAGGAGAGAGAGGCTCTCACAGGGACTCGCAGACTCCACTCTCCGCTGTTAAATCTCCCTGTGGGGTCACATTCGGCGGCCATTTCCTTTTTAAGACAGCCATTTCCTTTTTAAGAGCTCAGGCAAGATCTCCCACAACTTGCCTGAGCTCTGCTCAGAAAACACTGCCAGCACAAGCCTGCGGGCCGGATTCGGACCACGGGCCAGATAACACAAGCCCGCGGGCCAAGAGTTTGACACCTGTGCTGTAGGGTGAGTGCAGCACTCAATTCCCCACCCTTCAGGGACAGGACCCCTCCTGCTTTACTGATATGAAATAATGGGAGGTATGCACTTCTGGAATTCTGAGTTCAAATGTTTTATTTCATCCGCATTAATATTTCATTATACTTCGTGGTGACTTCTTAGGAAATGTCAAGAACTGACATGAATTTATATCAAGATTGAGGTGAGTTGGTAGAAGTTCATGGAATAGTTTTCATAATGCCTGCTATGCTAATGCTCCTTTGCTTCAGATGACAAGCAGATCTGCATACTTTAATGGATACTTGCTCATACAGTTTCAAGTAATTTTAAAAGCTTTACTTGTGTAGATATTGTTGTCGATCCAAAGGATCTACCAAAAGAAAGGTCTTGTAGGGAAGAAGGCAGGCTGATGTAAAACTTTGATTTTGCAGTTAAAAATAAGTTTCCAAACATGTCTTATCTGACTCACAGGTTGGAGCTTTTCTGTCACCTCAAACCTATTAGAAATCGTAGAAATTATACAGTAGCTATTTGTCTGCTGTTACTGTCAAGATCCCATTGTTCTCCTTTTTATCTTCATCACTGACCACACACTGTCTCAAACATGTTTTATTGGCACCACAGTCCATTCTTAAACCACCATATGTTTTGGTATAATTTTTTTTAGATTTTCATTTTCTAAGCCAAGTATTATATGTCTCTAGCTTGTTTCTTAAGCTCTATTTTGTGAACTAGTTCTGTTTGTTTATAGAATTGCATTTTAAAATGCCCAGTATACAACATATCAGAACTCTAGCTTCTTCTTAATGCAACTGAAAGTTGCTAACAGAATGAATGGCTTGTTACTAGCTAGAAAGAGACCTTGATAACATATATTAACATTACAAATTCTATTGAAGCTCAGATCCCCAGACAGCTCCAGTAGTCCTCTGTTGGGGGAAACTTCCTAAAGAGTGTGCAGCCAGCATAGGGGTTGGGAGGAGGTATGGCTGCAGCCTGCTCCCCAGTGTGCTGTTACAACCGGGCACAAGTTAGAGGGGCTTTGTGACTGCTCTACCCGGGGCTCAGATTCAACTGTTACAGTGTAATGGCCCTTTCACAATACCACCTTGTTCTCTACAATGTAAACTATCATTAAAAAATAAAAAGCTGGATAGTCTTGAAAACATGACCTGACTCTAACTTTTCTTAAGTTTGCAGAGCCTGAAACACCACCTCAGAGAGGTCGGAACTGTCCAATTCATCTCACTGGGTGCTAACTCAATTGCCAGTCACACTTTTTAATTGTCAGTGTCATCAAAGCATATCAGAAAAGAGAGGATTCTATTATGAACATTTCCCTGTGGCACTCCCAGTGAGTGGGTTTGGAAGATACCACCACTTATTCTGCCGCCAAAAACCAAGGAGTAGCCTAGTAGAGCTCCTTAATGGAAAGCCAAGCTCAAAAATGCCCAGTGGGACACCCAGAGGGGAAGCTGAGCATAGCTTATGGATGTATCTGGACTCCATTAAGGGGAGTTGAGCCCAGAGAACATGCATACATGATCATACTTTGAACATCTGTACAATCAATTGTGAGAGTATCTGATACAGGTGGAGCATTGAAGAGTCCCACTACTTCCCCCACCTTCCAGCCACTGGGTTCCAGTTTGTGTCTGAAAGTCATGTATGCACTCCATCTTCAGGTGAACTAAGCACTGCTCTGATGCACTGAGAATCAGGTTGGAAGTCCCATGATATGTACACTCTGTATGAATGGAGAGCTTCTGCACTTGATCCTGCCATGACAGTTACTTTTTCATTTAATGTAGAATGGTGTCATCATGTAAAACAGCCCTGGGTTGATGAATCCAATTACTATGAAGATAATTTTTGAAATGGAAGAGTTAGAGGAATTTTCTTGCTCAGTAGGATAAATCTGGTGGTGGCTCCAGAGAGTGAAGCCGTCCAGACTTCTCTTTAAAGTTTGTTAAATGTAAACGTTTAAGTTAAGTTTTCCTGGCTAAGTCTTTAAAAATACAAAGATATAGGAGTGAAATGGTGATAATTTCAATGTGGCATTTGTAACACAGCAGTTCATTCATTTTACGTTTGAAAAAAATAAGTCAAAGTAGCAGTTACTGTTAATCATTTGCCTATATACAGAATTATTGTACACTGAAGATGAAAGAGCAGTAGCTAATTCTAAGACTGATTTCATTTTAAGAACATAGGATCAGCCATACTGGGTCAGACCAATGGTTCATTTAACCCAGTATCTTGTCTCACTAGTGGTTGATGCCAGATGCTTCAGAGGGATTGAACAGAACAGGGTACTTTGAGTGATCTCCCCTCCGTCATGCAGTTCCAGTTTATGGATATGCAGTGCATGGGGTTCCATCCCTGACCATCTTGACTAACAGCCCATTGATGGACTTATCCTCCTGAAGTCACTAATTCTTTTTTGAACCCAGTTATATTTTTGTCCTTTGCAACAAGTTCCACAGGCTGGCTGTACATTGTGTGAAGTAAATCTCCATTTATTTTAAACCTTCTGCTTATTAATTTCTTTGGGTGACTCCTGGTTCTTGTTGTGTGAAGGGGTAAATAACACTTCCTTATTCACTTAGCTCACACCATTCATGATTTTATAGACCTCCCCCCAGGCTGCTCTTTAAAAAGACTGGGCTTTTTCAATTTGGAAATCTCCCCTCGTGTGGAAGCTATTCTATACTCCTAATCATTCTTGTTGCCCTTCTCTGTACTTTTTCCAATTCTGATATATCTTTTTTGACATGAGACAACCAGAACTTCATGTAGTATTCAAGTTGTAGGTGGTCAGTGGATTTATATAGAGGCATTATGATATTTTCTGCCTTGTTAGGTATCATTAGGAAGGGGACAGATAATATTCTGTTATCTTTTTGGACTACCGCTGCACACTGAGCAGATGTTTTAAGAGAACTATCTACAATGATTTCAAGAACCCTTTCTTAAGTAGTAACAGCTAATTTAGACCTCATCATTTTATATATATCCTTGGGATTGTGTTTTCCAATGTGCATTACTTTGCAATTACCAACACTGAATTTCGTCTGTCATTTTGTTGCCCAGTCATCCACTTCTATGAGATCCCTTTTTAACTCTTCACAATCTGCTTTGGACCTATTTGAGTAATTGAACATCATCTGCAAATTTTGCCACCTCACTGTTTCCCCCTTTTTCTAAATCATTTATGAATATGTTGAACAGCACTGGTCCCAGTGCATATCTTTGGGCCTCTCTCCACTGTGAAAACTGATCATTTATCCCTACCTTTTGTTTGCTTTCAACCTGTTACTGATTCATGAACCTTCCCTCTTATCCCGTGACTCCTTACTTTTCTTAAGAGCTTTTGGTGAGGAGCCTTGTCAGAAGCTTTCTGAAAGTCCAAGTACTAAGTCCACTGGATCACCATTGTCCGTGTGCTTATTGACCCCCTCAAATAATTCTAATGGATTGGTGAGGCATGAGTTCCCTTTGCAAAAGCTTTGTTGACTCTTCCCCCACATATTGTGTTCATCTAAGTGTTTGTTAATTCTGTTCTTGACAACAGTTTCAACCAATTTGCCTGAAACTGAAGTAAGGGTTATTGGCCTGTTGTTGTGAGGATTGCACATGGAATATTTTTTTAAAAATCAGTGTCACATTAGTTATGTGCCAGTCATCTGGTACGGAGGTATTCCTTCAGTGAATACCATCTGGATCTGGTGACTTATTACTGTTTCATTTATCAGTTTGTTCCAAAACTACCTTTCCTGATACCACCATCTAGGACAGTTCCTCAGCTTTGCTTCCTAAAATGAATGGCTCAGGTGTGGAAATCTCCCTCAGATCTTCTGCAGTGAAGACTGATGCAGAGAATTCATTTAGCTTCTCCGCAACGACCTTTTCTTCCTTGAATGCTCCTTTAGCACCTCAATCATTTAGTGGCCTCACTTATTGTTTGGGAGGCTTCCCGCTTCTGATGAAAAAAATGTTGCTGTTAGTTTTTGTGTCTTTTGCCATTTGCTCTTCAAATTCTTTTTTTGTCTGGCCTACTTATACTTTTACACTTGACTTGCCAGAATTTATGCTTTCTGTTTTCCTCAGTAGGATTTGACTTCCAATTTTTAAAAGCTGTCTTTTGTGTCTGCCTTGTTAGCTTTGTTGTTTAGCCATGATGACATTTTTTGTGGTCTTTATTTTTATTTGGAGTATACATTTAGTTTGAGCCTCTTTTTAAAGTTTCTGTGCAGTTTGCAGGCATTGCACTCTTCTGACATTTCCTTTGAGTTTCCATTTAACTAGCCTTATTTTTGTGTAGTTTCCCTTTTTGAAGTTAAATGCTACTGTGCTGATATTTGATATAAATATATATTTGATATATATATTTGATTGATATATATTTGATATTTTCCCTCTTACAAGACTGTTAAATTTAATTACATTATGGTCTCCGTTATCAAGTACTTCAGCTACACTCACCTCAGGGACCAGAATCTGTGTGCTGCTTAGGACTAATTCAAGAATTGCCACTCACCTCCTGGGTTCCTGGACTAGCTCCTCCAAGCAGCAGCCATTAATGGTGTCTAGAAATTTTGTCTCTGCATCCCGTTCTGCAATTAAATGTTTCCAGTCTACATGGGGATAGTTGAAATCCCCCATTATTGTTGTGTTTTCTGTTTTTGTAGCCTCTCTCGACTCCCTGAGCAGTTCAAACAATCACCACTCTGGCCAGGTGGTTGGCGGTATATTCCTACTGTTATGCTATTTTTCAAGCATGGAATTTCTATCCATAGCAATTCTGTAATACTGTTTGATTAATTTAAATTTTTTACTATATTAACACTCTGCTTTCTTTCACATACAATGCCACTCCCCCACCAGTGCAACCTACTCTGTCTTTCCTATATTTTTTATACCCTGGTATTACTGTGTCCCATTAATTATCTTTGTTCCACCAATTTTCCATGATGCCTATTATATCATTTAATACCAGGCACTCAAGGTCACCCATGTTAGTATTTAGACTTCTTGCATATGTATATAGGCACTTATGAAATTTGTCAATATTTAGTTATCTGCCTTCATGTGAGGTAATTGAATAGGACTCTCTTTTGTGTCTCTTCCGTTCCTACTTGAACTTTATCAACTTCTATCCTCTCCTCTTTACTAAATGCTCCTCTAACGGATGTGTCTCTCCTGACTATGTGCTCCTCTGTACCTGATGGCTTTCCCCAGCCATTAGCTGAAAAGTCTCTTCTACAGCCTTTTAAAATGTTGCTTGTTTCATTATTGCTTTGATTTGAGATTCATGCTTAAAACACAACCTTACATTCAAAGTTCCATGCATTTACAGATAAAATGTCCTTGAAAGTATCGTGTTTTATTTGGTGCCTGGACTCTCGTGACTTATTGGTTGAATATTGAAATGACTAACAGAAACTGATTTACTCAATGGCAGTACATCAACTATGTTACAGTTTAAATTCTGAGGTAAAAAAAACGGTGACCCGTATTCATATACTTTAAGTAAAGGCAATTTTGTAAAAGCAAACATAGACCATATGGTCAGAAAAAGACTGACATTTGAAAATGTCCTTTTTTTTCCTCCTGAATTAATGGGTTAAAATATGTGAATGAGAAAAACTACCAATGTGTCTGAGAAAATACAAAGCCATTGAATTGATGGCTTTTATACTGTTGATTGAAAACTGGGAAGACTAAAAGCCCAATATTAACCTTGTCTACAATACCATCATCCCTAGATAGTGTTTGAAAAGCTCAAGGAACAGCACCCTTTCTGCCTAGTCCCTACAGGTTCTAGACCTCTCACAAACATTTGATTTAGTGTTTTCTGTGACGTGAAGAAACAAGTTTTTCAGTGTTGTTTTTTGAGAGCTGTCATGGATTTTTCAGATCTCTAAATTGGCAGCAACCAACATGACTTGGAAATCAAACCTCTTTTTTGTTAAATTTTTAAAAATATTACTATTTATAAATTGCACTGGCTTGCCAAGTAGCATAATTGCTGTGGCATTTATGCTTTCTGCATCCTGTGATGATTTTATATTAAGCTAGCACTTAAATCTAATTTTACTCCTTTTTTCCCTTCGCTATCTCTTATCTAGGCAATCCTGGCCAACAAAAATCGATGTGCCCCAGGACCTGGAGGATGACCTTACAGCTTCTCCTCTCTCCCACGCAACTGTTCCTCAGTCTCCAGCTCGCACTGCTGAAACTGTTCTTAATGGTCACAGAAGTAAGGCACTTGGCGACACAGCAAAGAAAGAGGATATCCCTGAATTAGCAGGGCCAGCACTTTCAGTGGTTCCTTCAGTGAGCTTAAAACCCACTACTAGTGGCCGGAAATGCTTGTTTAGAGTAGAAGAAGATGAAGAGGAAGACGAAGAAGATAAGAAACCCATTTCTCTTTCAACTCAAGTTGTTCTGCGCCGCAAGCCTTCAGTTACAAATCGTCTCACTTCCAGGAAGAGCGCACCTGTCCTTAATCAAATCTTTGAGGAAGGGGAGTCAGATGATGAGTTTGACATGGATGAGAACTTACCCCCAAAGCTTAGCAGGTTAAAAATGAATATTGCTTCACCTAGCACAGTACATAAGCGCTACCACAGAAGGAAAAGCCAGGGTCGGGGATCTAGTTGCAGTAGCTCAGAAACTAGTGATGATGACTCAGAAAGTAGGAGACGGCTAGATAAAGATAGTGGGTTTACATACTCTTGGCATAGACGGGATAGTAGCGAAGGGCCACCTGGCAACCAAGGAGATGGTGGTGGACAAAGCAAACCAAGCAATGGAAATGGAGGGGTAGACAAAACAAGCCCTGGTGATAACAACAAAGGTGGAGGAAGTCCCTCCACTGGCTCCAGTGGTAGCACTAACAACACTTCAGGTTCCACTCGTAGGTGTGCTGGATCTGGAAACTCAATGCAGTTGTCTTCTAGAAGTGCAGGGGACCTGGTTGAAAGCCTGAAATTGATGAGCCTTTGCTTAGGTTCACAGATTCATGGCAGCACTAAATACATTATTGATCCTCAAAACAATCTGTCATTTTCCAGTGTGAAAGTGCAAGAGAAATCAATGTGGAAAATGTGCATAAGTTCTACTGGGAGTGCAAATCAGGCTTCATCTTTGGGCAGCATAAAATTCTTTTCTGACCAAATGTCAGACACAGCAAATGAGTTGGAAAGGATAAAGAATAAGAACTTGAAAAATAATGTGCTACAACTACCTCTCTGTGAAAAGACCATCTCTCTGAATATTCAGCGGAACCCCAAGGAGGGACTGCTGTGTACCTCCAGTCAAACTAATTGTTGTCATGTCATTTGACAATGACCTGACTTAATAGCTCAATCTACTTGACAACACCATTCTTCCTGTTCAGAGCTGTGAACACCTTATTTCAATGAACCCCTTTTGTTGTCTTAATATTTTAAAGTGGGCTTTATGAGCAGTTATTTATTACATTTTCATTTTGTGTTTGCTTGATGGTATGACAATGCATGGTCTTTGTGCATGCTGCTAGCCAATACATCTTTCTTTCCCAACAGAATAGACTATTTTATTGTGTAATTTTTACACGTATAATTTTACTACGGAAGATCTGGATTAAATTAAAATGTATATCTGGATCCTAGTGTAAATGTAGCACTTAGAAGTTTCATATTCTGCACTTAAACTCGAGAGAGAGAGAGGCTTTTGTTTGCTTGTGAAATGTTAATTCTTGTTCTGACCTTCTGTGATATCTAAAATATGTGATATGTGGCATACTTCTGTGTGTCTGAAACAGAACCAAAGCAATAATGTTTTGATGCGAGTTTTCAGATGTTCCAAGGCTTGTACAAAGCAAAGATGCACTGAAAATTAGTGATCTTAAACTATGATTTTAAACCCACGCCTATTTGTCTTAAGCTATGATATGGTTAAAGTTGTGGCTCAAAATCAAACTAAAAGGATCTTGTTTTCCTATAGGCAAGATTTTTTAAAAAAGCAACTAGATTTGTAAGGCAGCTTTTTCCCATAGAAATATGTTAATATTACAAGCAGACAATCTTCTTTTTTTAATATAAGAAAGGTAAATTATAAAGTCTACTTCTGAGTTTTTACATTTAACTGAAAATAAATACTTTGTATAAATTACTTCCGTTATAAGTAGTATATCATGACAATTACCTTAAATATTTTAGCATTTCTTATTCTAAGTATAACCCTTAGATCTCAAAATGCAATAAAGAATGGAAAATGTTTAGATAATTGGAAGCAAATTTAAATTAATTGGTGTTATCGGCTGATACAAATTTTCCTCATCATTAGACTTTTTGGCGCTTGTCAGGACTTACGTTGTCTCCTGTATTTACGCTGTTCCGTTAACTTCCTTCATTCAATACGCTTTGTTTTCTATTAAAATCATGTCCAATATTTATAAAAACTAAAAATTGGAAGATAAGAAAATAGCCTTCCACGTTCTTTAAAGCTATTAGCTTTTTCATTTTGTTTCCCTATTGCCATTGAAATAATGGCAAATTCATGCTTTAAAATATTTCTGTACAAAAGGTTACTTTTGACCAGATGAACTAACTTTTGTGGAATTTTATTATCTAGAATAAAATATATTGCAGATTCCTAAATTTTGGGAAGGGCAAGAATGTTTTATTTTTTCATGCTGTGCACTGGGTCTTCAAAGCAATGCTAGTGAAAATTGGTGGTATTATGTAGCAGCACCCCAGCCAGACGTTGAATGTCTGAGAGGAGTTTACACTGTTTAGAATATTGTAACATTTGCAAAATGGTCAAATACAATGCATTTCATGTACACCAGAGAGTGAGTAGAGCACCAAAGAACTGCATTACATTTGGTCATAATTTCTGTCGTTCACACTGGCTTTTCTTTATTAGTATGATATATTTTATTAGGAGAATCTACACTGCACAGGATACTTTTACTGGCTAACCTAGCTAAGGATTATACATTCTGCTCCCTAAGCAAAACAAGTGATAAACATTTTACTTTATGGAACTTTTAAGTTTTAAGCTACAGTTGCAGTTCAGTCAGTGTGATATTTATAAATTGAAAGCTACCAGAAGAGATGTGTGAGTGAAGCCATAGAACACATTTGCTTGAAATTTCTGAGCAGGGATCTGATAAAGGGCCAGAAATAAGATGTGGGGTTCACAGACAGTGAGCATAACATCTATATTAAAAGTAAGAGAAAAGTTTATAAAGGGCATTGGCAATAAACTATTGTTGCAGCTTTTTTTCCAAGTATTGTAAATACTTTCCTGATATTATGTACAGCCTTGGAATGGCACCTTTTAACTAACCCCAGGTGTATTTTGTTTCCAATGTTTTTATATACAGATGTATATATGGTGCTCACTTTAGAACAGCAGTGTTGACCATTTATGCTGCATAGCTGTATTATAGCCTTATTAGTTGTGTATGGTTGGTTGAACTTCTGGGTGTATAAAAGTTAGTCTGAGTGTTGTCCTTTTAGCCATTTGGTCATAGGTGAATGATTGTGCATGTGTTGTATGTTATATTATGTTGTCATGTAAAAGGAAGGGAGAGAATAACCACTACATTAAAATAATATTGGACCAAACTATTTAGAGCAAGTAAACAGTTTCTTGTACCCCTTAACCTGTCTTTAAAAGTTGCATATAGTTATGGTAGCGTATAAATTAAATATTGTGGAAAAACAATTAGTCTTGTATTTTTCTCCGTGTGTATATATAAATGTACCTTTAGCAACTTTATCTGTATTTAAGATGTGACAATCTTGACACAGAATTTTAAGAGTAGCAGTAAAAATAAGCAGAATTAATGAAATAGAACAGAATTAAAGAATTTCTCACCAAGAAAGAATGTGTGTGTTAAGAGGGTACAGAAATATCAGCTGATCTTGTCGGTTGCTTCCAGCAATGTTTGGCTTTCTTCATTGTATAAACATTCATGATGTGTGACAGAAATGGAAAATCCAGTTAATAAAAGTGACATCTTGATTGGTGCATAAACTCTGATTTTCATGTCAACTTTATACAATTTGCTAATCAGACTATTCATTCTACACTATGGGGGTGAAATAAAATCTCTTCTATTCTAATAGCAGAGTTTAACACTTATCCTATCAGAAAACATGAAACACTTGTTTGATCAAAACAGGCATTACCAAAACAGATGGGAAAGTCTTTGCACAGTAAGGCTAGAATCACCATGGGATTTAAGTGCCTAAAGAAGTAGTTAGGCGCTACTGACATTTACAAAATCATTGCTCAGCTCCCCCTCCCTCCCCAACTCTCTAGGTGCCTAAATTTCTGCTAGTTGGGTAGGCGCAATGTCATCTAGCTGCTAAGCAGTGAAACTCAGACCTAAGCCTGACAGGATTCTCAATCCAGGCAAGGCCTGATCTGGTAGATTTGCTCAGAGCATACCTAATCTAAACAAGAGCCAGCTGGCTGCAAGCAGATTGGGAATTTTGGGGGCTGATTAGGGTACTCAGGATGTACAAGACCCAAGTTTGAATCCCCGATTTACAGCATGAACTTGAACCTCACTCATCCCATAGCCAAAGTGAGTGCCCTAACCATTGGACAACCAATCTCTCACTTTTTTCTGGCCCAATAAATACTTATGCGACGTGGAACAGCTTCAGAGGGGAGGGAGACACATCCACCCCCAAGTGGTGATTGGAGCATTCTCCTGGAACGTGGGAGATCTAGGTTCAAGTCCCTGCTTCAAATCAGGAAGAGCAGGGATTTAAAAACAGGTCTTCAATGTTGCAGGAGAGTACCCTAACCATGGGGCTATGAAGGCGATACCAGCTGAGCTGGGCTAAGTGTCTAATTCCAGCTGAAGGTTCATGTCTGAGAATTCAAAGCAATGGGAAGGCATCTCCCTCCAGTTTAAAGTTAGGCCCTGTCCCTTGGCAGCTGCCCTCTTAGCTTGTGAATACCTATATCTTTCACCAGACAGTGAGTCTGGCTGCTTATTTTGGGCCTGTGAATTCTGGTGGATAGTTGCACATTGTATTTGTGTACACTTAAGGCTATAAACGAGATTAGTTATAATTCCCTCGTTTTCACTTTGATTATCTATCCGCAGAGGTGCATTAATTTAACAACACGCCTTTGGTTACACTCGTGCAACTTTGGTGTGTAGACAAGACCACAAGTATTCTTTTGTGCTTAAATGTCTATGGTTGGCAACAACTGAAAGGTAACTTAAGAAAAGTATACAATCTGTTTAGCTATTTGAAGCGGAAGAAAAAACCTCCAGGAGTAATATGTCCTCTCACTCTTAAACATCTGAACTTTAAACCATAGCAAGTAAATGTCCATCTCAGATGTTCTTCAAAATGAGTAAGTTTGATAAAAATTGGACAATGTATTGATAAATGGTCTGACACCAACAAGCAACAGAAAAATGCCAACATGCTGGGCATTAGCTCTTTTGCTTGCCAATCATTGAAATGTAGGGTTGGAAAGGACCTCAGGAGTTCATCTAGGTCAGCTCCTCCCACACTGAGGCAGAAGCAAGAATACCAAGGCCATCCTTGACAGTTTGTCCAACTTGTTCTTAAAATGCTCCAATGGTAGATTCCATAACCTCCCCTAAGAGCCTATTCCAGTACTTAACTATACTTACTTAGAACATTTTTCCTAATTATCTAAATCTCCCTTGCTGCAGATTAAGCCAATTCTTGACCTACCTTCAGTGGACATGGGGAACAATTAATTGTTATTCACTATCCTCTTTGTAACAGCCTTTAAAATATTTGAAAACTATATCAGTCTTCGCAAGACTAAACATATCCAGATTCTAAAAAACCTTTCATTATAGATCAGGTTTTCTAAAGGTTTTAATTTTGTTTTTCTCCTATTATAACCTTTGTGTTTGTCCACATCTTTGGCACCCAAAACTGAACACAATACTTCACTGAAGGCCTCACCAGTACCAAATAAAGCAGTACAAAATTACTGTTCATGTTTTACATACAACACACCTAGAATGATAGCCTTTTTTTGCAACTACATCACATGGTTGGCTCATCTTCAATTTGTGATCCACTATAAACCCAAGGTCCTTTTTAGCAGTACTTCTGTCTATCCAGTTATTCCCCATTTTGTATTTGTGCATTTGAGTTTTTCCTTCCTAAGTGTAGTACTTTGCACTTGTCTTAGATGAAATCAGCAAACTGATTTCAGACCAATTCTCCAATTTGTCAAGGTCATTTTGAATTCTAATCCTTTCCTCACCATGATGTCATCCACAGATTTTATAAGGAGACTCTCCACTCCATTATCCAACTCAATGAAAATGCTGAATAATACAGGATAGACAGTTGCAGGACCCCACAAATTTGACAGAAAATTACTGAGTATGCTTTTTCACCCAGTTGTGCATCCATTTTACAGGAATTTCATCTAGACCATCTTTCCTTAGTTTGCTTATGAGAATTTAATCTGGGACAGTGTCAAAAGCCTTACTAAAATCAAGATACATCATGTCTACTGCTTCCCCCCATCCACAAGGCCAGTAATCGTCTCAAAGAAGGAAATTAGGTTGATCTGGCATGATTTGTTCTTGACAAATCCATGTTGGCTATTACTTATCAGCCTATTAGCCTCTAGATGCTTACAAATTTATTGTTTAATAATTTGTTAAGGCTAACTGGTCTATAATTACTCAGGTCATCCTCTTTTCCCTTATTAAGATAGGTACTATATTTGCCCTTCTTCATTCCTCTGCACCCATCCTCCATAAAAACCCAAACACACACACACACACTAAAGGTTCCAAGATTGCTTCAGCTAGATCTTTAAATACCTAGGATGCATTTCATCAGGTCCTGGCAACTTGAATGCTTATAACTTGTTTAAATACTCTTTAATCTGTTCTTTCCCTTCCTCTAGTTTATGTTCTTTCCTCCTTATTGTTAATATTATGTTAAGCATCTGATCACACAACCTTTTAAAGGGGGACTGAAGCAAAACAGCTATGCTGGCTTGATGTCTTCCATTATTCTCCCTCCCTCCCTGCTAAATAGTGGACCTATACTTTCCTTAGTCTTTCTCTTGCTCCTAAGGTATTTATGGCATCTTATTTTTATGTCCCTTACTAAATGTAACTCATTTCGTGACTTAGCCTTTCTGATATTCAGCAAGTTAAAAAAGTATGGGTTGGATGAATGGACTACAAAATGGATAGAGGATTGGCTAGAGCAAAGGGCTCAACGAGTAGTGATCAATGGCTCCATGTCTAGCTGGCAGCCGGTCACAAGTGGTGTGCCCCAGGGGTCGGTCCTGGGGCCGGTTTTGTTCAACATCTTCATTAATGATCTGGAAGAGGGGGTAGATTGCACCCTCAGCAACTTTGCAGATGACACTAAGGTGGGGGGAGTGGTAGATACCCAGGAAGGGAGGGATAGGATACAGAAGGACCTAAACAAATTGGAGGATTGGGCCAAAAGAAATCTGACGAGGTTCAACAAGGACAAGTGCAGAGTCCTGCACTTAAGACAGAAGAATCCCATGCACAGCTACAGACTGGGGACCGACGAGCTAGGCATCAGTTCTGCAGAAAAGGATCTGGGGGTTACAGTGGATAAGAAGCTGGATGTGAGTCAGCAGTGTGCCCTGGTTGCCAAGAAGGCTAATGGCATATTGGGCTGCATTAGTAAGAGTATTGCCAGCAGATCACGGGAAGTGATTATTCCCCTCTATTCGGCATTGGTGAGGCTGCATTGGGAGTATTGTGTCCAGTTTTGGGCCCCTCACTACAAAAAGGATGTGGACAAGTTGGAGAGAGTCCAGCAGGAGGCAACAAAAATGATTAGGGGCTGGAGCACAAGACTTATGAGGAGAGGCTGAAAGAACTAGGCCTGTTTAGTCTGCAGAAGAGAAGAATGAGGGGGGATTTGATAGCAGCCTTTAACTACCTGAAAGGGGGTTCCAGGGAGGATGGAGCTAGGCTGTTTTCAGTGGTGACAGATGACAGAACAAGGAGCAATGGTCTCATGTTGCAGTGGGGGAGGTCTAGGTTGGACATTAGGAAAAAGTTTTTCAGAAAGAGTGTGGTGAAGCATTGGAATGGGTTACCTAGGGAGGCGGTAGCATCTCCATCTTACGAGGTTTTTGAGCTGAGGTTTGACAAAACCCTCTCCGGGATGATTTAGGTGAGGATAGTCCTGCTTTGAACAGGGGTTGGACAAGATGACCTCCTGAGGTCCCTTCCAACTCTAATATTCTATGATTCTATGATTTTGTCCTTATATGCTTGCCCTAGTCTTTGATATTCATCCTTAGCACTTTGTTCATGTTTCCACTTTTTGTAGGACTCCTTTTTGATTTTCAGGTGATTAAAGAGTTGCTGATGTAGCCATTTTGACCTCTTACTATACTTCCCATCCTTCCTTCGCTTTAGGATAGTTTGCTATTGTCCCTTTACTGCCAGCTCTCCTGAACTCCTTTTTCCCTTACATCTTCTTCCCCTATAACTCTATCTACTAGTCCTCTGAGTTTGTTAAATTTGCTTTTTTGAAGTCCATTGTCCTTTTTCCGTTGCTCTCCTTCCTCTCTTTAGAATAATGAAATCCATTGTTTCATGATCACTTTTATCCAAACTTCCTTGCACCTTCACATTCGCAACCAATTCCACCATTAGTCAGAATCAAGTCTAAACTGGCTGTCCCCCTGGTTATTTCTCCAGCTTGCATGCTTAGAATTAACTGAGAGGAAGCGGTTGGTAAGAGTTGCTCTCTACGCAGAACAAAGCTCTGAAATAACACTAGCAAAAATAAAAATACTGTATCTACAAATACAGATTCTATAAAAGATGGAGAAAAGAGGAACCAAAAGTGACTCCAAAAAATGGAAGAAATCAGTCAATTTTTCCACCCTTTAAGAGATTTTAAATATAGCATTTGACTGTAAAATTAGCCAAACAGTAGTCAATCCTAATGACCAATTTGAAGACAGGTAGGCAATTATATGTACATAAATCAGTAATTTAGATTGACGGAACTGTCTTAATTTGTATCGCTGGAGCCTAAATCTTCGATTTACGTTTGTAGTTTAAATTTAACTAGAGGCTGAGGCTTGTAACCGTTCCTATATTCAGTAGCACATCTTTTCTTTAGTATCCTGAAGTATGAGTGTCTTCCTATTTTCTGTTAAAGATTCAATTGAGAAAGTTTCAAATTTAGAGCATATATTAAATATGTGCTTTATTTCACCACTGATTTAAGCTTTTATCTAACGTGCACTATACTTTGATTTCCACGGTTAAACCTAATAGAATGATACTATGGGCTTTTTAATAAGGCAACTCTTTGTAAACGTTTAATTGATTCAATTTGCTATTGGAACCTCTTCACAGTAAATGTAATCCCCAAAGCTGGGTCCCAAACTGTAGTGTTTAGAGCGGTGGTTCCCAACCTGT
Organism: Mesoclemmys tuberculata; assembly: GCA_007922155.1. Taxonomy (NCBI): domain Eukaryota; kingdom Metazoa; phylum Chordata; order Testudines; family Chelidae; genus Mesoclemmys; species Mesoclemmys tuberculata. The sequence continues at coordinate 68,694,190 of ML675603.1, read as the reverse complement.
GGCCTCTTTCAGAGTGGCCCACGGTTCCTCTCCCATTGTCTGCAGAAGGGAGTCGCTGCCTAAATACCCAGGTGGAGCGCGATGCTGGTTCAGGCTCCTTGCTGCAGTCAAGAGGACCAGAAATAAGCGCTCCCCTCTCCTTGGCAGTAGCAGGGAGCACAGGAGGGGCGCTGCTGACAGAGACTGGTGGCCCTTCAGGATTGTAAAAATTATATTTGTGGCCCTCGAGCCAAAAAGGTTGGGAACCACTGGTTTAGAGTGTCCCTGACACGTGGGAGAATAACTTTTCAGGAGCAGCTGATGTAGAACACAGTAAACAAGCACTGAACCACAGGGATGATTGAAAAATTTAAATACTCAAACTCAGATACTAAGATGGCATGCATGCATTGTGGCGATTTACCAATTCATTTATTTACCAGACATCTGCTTTAGGTTTAAAATGGCTGTTTCAAGTGGATTTGTGTTCCTCGTTAAATGAGAGCAAGCCACATTTATTTCTACTGTAACATCACACTGAATTACACCCAGGGAGGAATTTGGCCTGATAACCCTGCATGTGTGCATGTGTGCAGCACAGAATGAAACTCGGACTTTGTTCACATTAGAAATCAAGCGGTTTATAGTATTTGAGGGAGGAAAGTTAAAACATGTAGCTTGTTTTAAAAAAATAATTTCTAGTTTTCTGAGTAGAGCGTTGAGCAGAAATTGACTCTCCCGTAAGTGCTGCAATGAGCTGCAAATGAACAGTCACAAGTAAATCAAACAAATGCTTGTTTACTGCATCCAGACTTTCTGCAATGTTCTCTGGTTCTCTCTGTTTGTTTGTATACGTTTTACCAATATTTTCTTTTTTGGTTTGCAAAATCAATTCCCAACTGAGGAACAGGTAGATTCACTTGTTTAAAAAGCATCTTTCCCACTACCATCTAACCAGTATGGTTATATTACAATTTATCAACTCATTTATTTTTCTTAAACACTATGAACTATGCTTTTGTAAATTAAGTATAGTGTGGGATTTAGTCACTGTACTGATATGCTTTCACGGATAACTTAGCTCCTGGCTCAAAAACTGACACTTCTTCTGGCATCTCAATATGGTACTAAGAGGACACTGTGATGGAAGAACAGGCATCCTGCTAAAGAGATACAACAAAAGTCCTGATTATTTGTCATATAAGAATAGTTTAACACCATTTTCATGACTAAATCCCTCGGGAGGTATTTACGTTGGGCCAGCCTAAGTGTTTCTTGTAGTTTCGTCTAAACAAGGTTTTTTCTCAGATAAAACTCTCACAAAACAATTTTGTAAGCGTGTATCTACAGAGTATCTACCATGTTTTCATCCAAAGCCATCTTTATATCAGTGGTGGTTAAATGATCTTTCTCTTTACCTACTGCCTAAGATGTTTTGGCATCAGTCTGGAGAAATTATATAAATGTGAGGTAATAATGTAGATTTTATTCAACCTCAAAAGTTTTGCAAATATTAACAGAAAGGGTTTGTAGACCAAGCACTGGCCCATACCAAGTTGCCTTTTCATAAAAATAGAAAGGGCTCTTGCCCCTAGAGCAAGTTGCTGCATATGAATTTTTTTTAAGGAAATACACTCACTTGCTCCCCTATCAGTTCATTGTAGGGATTTTCTATGGTACAATGCTGTCTACATTGCACAGCTTCTGCAGAGTACCTTTAATATTCTTTACGTCCTAGGATTGTTGAGATTTCCTTGTGGCTCACAGAACAGTTGTATATTTGGAGGAAGTTGGTCAAAGATGCTATTATCACATCCTTGCCCCAGTCAAATACTTGGAATTGGATCTACTGGCATAAATGAGTGATTATTTGGCTGCTGCTACATTTTTCAATTAATTTTAAATTACATTTGTATGTAAAGAGGATCAGGAGAGCCAACACTCATAGTGCCTTAGCAAAATTATCTTGTCAACAGTGGCTGAACTAAATAAAACAAAACAAAACAAAAACAAACCACCAAATAGAAGAGGAGGGACCAGATCCCCATAGTGCCTGTCCAGGCTCCTACAGGGAACTTCTCATATGTGTTACCTTTCACTCCTCAAACTGTATTCTTCTCCATGAGTGCTGACATCATTCAGACAGAATCCCTGTAAGTGATACCTTATGGGAGAGGCTCCCTTGGTTCAGGCCCTGTTAGTCAGGAGTCCCCAGTGGCATAGATTCCATCATTCTTGTAAGAGTCTCCATGAAATTCCTGAAGTTTAAGACTCTCAAGTAGTCTATTTAAATAAGATTCAATTAAAAACATGTATCAAATTAAAGCATAACAAATGTGAATCACATTGATTTTACACACTATCTGACATTCACAGTGTGTTTAATTGAAGGCAAGTAATAGCCTTGCCCTTACCTTTTCATATAGCATCTTCTCCTTCTCTATGTTTGGCTGCACGATGGCACATCTTTTTTCGTTTTGGATGTCTTGTCTTCCCTCCCTCTTGGAACCCAGACTAAGACTATTTTTATGTTAAAAATAGAAGAATGTATTACATCAGCACTTCTACAATAAATGGTTTGACCAGGTGGTCCATCTGGGAGAAGAAGTGTAATAGTATCTATTCTCTTTGTACTGGCCATTGTCCCTTATATCATCTAACATCCTGCCATGTGGTTCCATGTCCCGATTTCCTTTCTCAAAGCCCAAGCATTTCAAATGCCATTTTGAGGTATTAGGCTGAATCAAGCTCAATCTATCTTTTTTGTATAGTTTTCTCCTACCGGTATTTCTATTCTATATCAGCTGTTATTTGACAAATTAAAATCCATCTGTCACAATGGGAAAAGATTATTCCTGCTCACTTTTTCAGAGGAAGGTAAAAAAGAACAACTATACTGCATGGAAAATGCAAGAACCAAATGCACAGGGCACTTTACAGAAAGCACAAAAGTCTAGGTATTCATTGGCTCTTCAATAACCTTATTGTCCTTTAACAAACAAGCTGCTGTAGCTTAATTCCTATTTTTATCATGGCAGAATTATGTTGGGCCTGAAGTCAGATTAAATGGATCACTCTTTTTTCTCAAAAGTGATAACCTGAATCTCCATTCCCAGAGAAAAAATGAATATACAGTATTACTGAGTGGGCTGCGAGTCCACCTACAAAAAACTCCTCTAAATAGATTAAGTGTAATTATGGCTGGGCTCTGATTTATTTAGATTTTAGTTTTGCAAGTTCAAGTCTGAGTTGGAGGAAAGCTCCTACATTAAAAGGGATGGGACTGGATGAAAAGACAGACAGCAGACTGCCAGGCGAAGAGAGGAAGGGAACACAAACAGGTCTGTGACAAAATACTGCTAGAGAGATAGGTGGGTGATGTAATATCTTTTACTGGACCCAACTTCTGTAGGTGAAAGAGAGAAGCTTTTGAGCTACACAGAATTCCTCTTCAGGTCTCCGTTGGTCTAATAAAAGATATTACCACACACACCTTGTCCCTCTCATATCCTGAGACCAACATGGCTACCACAATACTGCAAACAAAATATTACTTAGCATTTTATAGGGAAACTAATCCTTCACAGCAATCTAAATGTAAAGCTCTTTACTACATTTATATGGCACCTAGTATGCCTGCCTGTGGACCCACTGTGCTACTGTAATATAAATAATAATAATAATCCCTATGAGATAGGTTATTGTTTCTCAACCTTTACTATACTGGAACAAACCCACTCTGGTCCTCCCTACTGTTTTTCCAAAAAGGGAATTGCAGGGAGGTCACTACCCCTTGACACCTATTCATGTCTTTCAGGTTGAGAAACCAAGAAACAGGTATTAACCCCATTTATAGATTTGGAAACTGAGGCAGAAGTAATTGGAATTTAGGTCAGAGGGAGAATCAGTGTAACCACCTCAGGATTTATTCCCAATACATACTGAAACACCGGACCATGCTTCCCCCTGGAGGGTTAGAGTAAGCAGGAGGATTTTAAAGACCAGAATGACAGGTGAGCAATCGTAAAAAATATTCCTTGATGTAAAATTCATCAATGACTATTTGTTATGTTCTACGTTTGTTATGGGGCCAGGCTCAGAACCTCCTTCCTCCCATGTATGCTAGAAAATGAGAAAGCATATAACCAGCTTCAGTGGCTCGTCACCCTAGGCAGTGTTCTCCAGGCAGACCAGTTCACTCTACTGCAAATGCAGCAGAAGTAGGCTTGTGGAAGTGTAGAGGATGGGAATGGAGGGTACTTCTTGGCAATAAAATAAGAAACAGTTACTTACTGTAACTGGTTCTTCGAGATGTGAGGCAGATGTGTATTCCACTTAGGTGACTCACAAGCAATACCCTAATCCAGAGGCAGGGCTCAGAGTCTATTGAAATAGGGATCACAGGACCATCCTTTTGCATCTGATTTGGAAGATGCAGTAACAACATAATGTTCAGTAAATGTATGTATGGACAACCACATAGCCTCCCTGCAAAAGTTGAGTATGGAAATGTCACCGAGGAATGCTATCAACGTTTCTTGCAACCACGTGGAGTGAGGCCTTATCTGCTGAGAAGATGTAGCCAAAGTGCTCTCATATGCCGTCTTGATACAGGATGCTATCCATCTAGAGATGGTCTGTGCAGAGACCACTTGCCTCTTCATGTGGTCTGCATATGACACGATCAGGCGAGGTGAAACTCAAAATGGTTTAGTCCTGTCTAAATAAAAGGCTAGATATTGCCGAACATCCAGAGTATGGAGGCGCTGTTCTTCTGGGGAAAAGTGTTGTTTAGGGAAAAATACAAGTAAATACATGCCTGATTCAGATGCAACTGAGAGACCACCTTGGATAAAAACTTTGGGAGTGGTTGCAGCGTTACCTTGTCCTTGGAGAATTGCGGGTTGGGCAGCTCAGCCACTAGGGCCTGCAACTCAAACACTCTTCTTGTGGAGGTGATGGCTATCAGGAACAGTTTTCTGAGAGAGAAGGGGCAGCAGACAAGACACAAGAGGCTCAAATGGAGGACCCATTAGAGCTGCCAGAACTGTGTTTAGGTCCCACAGGTGGACCAGCTCTTGAACCGGAGGATGTAAGCGGAGAGGCCCCTTCAGAAATCTCATCAGCATAGCATTGGAAAAAACTCATTTCCCTTGAATAGGGGATGAAACGCTGATATTGCTGCCAAATGCACTCTCAATGAACTGAGTGCAAGACCTGATTTCTGAACGTGTAGCAGGTACTCCAGGATGTCCTAAATGGAAGCCCCTGTTGGTGGGGTCCCATAAGTCAAGGACCACACCAATAACATCTCCCACTTTGCTAAGTAGGCTGTCTTAGTGGAGGACTTCCTACTATTGAGTAGGAATTGTTGGACAGCCACTGAGTACACCTCTTCCTCTTCATTCAGCCACCTAGCCACTATGCCATAAGTTACAGGGAACTTATCACATGATGGAGGGTGCAGCCATGGTTCTGAGGGAGAAGGTCGGGATGGTGAGGAAGTAGTATCGGTGGTATTGCTGGTGAGTATGTGAACCACTGAATATCTGATACGGTCTCAGAAGACACAACATGCATTATGGACGGCCTGATGCTCCCGTACATAGATATGAAGTGAAGCTTCCTGTTCCGAATACAGGTCCTGCACCCTCGGCAAGTCCAGATGCGCCCTCCAACCCAGAAGGGAAGTGTTGATAAACACTGACTTGGTTGGAGAGGACTGAATGAAGGGGATTGCCTGGCACACATTGTGTAAGGAATCTAGGAGTAACAGAGGAAGATGAAACAACCTGTCCAGAGAATATAGGGCAGGGCAGTAAAATGGGTCCCAGACAGTTGAGCAAATGCGATGTGGTGTTGCAGGCAAGAACCTCCTCTCTAGAGGCACCCCTCAGTAACCAATTGTCAAGGTAGTGGAAAATGTGAATTCCATTCCTCCTGAGATATGCCATGACCACAGCCATGCATTTGGTGAAGACTTAAGGACTCTCAGAAGAGAGGCCAAAGGGGAAAAATATACACTGAAAGTGGCATTCTCCTACCACAAAACAAAAACTTCTTGTGGCTGGGTAGATTGCCACATGAAGGTAAGCATACTGAATAGAGATCTACAGCAACAAACCAGAGTTTCTGAGACAGCACAGAGAGGATAGCTGATAGAGAGACCATGAAAAACCTCATGTATTTAATGAACTTGTTGAGGCCATGAAAGTTGAGGATGAGTCTAAACCCACCCTTGGGTTTTGATATCAGGAATTCTGGGAGTAGAAGCTGTGGCCTCAGTGTTCCAGTGGAACTTCCTTCACCATTCCCAATATCAGCAGGAGAGCTGCCCTGCTCAGTGAGCAGCCTCTCGTGAGAGGGGTCCCTGAAGAGGGACAGGGAGGTGGGGAGTGGGCATGGAAAGGAATTGGATTGTGTAGAACGATCTGACAGTGTCTAGGATCCAGCTATCAGAGATAATCAAGTCCCAAGCATTGTACAAATGGGCCAGCCTGTCCCCAAAGGGGCAGAGGGTCTAAGAGGGCATAGCAACAACTGGACCAGTGCTTTGAACTAAGCAGTCAAAATGGGTGCTCAGCAGGTACCAGGGGAAGGCACCCAAACCCTGAGCCTGACTGCTTCCTCTTGTGGGATCTATCCCTCTTTCTAGGGTAGTCTTGCTGCTTCAGAAGAAAAGGTTGCACAAAGAAATGCTGTGGGTGATATTGTTGCTGCCGAGCCCCATAGTGGTGTTTTTCTGTGGACAGGGTGTACATGCCTAAGGATCTCAAGCTAGCTCCGGAATTCTTAAAGTTTTGCAAAGTGTCATCAGTCTTGTCTGAGAACAAGGTCCGGCCATCAAAGGGCAAGTCCTCAATGGCTTGCTGGATGTCCAAAAACTTCTCAGAGTTTTGCAACCAGAAGTCCTCCTCATAGTTATCAAGGAGGCCATCACCCTTACTGTGGTGTCTGCAATGCCAAAGGCAGCCTTCAGGAATGTTCAGGCCACCAAGCAACCTTCTGCAAAAAAAGTGTGAAACTCATGTGAGGCCTCGGGCATCTGATCCTCAAATTTAGACGTGGCTGACCAATTCAGAAAATCACACTGGAATAGCAAAGCTTGTTGATTCACAGTCCTCATCTGTAGGGACAATGACATATAGATCTCTCTGCCCAGAACATCCAACTGCTTGGAGTGTCGGTTCTTGGGGGTATACTTGAACCTATCCTGCAGTCGCCGTTGTTCACTGTCATTACAACTAGGGAATTTGGGACCGAATGTGACTAGAACCCTTCAAATCCCTGCATACCACTTTTCCATGTGCTTAGTACTGCTTTTCCAAGTGCTTAGCCACTGGCAGTACTGAGATCAGGGTACCCTACAGAGCTCTTGCCAGTTCAAAGACTGGAAGGGCCACTCTCCAGGGAGAGTGGGCTGTAGAATGTCTACCAGTTTCTAGGTGTTCTCCTGGAGAAACTCTGCCTGGATGCAGAGAAACGTGGCAACATGGTGTAAAAGGTCTTAGTATGCCTTTAAGTCCACTGGAATAGATGTGGAGGACAAACCAGGCAGCACAGCATTGTCTGGAGATGAGGACAAGGCTCTCAGCTGAGCAACAACTGGCTCTTGTTCCCAGGAAGACATACCTGGAAGGGAGGACTCCGGTAGCTCTGCAGTGAGGAACAGTGCCTGTGCTTGGCTTGCAGCTGACCAGCAGTCACCACCATTGACCAGGTGATGCCGAGCAGGAAGATGACAACCCCGACTCAGAATCAGAAGAGCCCCAGAATCTTGGAGACATGGGCGATGCAATACCCTAGGGAGCCAAGAGGTGGCCTGATTGATCGGTCGCACCTGATAAATGTGGTGCTGCCAGTACCAAGCATGCCAGTGCTGCAGGCAGTGTCAAGCCCAGTGCAAACAGTGTTATTGGAGCACCTGAGTGCATTGACATCGAAAGCGCAAAAGGTTGTCATGGGAGCATCTGCAGTGTTGAATGCAGCGGGGCTGAAGAGGGTTCTGGTGCTAAGGTCCCCCATACCAATTCCAGTAACAGCTCCAACCTCGCCACAGGGAGGGGAGTGTCTGGGTGCAGTGCTGAGGGGCACAAAGATTCAATAGAGCGGCTCTACTGGAGGGGCTACCAAAGGCTCGAGCCTCAGAAAGTCCTGGGCCAGTGGTGAGGATGGGACAGAAAGGCAGAGTAGGTCTGCCACAGCCTGGTATGTTGACGCGGTGGACACAGTTAGTACTGGCATCAGCCTTGTTGGTACTGGACTCACAGACTCCTAGAGGCCAGAACTGGATTCAATGTTATGGAATCTCAGCCATTCCCACTCAGCATGGGGAAAGGTCAGAGTTACCCGTGCCATCTCACACGCTGGAACCAGGCCTGGTCCGGTCCACACTTTTCCTAGGGGAGGCAGAGGAGTCATCCTGCAACTTGGAGCAGTGCTGTTTGGTCTTATGAGATCTCTCTCTCAGCACTGACAATGAAGAACGGCTCTTCCGCCTCTTTGGAGAGGTGCCTGTCCTGGAGCAAAATGTGGCAGTGCTTTCTGAGCCCTAGGGTGATCTTCAGTCCACAAAGGGTCTTGGTACTGGATCAGGACAAATGGTCTATTCAAGCACGTGCTGCTTGAGGTGAAAGTCCTGTATCACCTGAGTCCGCCTCTTGAATGATCTACAGATCTAACAACGCTCTTTAAGGAGGCCTCATGAAGACAAATGTGGGGATCACCGCTGGGGATTGCTCCTCCACGATGGACAATGTTTAAACCCCAGTGAGGGCATCAATGGCGAACACTATCAAGCAACTAATGCTATTGACTAACTACTAACTAACTAACTAACTATATACAATAAACTAGGCTAAGACTAAATGCGAGGTTATGAGACTACAACCACACAGCCCCAACTCCAGCTATGGGCGGTGAAAAGAAACTGAGGCGGGGTTGGGCAATGTTGCCTCATATAGCCAGGGGAGGGGCCACAGACATGATGCGTGAGCGCTGCCCCTCTTCAAGTACTGCTAGGCAAAAGTCTCTGGCTGGCATACTGGATATACAAGTTGGCATCTACTCAAAGGAGTAGTTAACACTGTCACTGAATGTAAGGGTTCTTGCTAAAATTTAGTTTCATTGTGCTATGGAGTACACCAGCCTCTGATCAAAACACTAATTTTATAGCTGCAGTAATTTCACACGACACTCAGTACTTCATCCCAATTCCTACTTGGAAGATATATGAATAAAATGGATTAATTTTTCATGTCAGAGACTCAAATTCATGGTTTCCTCATTCCTCTTCCCCCCTTTCTCTGAGAGCAATGGAGGAGCTTAATCTCCATCTGGTCAGTATATTGGTCACAAAGACTGGAGAGTGTGTGTTTCTCACAGAATTTACTATAGCTTTTTTCTCTCCACATTAGTTTACTTATTTGTATTTAATAACTGTAAAAATGCCTATGTCACACTCCAGGCACCCTTGCCATTGATGAAAAATGCATCCCAACACACAGAAAGCAATACAGATAAGATCATCAGAATGGACATACTGGTTCAGAACAATGGTCCATCTAGCCCAGTATTCTGTCTTCTGACAATGGCCAATGCCAGATGCTTCACAGGAAAGAACAGAACAAAGGAATTATCAAGTGATCCATCCCATTGTCCAGTCCAAGCATCTGACACTCAGAGGCTTTGGGACATCCAGGGCATATGGTTGCACCCCGACCATCTTGGCTAGTAACCACTGATGGAGCTATCCTCTATGAACTTACCTAATTCTTTTTTGACACCAGATATAGTTTTGGCCTTCACAACATCCCCTGACAACGACTTCCACAGGTTGACTGTGCATTCTGTGAAGAAGTACTTCCTTTTGTTGGTTTTAAACCTTTTGCTTATTAATTTCATTGGGTGATCCCAACTTCTTGTGTTATGTGAAGGGGAAAATCACACTTCCTTATTCACTTTCTGCAGCCCACTCATGATTGTATAGATCTCTGTCATCTCCTTCCTTAAATCAACACCAAATCTTCAACAAACCACCACCTACTCACAGGAACATAATCCAGAACAAAATTACACATTACTAACAATCACAAAAAAGATCTTTATCTTTGATCTTCAACTTTCCCCAAATGTCCAATCAAAAAGCTTGGCTTTGCACATGACAAAAACTTTAATGGATTTGGGCTCTTTTAGACCAAAGTGGGGAATGAATTCCAAAGCTGAAAGGTTCCTTATGGAGAACACCATGCCAGCATCTACCTCTCTTATTTGCCAAGGGAGCCCCAACTTCCATTGATCACAACTGTGGCAGTAAAACATAGGGAGAGAAGAGTTCTCTCAGGCAGGATGGTCTCACATCACTTAGGGTTTTACAGATCCAAAAATCAAATCTTTAAACTCCACCCAGAAGGCAATATGTTGGTTTAATTGTATTATTCAGGGATGAGTAGCTTTTCTCATGAGTATCTGTCACTTACAAATGTAAAATTTGCTGCATAAAGAAACATCTAGGTGACAAATTCTCTTTGGAATTTGAATTTGGAAATATATCTAAGTCAGTGCAATTACCTTAATCATTCTAATCACAGATTGATCCAAATAGGATTGCGTAGCTAACTTAAAAGTGTTTCACATCCAGGAAAGTTGGCTCTGACAGAAATGAAAGTTTTATATCAACAGAAAAATTGATTTGAGGCCACATGACCCTAGAAGTATATATTTTGAGCTTATTACCATCAGAAACAACTTAAAATTAGTAGAATTACATTTTCATAATATGCAAGAAAGAGTCAAATATCTCAGTACGTGTGTGAAAGTATCAGACATACAACTATGGAGTGTCCATTTTAATAGCTCTGTTACGATCACATCAGTTAACAAAAAAATCCATCAACATACTACTATATTTCTGAAGAACCACCAAAGTGGTAATCAGAGTTAATGCTAAATGAAAAGAATACACAACCACCATTCATCTTCATAAACTAATCATCAGCAATCCCTATTTCATGCCAAATGATTTTTTACCAGATTTTGAAAATAATCCAATTGGGATTCTTTATAAAATTAACATATTGCAATGTACCATCTCATTTTATAGTATACATTTCCAAATAACTAGCTTTGTGATTTGTCCTATGGAAAAATTCATACATCATGCTATATATAAACAGAATTTAAATTAATTTCCTAGTAAATGCTGTGAACAGTGTATAATAACCTGTTTTTGAAAAAGATATGTCTTTGGAAATGATTAATTATTCTAATACAAGGACAAAAATGGTTAACAAGCATAAGGAATGGTACACTAAGAATTAAGAACTAATATACCAGGTATATCTTCTCTTGAAAAGCTGCAGATCAAAACTAAATTTAGCATCAGGATACTTACTCTTAAAGATCTGTTTCATATAAGTTTGATATAGTGTACAGTTGCTTATGACATATTTCAACCAGACCTAGCTTAAACTGGAGTTATGCTCTGTATTGTGTCTCACTGGACAATTGTTGAAAATTCCATATGAAATGAAAAGGAAAAGGAAAGAGGAAACAATTTTTCATTGTGTCAAGCATGTACAGATAATAGATACTCCCTACTGAGTAATACATTGTAGAATGCAAATACAGTAGATTATAAATACTTTAAAAGCATGTTCACATGCTAATGCTTAATTCATCTTCTTTTCTCCTTGTGTTTCCTCCTTCAATGACTCGGTTGCAAGTTTCATTTGCTGTGAGAAAAAAAAAGGTGTATCACACTGTTGCATTTAAATGAAGTAAACAAAACAACAGAATCTGAAGGTAGAACTGAAAAAAAGTATCACTTTGAATCTAATCAAATAATGTTTAAAGTTATAAGAATTTCAAATTAATTCAAACATTCCTTTGTAATAAAGTGAAAACACACTGAGCTTACAGCATGCATGAATTTTACAAGCAAGAGACAGGAATGGAGTTTTTATTTGGTAACTGTCTGTCTCACCAGATCTGAAGAAGAGCTTGGTGCAAGCCTGAAAGCTTGTCTTTTCTCACCAAGAAAAGTTGATCCAATAAAAGATACTACCTCACCCACCTTTACTTTCTCACCAAAAGACTGACCGTTCACTTTATATATTAATTGCTTGTAAAGTCACTAATGCTTGTAAAGCTCTATGGACATAAGCAAACTCCTTCAAATGGACTTACTGAGCCCTAGAGGCACCACAGGGAGATCAGTAAGGCTGCAAATTGCAACACTGGAAGAATGTATTAAATTAAATCAATTCTTTTAACAACTGGCCATGTTTTCAAAAGACTGTATAAGGAGTTAAATACAATTCTTGTATTTATCTGCCATCTATAATTTCACTGATGTTTTGAACAAGCATTGCAGGTTTATTAACTTCTCTCTACTATAAAGTATATGAAAATATTATTTCATGGATGTATTGACATATCATAGGTACAGAGATAGAAACATCTATAAAACTATATACTTTTTAATTTTAAAAGTTTTTATTCTTGGAGAATAAATTATTCTTTAAGGGTGTCTTTTTATGGCCTTTGAAAAATTTAAATAGGCAGTGAAGCTGTCCAATAGAATCTCTTGCCAATTACAGTACTTAATTAAAACAAAAATTCTGTCTCTCAACTGCATCTAACTTTTTGGAAAGTAGGTCTTATATCTACTGTGTGTCTATATTTAACAACAAGGTTTCAACCTGCTCACATATCTATAATAAACACTATTAAAACCTTGTTATGGTCAACACTATATTTATTTCACCCATAGCATTTCTGGCAATTTCTTAAAATGAGCATACCATAAATTTCAAGATTTGTTACTTGTTGTACTACTTATCTGTGTTCCATTTTCCATGGTATGGCAATGAGATTGTGTTGCTTGAAAGCTTGTCAGCTTAATTTTTTAAGCTCACTATTTTCATGGATGTGCCAGGCTAGTGCCTCTGCCTGCTGATAGTTCAGAACCCTCGGAACATGCAAACTAAGCTGCCACCAGGGCTGCGGCTGGCAAGACCTGACTGTGTTCCTATGTCTCCTCCCATGAACAAGCCTGGCCCTCGCAGTCTAACTCTATGCTGGCTTTGATTGCCTATTTGTTCACCTCTCCTTTCTTTTTTCTCCCATGTAAACTCTGGAACCTCCTTCCCTGAACTAACATGTAAAGCCACCCCCATCCTCCTTTGAACACCTCATCAACACTCACTTCTACTTGACTATAGGGAACTTCCAACTAATAATGTCTGGGCAGAGGGCCAACAGAGATTACTTATATTTTATATTAATATTTTAATGGCATGACCAGATACAATCTAAATCAGCACACAACTAATGTATGTAGCCTAGCCTTCCAATCACCGTTAATCAGAAGTCCCTGAGTTCTACCTCTACTTCTGCTGCATGCATTATAGTTAACGACTGTATTGTCTGTGTTTACATAGCATATGCCATCACATCCTATGAACAAAGGCCAGACAGCATGCTGATATCAGGGTAGTAGCCAGAGGGGTACTTTTGAATTTACATAATTCTTGAAGAAATCTCTTACATTCAAGAACCCAAACATGTAGCCTTGGTTATCATAGGGTCAAAAAACTTATTTCGTTTCCATTTGTTTTGGTAGCTATGTGATGCTTCTCCCTGTGCCATGTTTTCAGATACTTAAAATGGTGACTATGAAAATGAATTGTAACAAAGTAGTCTTAGATAGGATGGAAAAAGTAAGTAATTGGAACATATTCATTTTTTGTCCTTATATGCTCCATTTAAAAAATGTGAATGGAATTTGTGTGTAGGCTGCAGTATCTTGTCCAGGTCACCTGCAGGTATTAAAGAGGAAACTGCAATCCCTGTTGAATATAATTTTACTGTACTGGAGTGTCCTGAATATTCTATGGTATGTTTTTTGCATAAATTTATTTAAGTTAGTTTAAAAAAATTATTTCTAATGTCAGGGTTTTATGAGACCCTATTGAGAAATGCTCAATGCATTGACTGTTTTTGGGGGGCTCCCAAGGTCCCTTGGAAGAAAGAGTTAAGCTTCAGTTTATTCCGTTCCTTTTCTTTTCCAAATAATTTGCTGCTAAAACAAATGAATTTACTCCCTGGCAAAAAAAATCTGGAAAGAGGGCAGTGATGGTGATTTGTATTATTCCTGAAGCTACAGTTAAGGTTTTGTCTCCATTATCAGAGAATGAGTGCTCAACGTGAAGCAAGGATTCCAGGTGTCAAAAATATCTGCTGAGGGAAGTTGAAGCCATTATGTGCAGCTTCTCAATAACAAGACTGTAAGATTCAAGAGTCTGTGGAAGCAGGAAGAGATTGGATGAAGCTGTAGCAAAGGAATTGTTCACTCATGCCACCTGCAGTTAACAGGTAAGGGTCTTGCAATATTAGGAAAATTAGAATTTATGCACATCTAATAAGGCAGTGAATATTGAGAATAAATTCCATAAAAGATACACTGAAACAAGTAAGAAATAACTAGCTATTCTTTGGAGAGATATAGATATAGTCAAAGCAAAGAGAATAGACTGAGATTGACCTAAAGGTGAGGAAGGAGAGGAGGGAGAAGCTGGTTGTACTGAGTGGCATTTTTAGAATTCAAGAGTTCACAGTCTTGAACTTAGCATGACTTAATTCTAGACAATTCTACAGACAGGGAAAGAAAAAGAGACCTGAAAGTTAAAATACAGAAAGCAATCCCATGAGAAAGTAACTTCTACACAATCTGTAAAAGACAACCTAGCTAGGCAATTGCATAATCGTTCAATGAGTGAGGGTTTGGAAAATTCCAGTGTCCTAAAATTTAAGCAGTTTTCCTTTAAAAATAAGTTTGATTTTATCAAATTATCAAATATGTATAAAGTGGTATACAGACAGTTGAACAATATAACTAAGCATATTACAGTATTGTCACAAACTAGAAATGAATAAAGTACACGTGTCTATAAAAAGTACAATGAAAACATTTCTGCTCTAAGCTGTGGTATCATCAGTTGAACATGAGAGAGAGGAGAGGAGAGACCTAGGTGTGTTGGTTGATGACAGGATGACTATAAGCTGTCAGAGTGATGCAGCTGCAAAGAAGGAAATGCAATCCTAGATGTATCAGGCAAAATATTTCCAGTAGAGATAGGGATGTGCTGCCATAGTATAAGGCACTGATAAGACCTCATTTGGAATACTGTGTAAAATTCTGGTCATTCATGTTCAGCAAACAGGAATTCAAACTGAAATAGATGCAGGATGATCAGGGGAATGGAGAGCCTACCTTATGAGAGGAGACTAAAACAGCTTGGTTTGTTTAGTCTAGCAAAACAAAGGCTGAGGGGAGATATGACTGCTCATTATAAATACACAAAGGGAGTGAACACCAAGGAGGGAGAAGAACCATTTAAACTAAACAACTCTGTTGGCACAAGAACAAATGGTTATAAATTTAGGTGGTAGATTAGAGATAGGTTTCTAAACATCAGAGGCGTGAGATTCTTGAACAGCATGCAATGGGAGTTTGATGAGCAGAGGGGAGAGATGGAATCAATTTAATTAATTTTAAGATTGACCTTGATAAATTTATAAGTGTGATTGTATAATGGTCTTTCCTGTAGTAGTAGGGGGCTGGGCTGGCCCTGTGGCCCCTCTGGTTCATGCATTATGTTCCTAAAATCTAATGTTTCAAGGCTTCACCCATTACCCGTAGGGATCAAGAAGGGAAGCCCTTAATGCATTGATTTTTCTTTTTTTTTTTGGTCTTCTTTCGCTGAAGCTTCAGAAATGGCCACAGCTAGATGGGCTGGTGCTCTGAAGCATTGTCTTTCTCAGATGCTTGGTTGGTGTGTCTTGCTCACATGCTTAGGGTGTAACTGATCATGATCGCCATACTCAGGATCTGGAAGGAATTTTCCCCGAGATCAGATGAGCAGATACCTTGGGGTTTTTTTTTGCCTTCTTTTACAGAACATGGGGCCTGGGTCACTTGCTAGGATCATCTGGGTATATCATGAAATCAATAACTGCCAGTGCAGGGGCCTCAGGTATTGGTGCATCTCAGTTCCTCCCTCTTTGCCTGTGGCACACAATATTCTCTGGAGGACTGTAATACTTTGGGCTAATTTTAGTTGTTGGTTTTAATGCATGTATGCAAGTGGTGTTTAGTAGCCTGTGATATATACAGGAGGTCAGATTAGATGATCTGGTGGTCCTTTTTGGCTTTAAACTCTATGACACTGAAATTTTAGTTCACATTCTGTCCAATGACGTTAAATTTATTTAATGCAAAAGCATTTAACTTTTCCTCTGGTCTTTGCCTGCACAAAGTCCAAATATGCTTAGCATGACATAAGCTAATTACAGTAAATGTATTTTTAAAAATTTCTATCTGTATTTCGATCCAACTTATAAGCAAAATAAAATTAGTTGGCAATACAAATATTTATTTTTCCCTAGCAATAGTGGAAAAAATGCCATAGCTGAATGATGGGATTCAGATTCCCCTTCTGCATCTTTGCTGATTCATTTATTTAAATAAGTGCCTGATTAAAACTACAGGCAACTTAATTAAAGTGATTTCTACCTCTAATGTAAAAGCATCAGAAAGCTACAGAGAACAGCAATTGAATCCAATTCATGACTCACCAAACTCAAAACTAATTCACTTACACTGGAGTGATTTTCTTAAATTCTCAGCATTATTGACTCCAGTTTATCTGTGATGAAAAAAAAATACCCAGAAGACTTGATGGTGACTGGCGGCGGGGGAGACGACAAGGCAGGGAAAAGGTACTGGGAGCTAGGGCTCTCATTGAAACACTGTGGACACTAGGAACTAGCCACTGTGGCAGCTTGCTGCGGGTCCTATGTGGCACATATTTGTTTCCCTGCTACCTGACCTGAGGCATGGTTGTGAAGAAATTGAGAAAGTACAGGAACTAGACCAGGGAAAAATTAATTAAGGTAGCTGTTGATTAGAAGCCATCCAAACAAAACTGTGGAAGCTGCCTGGAGAGGTAGGGTGATGAATGAAGGAAAAGGAGCCTTCTGACTAAGAGAAGGTTACCTACCTCGTGCAGTAACTAAGGTTCTTCAAGATGGCTGTCCCTGTAGGTGCTCCACTTTACGTGTCCAAGCACCCTGCATGTGAGATTGAAGATTTATGGTAGCAGGACCCCACTGGGTCGCACGTGTGCTGTCGTCATCTTGTGCTGTTTTCGGTGGTTACATAGCGCTGTGCAATCAACCATCTCTATGTTCCCCGTGGAGCGCATTTTATATCTACATACTCCAAAGGAGAGGGGAGGAGGGAGGGTAGTGGAGTACCCACAGGGACAACCATCTCAAAGAACCTGTTATTGCACAAGGTGAGTAACCTTCTTCTTCTTCGAGGAGTGTCCCTGTGGGTGCTCCACTGTAGGTGACTGTTGAGTAGTGCCCCTCAATGGAAGGAAGGGGCTTTGGAGCTGTGATATGTACAGTTGATAAGACTGTGAGCCCGAAAAGGGCATCTGGGGCTGATTGTTGTTCTATTGCAAAAATTTTTTGGAAAAGCATGTGTTGATGCCCAAGTAGCTGCTCTGTAAATGCCTATAATAGATACATTATTAAGGAAGGCAACCGATTTTGAGAATGCTTTATGGTATGCATGCGAATCCCAATTGCGGCCTGTTGATGCCTTTTCTGGTAAAAGAAGTGAATACACCCTGATATCCACTTGGACAGTCTTTGTTGAGAAACAGTCTGTCCTTTTGATCGCTCTATGATAGAAATGAATAGTCTCAGTGATTTTCTAAAGCTTTTTGTTCTATCAAGGTAGAAGACCAGTGCTCTTCTGACATCAAGAATGTGGAATGCTGCCTCCCTTTTGCCATGTGTGGTTTTGGAAAGAATGCAGGTAAATAAATAGGTTTGTTTAGGTGAAAAGAAAAAACTACTTTAGGTAAGAATTTTGGATGTGGTCTTAAGGTGATCTTGTCTTGAAGCAAGACCGTATATGGAGGATCAGCCATTAATGCATCTAGCTCACCTACTCACCTAGCTAACGTGATGGCAATAAGAAAGGCGACCGTCATAGAGAGATGTACAGGGAGCACGTGGCAAGTGGTTTGAAAGGCAGTTCCATAAGTTTGTGTAGAACCAAGTTGAGGTCCCAGGTAGGAACTGAGATTCTGGTCTCTGGGTAAATATTTTTAATGCCCTTGAGGAATCGTTTAGCTGTTGGATGGAAGAATATAGTAGCACCATCTACTTTGTTGTAAAATGCTGTGACGGCTGCCAGATGCACTTTAACGGCACTTATGGCAAGACTGCTTTTCTTCAATTCCAATATGTAATCTAGTACTGTAGCTGACAGGAAGCTGGGATGAGGCGTTTGTTGTTGCACCTTGCACAGAATCTTCTCCATTTGTAGATGTATATCTTCTTTGTATTTAGTCTTTTACTGTTTAGTAGACGTCTTTTACCTCATCTGAACAGGTTAATTCATCTTCCATGAACTATGTAGTGGCCATGGATCATCAGGTGTAGGATCATCAGGTTGGGATGATAGGTATGTCTCGAGTCCTGAGAGAGGAGATGAGGTATTTGTGGGAGGTGCTGTAGTGGGCACACTGCCATCTGGACAAAGTAGGGAAACCAAGTTTGTCTGGGCCACTTAGGTGCTAGGAGGATGACCTTAGCACTGTCCTTCTTGATTTTGTGGATGATCCTGGCTAGTAGTGGTATGGGTGGGAATGCATACATTAGGGGTGCATCCAACTTCATGAGAAGAGTATCGCCTAGTGAGTTTGGACCTAGTTCTGCTCTGGAGCACAACTGTGGACATTTGGCACTTTGTGCTGTTGCAGTTAAGTCTGTTGAAGGGAAGCTCCATCGACTGAATATCATTTTGAGGACTCTCGGGTCCATTTCCCATTCGTGGTTCTGTACAAAGTCTCTGCTCAGTGCATCCACTGTGGTGTCCAGGGAGCCTGGAAGGTATTATGCCATTACATCAATGTTGTGGCTGATGCACCAGTTCCAGAGATGAACTGCCTCCATGCACAGGGAGTGCAATCTTGCACCACCCTGTTGGTTTATATAAAGCATGCATGTCATATTGTCCATTAAAATCCTGATTGATTTTCTCTTGATTAGTGGGAGAAAGTATTTGCATGCATTTCGTACTGCTTTTAGCTCTAGCACATTTATATGGAAGTTGGTCCTGATATGGACCACCAGCCTTGGATCTTGTCGTCGAGTATGTGTGCTCCCCAACCTACTAGGGAGGCATCTGTGGTAATTGTTAGTGTCAGGGTCCTTTGGGAGAAAGGGACTCCTGTACAGACATTTTTTGAAAGAGTCCATCATTTTAGAGATTCTTTTATTTTTGATGGCATTGTAAGGAGCCTGTAGAGACTGGGCTTCTGAGGAATGTAAACTGCTCGAAGCCAGGCTTGTAGGCTTCTCACATGAACTCTGGCATATTTGACCATGAAAGTTGTTGTGGACATGTGGCCTAACAGTTGTAGGCACATTCTGGTAGATATTTGCAGGCTGTTTATCACCATTATTATGAGATTAGTTAGGGTGGTAAATTGCTGTTGAGGAAGTATGGCTCTGGCCTCGATGGTATTGAGGTAGGCTCCAATAAATTCTAGTTTTTAAACAGGTACCATTGTTGACTTCTGTTCGTTTATTTGTAACCCTAATTTCATGAACAGGGTATCACACTTGCATAACCTCTATAGCTTCTTTTAGTGTTGCTGCCTTTATCAGACAGTCATCTAGATATGGAAATATCATGATTCCGTGTTTTTGTAGGTGTGCTGCCACCACTGATAGAACCTTTGAAAAGATCCTCCGAGCAACAGATAGACCAAACGGGAGTACCTTGTACTGAAAATGTTGGTTCCCTAAAGTGAATCTCAGGAACCTCCTGTGAAATGGATGTATTGTAATATGAAAATATGCATCCTGGAGGTTGAGAGCAGAGAGCCAATAAGCTTCTCTAGCGCTGGGATTATTGTTGCTAGTGTCACCATCTTGAAAGGCTGGGTTCTGATGAATTTGTTGAATTTTCTTATATTTAAGATAGGTTTCCATCCACCTGTCTTCTTCTGTATCAGAAAATAGTGTGATAAAAGCCCTTCCCTCTGAACTATGG
Organism: Mesoclemmys tuberculata; assembly: GCA_007922155.1. NCBI lineage: Eukaryota > Metazoa > Chordata > Testudines > Chelidae > Mesoclemmys > Mesoclemmys tuberculata. Next base: position 68,674,071 of record ML675603.1, on the reverse strand, counting down.
TGGTACAGGTTCTACTGTATCCAGTTGTATGAGGCCCTCTACTTCCTGTTGTAACAGGTTTTCATGAGAAGGGTCCCTAAAGAGGGATGGGTGGGTGGATGGGATAGACATAAATGGGATAGAATTCTCTATAATTTCTAGAACCCATCTGTCTAATGTGATATTCCTCTAGATATTTTGAAATGGTGACAGCCAGTCTCCAAATGGCATGGAGATGATAAGTACTTTCTGTGTTAGTTTCTTGGGGTGGGGGTCTCATGCTCCCAACCAGACCTTCAAAACTGTTGTCTGGATGTGGGTTCCTGACTTGTTGAAGATTGATTTGATGTTGGGCGTCTTCTGGTCTGACGTTTTTTACACCTCTGTTCATATTGCCTATGAGGATGGTCGGAATCTTTGAGTGTAAAACCTGCCTTATTTCTTTTTGTTTGCAGGTCTGTAGATTCCCAAGGATTTGAGAGTTGCACATGAGTCTCTAAGAGAGTGAAGAAACTCATCTGTTTTCACTGCAAATAACTTCGGGCCTTCGAATAGCAGGTCCTCCATTGAGGACTGTATTTCTTTCGGGAAACCCAAAAGATGAACCCATAATGCTTGGTGCATAACTACTGATGTGGCCATGGAGTGAGTCGCTATGTCGGCCAAGCCAAGTGAAGCCTGTAGTGCTGTGCATGCAATGAGATGGTCCTCAGTGATATTGGCTCTGAACTGTTCTTTCTTTTCCTCTGGTAAATTATCAATAACAGTTTCTAGTTTGGAAAAAATTGTGTGGGTGTATTTTGACAATAACGTCCCATAATAGGCTATTTGGAATTGGAGTGTAGCAGAAGAGTACGTCTTGTGTGCGAAGAGTTCTAGTCTCTTCCAGTTCTTATCATAACATGTTGCTCTACTATGGTGTTGTTTACCTCTCTGATTCACAGCCTGTACTACCAAAGAGTTTGGTACGGGGTGGGAAAACAAGAAATCATTGTTCTTGGAAGGGACATAATATTTTTTATCTGAACATTTACATGAAGGTGGTGCCATTGAGGGTGTCTGCCATACACTTTTTGCAGGTTCCATGATTGTGTCATTAATGGGTAACGCAATCTTAGAGGATGCAGCTGTCTGTAATATGTCACACAATTTGTGATGTGCTTCAGGTATCTCTTCCAGGGATATTTTGAGAGCCTGTGATATCCTTTTGAAGAGGTCCTGGAATTGTTTGAAATCATCTCCAGTAGTGGGTGGCGGAGGCATTATGGTTTCGTCTGAAGAAGATAACAATAATTCTGAAGAAGTGTCCTCATGATCAGATGCTTCATCAGAGTTATCAGTTACTTCCTTGTGTGGTTCAAGGGAGGTGGAGCCATTGTTGTCATGGGAGAGTGTGGTACTCATGACCTTCGTCGACTTAGGGTCCTTTACTGTTGGGTCCTGTACATGGCCTAAGGTTCCCACTATTGCCACTGAGGTGGAAATGGAATAGGAAGTAGTACCCACGAGTGTGTGTACCAACTGGGTGCTTGAGGTGTTGGGTGATGAGATGGTCCAACTTTGGGCGAATGCATGGGGGAGGAGTGGCGAGGTGAATGTATTTGACCATCTTCCTCCTCGTCATCACTGGACAGTAGAGGGCCTGACCTTGGTGTTGTAATGATGTGACTTGGTACCAAATGTGCTGGTGTAACTGGTACTGAAAAAAAAGGATTCTGGAGTTGCTGAGATGACCAGATCTCCCTGCCTGAGAAACTGCTGCAGTGCCAGAAAGATTGATACCGGCACTGGTGCTGCTGGTGTAGGTATTGTTGCTGTCGGTGCAGATGGTTTTACTGGTACCATACGCAGGGGCATAGGCTAGCTTGCCGTTGAAGTGGCTGGTGCTGGCTGTCTTTTTGGCTCTGTGGGTACTGGGGCTGTGCACTTTTCCTTGCCCTTTGTACCTTTGTCTGAGCTTGCCCTCTTAGGGTCTGTAGCTCTATGGATATTTGTGGTACCAGACGGTCTGAAGTGCTCAGAGCCATTGGTACCAAAGTCCTTTCTGCAGCTGAGGGATGTTTTTTCTTTGTTGGTTCTCTCTCAGGTGAGCTTTTTGGTAGTCTTTTCCAGATCAGACTCCTTGGTAGCCGTTTTTGTGGCTAGCCCTGTTCAGAGGCTGCCGAAGGTGACTGTTAGCTTGGAGAAGGCCCTGGTTCAGGCTCCAAAGTGGGTTGCAGTGATTTCTCCATTAGGAGGAGTTTCAACTGAAGGTCTATAGCCTTCCTTGTTCTCGCCTTCAAATTGTGACAATGAGAGCACTTCTGAAGGATGCTCGATTCCCCCAGGCAATGGACTCACTGAGAGTGACCATCTGAAAGTGGAATGGAAAGCCTGCAGGTTAGGCACTGCTTGAACCCTGGGGAACCAGGCATGCCCGGGTTTTTAGTTGTCATGTAAAGTTCCTAGTGGTCTATTTCCGAACTATAAACTATAGGAAAAAGCGGGCGAAAAACTTCCAGGAAATAGGATGAAAATACTTTTTTTAAACGAGTATAGGGAGAAACAAAGAAAGAAAAAATAAGAATTTACTAGATTTCTAATGAGAACAGCTAATTACTAACTATCTAAAACGAAGAGCACTACTGTGGGCTCCAACTCAAACCAAAGGTGGTAGAGAAGGAACTGAGGCATGGTTGGTCACACAGCACTATGTAACTGCCAAAAACAGTGCAAGACAATGATAGCGCATGTGCAATCCAACCGGGCAATGCTACCATAAATCTCCAGTCTCACACGCAGGGCACTTGGACCCTACGTGGAGCACCCACAGAGACATTCCATGAAGAAAAATCTAGAGTTTCCTCAAAGTGTTCCCCATACACCCTCTCCCTGCCAGATGGAGAAGAAGCTGGAATAGAGGCAGAAGATGAAAAAAAAATCTAGAGGAAAAGAGCCCACAGAGAGCTGCTGAGGAAATCTCTGCCTCTGAGCATGAAAGCCAAAGACAGAGGTGCAATGTCAGTAAAGTTCAATAAGTGTACCTGTAAAGAACACAGGCAGGCAGACTGCACAGGGGGTGAATGGAGAGGAACTTCCTGCCCACTTCTGAGACTTGGGGAAACATGGAAAAACCCCACAGTTCCAAGTCTGACAGAACAGCCTCTGAAATACCTTGATGATTCTCAGTTTCAATTCTGTGCTACAGATACTTGATTACAGCCCCAAAACCACAACTGATCTTAACTTGGAGTGTTGTTATAGCCATGTGGGTTCCAGGATATCAGACAGTCAACGTAGGTGAGGTAACATTGTTTAAGAAAAAAATACCTCATCTACCTTCTCTCCCTCTCTGAGCTTTGTTGGCAGTTTCAGCAGAAAAGCTAATGATCAGTATGAAGGCCCAAATCCCCTCTCAACCACAGACATAGTCCTTCCAGGGAGGGTGAGAGAGAAAGTTTTCAGTATGTCACCTTGTACTGTAACTCTTTCATGGATAAAGTATTTAAGTCCTGGAGACTGCAAAATTGGCACTTTTCTCAAGTAGTACATTTCCATGAAAATTTTAAAGGAAAATATATAAACAGACCAAGTTTCTCACTCCTTGGAATCATCATTGTAGTTGTGATACTCTTTCCCTTCCAGTTCTACTCAGCAAAGATCCAAGAACTTGGTGGCTAAATCAAAAAAACTTTAAAAATGGTTTTTAATTAAATTACAGACAGAAATGCTGACAGTATAAAAAGTGTCTGGAGCATTAAATAACGCTGTGATTTTCATTTTGCTTTAGTTACTAATCAATTTTTTCTTTAAGCCAACTGAAAAGGGCAGGGAGTGGAGAATTGATTAGCTTTCAAGATTGTTTTTGTACTAAAAAGATTTCCTCACTCCTTCATGGACACTAACTGACTCACTAATAATCTTGTAAACTTGAATTAACTACTTTCCCCCTCAAAAAAGTGTGAAAGTGTGGAAATTATCATAGCTCTAGTATCTGTTTGCAATCATCATCAGATGGATATAAAAGTCCTGATGCTTTTAGGCAAAGATGCCAACTGTATTTCATTAATTATAGCTGACTCTGCAATAAGGGCTTTTAAATTGTGTGATTTAGTACTATGAACAATACAGTATGTTGGCAAAAGGGAGATAGTATCAGATATAAGCAAATACAATGAAAGACACAATTACGTTATTAGTCTGGATTAAAGAAAAAACTTGAGCTGCAGGGCATTTTATTACAGAAGTGTGCAGACTTTATCCAACTAAAGGCCTCATTTTAAATTTATCCTTAATTTGCATATGATTGGATTGCAGCCACCTTTATCTTTAATATCAAAGTGCAGATCTTAGAAACAGGTCTCAATACGCAAACTCTGTATCTTGATGTAAGCAGCAGATCCTGATCAAGATGGAACATGATGGGACCTGTAGTCTCATTAGATCACCACTGTACAACTCTATGTACTATACTTTGACTAACTCTGCATTACAAATACTGGACATCTGTATAACGGGGTTCTATTTTTGTCAATGTTCACATCATATATTTTTCACATGATGAGCATGCTCTTACAAACCATTCTCAATTTTTCTGTGTGGTTTTACAAACTACAGAAGAAATTTTCTTCAAAATGTCTAGATGCATTTTGTATGTATTACCTCTGTTTCTTCCACTTACACTAAATGATATTGGCCTTATGCATTTTTGCGCTCTGTGTCATAACCATGTTATGCTTCGTAGTAACTTTACATTTTTCCAATTTTCTTTTCTTTTTGCTCTTATGTTCATAAGCTATATTATAGTCAGATCTCCTACAGTTATTACTACTGTGTGTTATACATTTAAAGAGAGAAAAAAGGGCCTCATACTACACTATACCAGCTAACTTGTGGAATACAAGAGAAAATAAACTGAAATATCTAGAAAGAAAATTAAACTGCTGAGCTGAAACTAGAATTCACTGATGCACCAAGTAAATATTTTTAATACAAAAAGACACATACAAATATGAAGATAAGGAAATATGTACTAAAGTAAGTACAGAATATACTCCTCTAGCCAGTCACTACTTCTTTTGCTTTTTTACTAACCAACAAAAATTCCTTCATTTCAGCTTACTGTTTTAATTTTTATAAAGGATTACATGTTAAATTATTTCTTGATTTGTTTCTTATTTACTATATGAAAACAGCAGGGGGAAAGAAAATGGTCATATGACTCTGATGGTGCACAGTAACAGCAGAGGTAGATTCTGGGGCTTATGACTTATGCAGGTAATTGGGATCTATCAGTGAAGTCTAACTGCCAGCCAATAGCAGGGTAGTGCATGTCTAATGCCTGGAAGAAACTTGATAGACTCCTACTGCCCTATATGTTTTATTCCTTTTGAACAATAAAAATTCTAAGAATAAATCTGAGTGGAACAGTAGTTATCCCCCAATGCTGTGGGGAAAGTGTACGTTAAGCATGAATATACCATGACTAAGCACCTTTATAAAACAAGAATTACAGATATGCAATTTTATTTTCTCTAAAGTTGGTGTCACAGCAGATCCCTGCTTATACTAACAAGCTCTGGGAATGTTTTGGGGCAACAAGAAAAGCATTCTGGAATTCCAGGAAACCCTCGGGCTCTTTGCAGACGGGGAAAAATAATTATATTTTCTAGCAAGGGGAATCATGGAATCATAGAAGATTAGGGCTGGGGAGGGACCTCAGGAGGTCATCTAGTCCAACTCCCTGCTCAAAGCAGGACCAACCCCAACTAAATCATCCCAGACAAGGTGTTGTCAAGACGCATCTTAAAAACCTCTAAGGATGGAGATTCCACCACCTCCCTAGGTAACCCATTTCAGTACTTCACTACCCTCCTAGTGAAAAGATTTTTCCTAATATCTAACCTAGACTTCCCCCACAGCAACTTGAGATCATTGCTCCTAGTTCTGTCACCTACTACCACTGAGAACAGCTGAGCTCCCTGGAACTTCCTTTCAGATAGTTAAAGGCTGCTATCAAATCCCCCCTCATTTTTCTCTTCTGCAGACTAAACAAGCTTAGTTGCGTCAGCCTCGCCTCATAAGTCATGTGCTCCAGCCCCCTAATAATTGTTGTTGCCCTCCTCTAGACTGTCTCCAATTTGTCCATATCCTTTCTGTAGTAGTGGGAGGCCCAAAACGACACAATACTCCAAATGTGGTCTCACCAGTGTCAAAAAAGGGGAATAATCACTTCCCTTGATCTGCTGGCAATACTCTTACTAATGCAGCCCAATGTGCCATTAGCCTTCTTGGCAATAAGGGCACACTCTTGACACATATCCAGCTTCTTGTCCACTATAACCCCCAGGGCCTTTTCTGCAGAACTGCTGCCTAGCCAGTTGATCCTCAGTCTGTAGCAGTGCAGAGAAGATAAGAATAAGATATTTCAAAACAAAAACACTAGTTTTATAAATGGGGGAGGGAAGAGGAAACACCCTCAGTTTGGAAGCAGATTCCATGATACCAAGAAGCTAACCTAGAATCACAATCTAATACTGAATTCAGGCAATAACGTTTTGCATAGCTATGTGGAGAACTCCAGGTGGCTGTCCTATGTATCTTCTGGAGAGGAATGTACCTGAGGCTGGATATGGGATCAATCATTCTTCAGACTGAATGTGTCTTATAATGATCCTGAAGTATAGATTCATTCAGAAACAGTTTTCTTAGGATACATCTACACTGCAGGTGTGATTGCAGCATGTAGGCATACTTGCACTAGCTAGACTAAAGCTAGCTCGGGTATGCCTACCTGAGCTGCACTCACATCCCTGATTGCAATGTAGACACACCCTCAGATACAGCATAATCTATTGATCAAGGATCCAAAGAAATAAGAAAGTGGATATTCTAAGGCAGGGGTCAGGAACCTATGGCTCGCGAGCCAGATGTGGCTCTTTTGATGGCTGCATCTGGCTCGCAGACAAATCTTTAATAAAAAAAATAACAACGTTAAAAATATAAAACATTCTCATGTACAGTGATCCCTCACTTATCGCGGGTATTAGGTTCCTAGACCCCCACGATAGGTGAAAATCCGCGAAGTAGGAACTGCTCTCCGCAGTGAAATTGACTCTGCCTTGTCAATTTCACTGCAGAGCAGGGCACACTCTGGGCAGTGAAACTGACTCTGCCTTGTCAATTTCATTGCTGGGCAGTGAAACTGACTCTGCCTTGTCAATTTCACTGGGGAGCAGGGCACACTCTGGGCAGTGAAACTGACTCTGCCTTGTCAATTTCACTGCGGAGGGGGAGCAGGACACACCCTCCACAGTGAAATTGACGCCTTGTTAATTTCACTGCGGAGGAGGACACGCTCACACACATATGTTTAGTTTTAAACATATTGTATGGCTCTCAGGGAATTACATTTTAAAATATGTGGCGTTCATGGCTCTCTCAGCCAAAAAGGTTCCCGACCCCTGTTCTAAGGGTACTTTACACAGCACATGGCAGCAAGCCTCCTAGCCTGTGTTGACAGACTCAGGCTCCTGCTACTGTGCTAAAAATAGCTGTGTAAACTTAGTGGCTTGGGCTGGAGGTTGGGCTCTGAAGCCTAGGGAGCAGGGCGGGCACCAGAGTTCAAGCACCAGCACAAGCTGCAACTTCAAAGTGCTGTCGATAAGCTACTTTTAGCATGATAGCAGGAGCCCAATGAGCCTGAGTCTGTTGGCCCAGGCTGTGTAGACATACCCTAAGATGGCTATTTATTCTGCTCCAGATAATAGTTGAAGGTATTGCACAGACTTGAGTGCTGGATGTGTCTTTGGTACTACAGGCACCACTGGCCGCAGCTGCACCAAGACTGTTGGCATGAGAAACACCAATAGTGCTGGCATAAGAGCCAGTACTGAAAGCAAAGGCACTGATAACTGGGGTGCAGGCATGAACACCATGGATACAAACTCAGTGATGACAGCTCCAGGAAGATGCAATTCTGATCTAATGATATGAGTTGCCAATACCCAAACTTCTGGATTTGGAACCACTACAGAACTTGAGCTGTAGTGTGGGTGTGGGTAGATAAGGCATGGTCTAAAGAACTGAGTGATGTGACTGGCTCTACCCATACGCTGAAGATGACTCATCCTGAACTTGGTCCTCTGAATTGTGACCAAGCACCATGCGGTGTCACATTGCACATCATCAAAATCTCCATTGACTCTGATGAATTTGATACAGCTAAATTCTTTGAGGATGCTGATGTGCTATGGGACTTCCATTGCTAGTGTTGCATCTCTGTGTTTGGCAATGATTCAGTTTCAGCACCTCAGGGGAAACTTGACTTGAGAATACAGACTCTCAGATTTTATGGCCAAAGGGCCCATTATGATAATTTAATCTAAACTTCAGTATCCACTGACCATAGAATTCCATGCAATAATTCTATATTCTAGTAACTATATCATGCTCAACAACTTCTGGTTGAACAAGAACTACCATATCTTTTAGGAAAGAGAATCAAATCCTGATTTGACAATTTAAAATGATGGAGAATCAACTTGTTCCCTTGGTAAAAATGTGTGTCTTTTTTGTAGTTTGAATTTGTCTAGTTTCAATTTTCATTTTAGGATCTTGTTATGCTTCTACCTGCTGAATTAAAGAGCCTTCTGTTATCAGGAATCTTCTTCTCATTTAGGTGTTTCTAGAACATGATGTCACTTCTTAACATTCTCTGTGATAAGCTGAAGGGACTGAGATTCCTTAATTTCTCACTGTAAGGCAAGTTTTCCAGAATTCATAATTCATGTGCCTTAAAAAAAAAAAACCTCTTCAATTTTTCAACATCCTTTTAAAATGTGGACACCAGAACTGGTTACAGTAGTCCATTAATGGCCTCATCAAAGCTGTACAGAGAGTGGTGATAAACACCTCCTACTCCTACTCAATATTCTCCTAGACTCATAGACTTTACGGTCAGAAGGAATCATTATGATAATCTAGTTTGATCTTCTGCACATTGCAGGCCGCAGAATCTCATATCCTACTTCTGTAAAAGGCCCTTAACTTCTGGCTGAGTTCCTGAAGTCCTCAAATAATGATATAATGACTTGAAGTTACAGAGAGTCCACCCTCTACACTGGTTTAAACTTGCATGTGACCTATGCCCCATGCTGCAGAGGAAGGCAAAAAAAACCACAGAGTCTCTGCCAATCTGACCTCAGGGAAAATTCCTTCCTGATCCCAAATGTGGCAATCAGACTTTGAGCATGGGGGCAAGACCCACCAGACAGACACCTCGGAAAAAATTCTCTGTAGTAACTCAGAGCTCTCCCCATCTAGTTATATAGCCAAGGATTATGCTAGCTCTTGTAGCCACAGCACTGCATTGGGAACTCATATTCAGTTGATTATCCAGCATGACTCTTTCATCTTCTTCAGTGTCACTGATTTCCAGGGTACAGTCCTCTCCTTCATGTAAATAACATTCAAGAAGACTTGCTCCTTGAGGCCTTTTGGACCAACTTCACATCTGACTTATTCAGTACTGCCAAGACCAACAACTTTGTGAAACTCAAGTTATCAATTATCTAAAAAGCAAAACAATAAAAGGGCAGTAAATACAAAACATAACTTTTCAGGGAAGAATCACTGAGGTAAAATATGTCAGAAACTCTGGTTACACAAGAAAACAGATGCAGTAGTGTAGCTAATCAAGTAGCTGCCAAGAGAAGCGCCTTTCCTGTCAGCAATCAGAAAGGATCTAAACCTATGAGGAATGAAGGGTCACCAGAGCTGATAAAGCCTTAACTATGAGACTCCTGCCTGTCATACATACCAGGCATGGTTCCTGAAGCTGGAAACTGTTGTGACACTCACATTTAAAGAACTACTCTTTATGTAAACCATTGCATAACAGTGAATGTAAAAGAATAGTATTAATGCAACATTAAGTTTTAGAAATTAAGTGCTACAAAGTCAGGAAATGCAAAGTTCAGGTAATACCTTTAGGGCTTTGTATTTTAGATCTGATGAATGAAGCCTTGTGTCCATATAGACAAAACAACCTATGTTAGTAACTGATGTTTTTTAGTTTCCTTCTGATCTACTGTATAGTATCTTTAATTTAAATTACACAGTATGAAATAATATTCAGTGGACTACTTTTACTGTATCTGTTAGTCTCCACTGAATCATCTTTATTTGGATAAATAGGTAATTTATTTTCATACTATTTTAAATTAATTTCTTTCACAATTTGTGTGTTCAACAATGTAGCCAGAAACCAAAGAGCAAAGAAACAGACAGTGTAAACAGAATAAATTTAAATCTCTCATTAGGATTGTATGTGCTAAACTTGCTTGCAGCATGAGAGTTACTGTCTGCTGAGTCTGCTCTCTTTTAGGTCGTGTGAACAGTAGGTAAAAATGGGGGGGAATAACAATCAATGTAAATTAGAAGTTATGAAGTACAGAAATTTGATAAGAGAAGCTAAAGACATCAGGAAAAATCCATGGATGACAATGCTATAGTCCATAAAGAGGTTTTTTTTCGTATATTAGAAACAAAAGAAATCCTAGTACTGGTATAGGCCCGTTACTAGATGGAGCTCATAGCACCATTAATCACACAGAAAGGGCAGAAGTATAAAATAAATATTTCTGTTCTGTATTTGGAAAGAAGCAGCATGATGTGCTTGTATCACATGAGGATGATAAAGTACTTTTCAGTCCATTAGTGACCAAGGAGCACATTAAACAACATCTACTAGGGGTAAATCAGCATGCCCAGATAACTTGCAATCAGGAGTCTTGAAAAAGCTGAATGAAAAATCTCTGGCCTACTGATAATTTTTAATAAATCTTAGAATATCAGCAAAATTCCAGACTAGACTAGAAGAGTGCTAATCTTAGGCCAATATTCAAAAATGGCAAGCAGGATGACCCAAGTTACTATAAATTAGTTAGCTTGACATCATTCCTAGGCAAAATAATGGAAAAACAGATATGGGATTCAATTAATAAAGAATTAAAGGACAGGAATACAATTAATGCTAGTTAACGAGGTTTTACAGAAAACAGGTCTTGTCAAACGAACCTAATTTCATTCTTTGATGAGTGTAACAGGGTGGTTTGCCTGTGGACTGAGGAGCCTGGGGCTAAGCCAGCCCTTATTACAAGATGAGAGGGATCACATGATTCCAGTATAAAAGGAAGCAGGAAAATGTAGAGGGTGTGTATGGTTGAGAGAACAGTTGAGACCACTACAAGCTGGAAACTGGCAGTATCCTGGGGAAGCTCTGGAAACAGGAGACTGTATGGAACTGGGACTAGTGGGAGGAGCAGCACATGAAACAAGTTTGGCTACTGCAGAACCTTAGTCAGATAAAGCCTGAGAATGATAGTAAAAAGAGCTCGAAAGAAAAGCAAAAGTAGAAGGTGACTGAAGAGGAAGCTGAAGGAAGAGAAGGCACTGCGGAGGCACTCCTGGCCAGGGGGCACATGGGTGGTGGCCACCCTGCTACAGTGAGACTACAAATTTGGTTGATAAAGGTAACTGCATAGATATAATACAGTTACACATCAGTAAGGTGTTTGATTTAATACCATATGACATTCTGATTAAAAAATTAGCATTATACAATATCAATAAAGTATATATTCAATGTACTAAGAATTGGCTGACAGATCAAAAAAATTAGTCATCAGTGGGAATAATCATTGAATGGTGATGTTTTCACTGAGATTGATGAAAGGTTTAATAATGATGAGGACAGTTTACCAATCTGGATCAGTTGGTAGCTGGGCTCATTCAAACAAAAAACATTTTAAAACAGCCAAATGCAAGGTTACACATCTAGGAACAAGGAATGCAGGCCATACCGACAAAACAGGAGATTGTATCCTGGCAAGAAGTGACTCTGAAAAGGAAGTAGGGGTCAGAGTGTACAAGCAATTCAACATGCACTCCCCGTGCAGTGCTGCAGCAAAAAGGGCTAATGTGATCCTTGGACATATAAGCAGGGAAGTAGTGAGTAGATGTAGGGAGGTAATTTTACTTCTGTATATTCCATTGGTAAAACTGATACTGGATTATGGCATCTACACTTTAAGAAGGATATTTAAAAATTGGAGGGGATGCAGAAAAGAACCACAAACATTCAAGGGCTGGAGAAACTGCCTTACAGAGAGAGACTTACAGAGCTCAATCTATTTACCTTATCAAAAAGAAGATTGAGAGATGACTCAATTACAGCGCATAAGCACCTTAATAGGGAAAAAATAAAAATAGTAAAGAACTCTTCAATTTAGTAGAGAAAGGCATAATAAGAAGCAATGGTTCAGAGAATCAGAATATTAGAGTTGGAACGGAGCCAGGAGGTCATCTAGTCCAAACCCCTTACCCAAAGCAGGACCAACCCCAACTAAATCATCCCAGACAGGGCTTTGTCAAGCCACACCTTAAAAACCTCTAAGGATGGAGATTCCACCTCCTCCCTAGATAACCCATTCCAGTGCTTTACCACCCTCCCACTGAAAAAGCTTTTCCTAATATCCAACCTAGACTTCCCCCACAACTTCAGACCATTGCTCCTTGTTATGTCATTTGCTTCCACTGAGAACACTCTAGCTCTATCCTCCTTAGAATGCCCTTGGGGTAGTTGAAGGCTGCTATCAAATCACGTTCCTTCACTCTTCTCTTCTGCAGACTAAACAAGTCTAGTTCCCTCAGCCATTCCTCATAAGTCATGTGCTCCAGTCCCCTAATCATTTTAGTTGCTATTGGCTGGATTCTCTCCAATTTGTCCACAGTCTTCCTGTAGTGGGGGAGGTGGGGAGGGGGCCAAAACTGGACACAAGACTCTAAATGCGGCCTCATTAATGCTGAATAGAGGAGAATAATTACTTCCCTCAATCTGCTGGCAATGCTTCTACTAATGCAGGCATATATACTGTTAGCCTTCTTGGTGAAAAGGGCACACTGTTGACTCATATCCAGCTTCTTGTCCACTGTAACTCCCAGTTCCTTTTCTGCTGAAGTCAGACAGATTCAAATTGGAAATAAGACACTCATTATTACCAGTTAGGGTGATTAACCATTGAAAGTAACTATTAAGGGATGTGGTAGATTCTTCATCTCTTGATATCTTCAAATCTGGAAGCTATGCTTCAGTCAAACACAGAATACAGAGTGCAATACAAGGGTAACTGGGTTAAATTTTATAACCTGTGATATATAGGAAGTAAGATGATACAATGTTCCCTTCCAACCTTAAACTTTATGAAACCATACTGAACAGGAGTCTGGGCCCATATATATTTCAAAAGTGACATTTGTAGATTCCTAGACCAGCTCTAAGTCAAAACCCAGTGTCTTGGCCAACTTCTGAAAAAACATGGGAAATGTCAGATACTCGCCTGTGGAGTTACTATCATGATGCTGCTCTGTTCAAGTAGAAACATACTTGACATCATGAAGTCCTCCTGCTCTACTGGAGTTAATAGGCATTACTGGGTGCTTAGCACTTTTGAAAATCAGGACATTTATTCAGGACCGAAATATGGATTTAAGAGCCTAACTATAGGCTCCTATTTTTAAAAATTGTGGTCCTTGAAAATAGATATGCAAAAATCACATAAGTTCAGCAGCTGGGCACAACTGATGCTAGTATGTGCTCCATCTTGCTACTATTGCTTAGAGAGGTCAAAAAGATGTCAAGCTCTCAGGGCTTTCCCTTTGTCTTGCCCTAGGGAGTGGAGAGTCAAGAATTAGAACCATGTCTGATAGTATCTTTAGAGAAATGAAAGCATTAAACAGGATAAATAAAAAAAAGTAAAATAAAGTTTTAAAAAATTCAATTTTAATAATCTGAGACATTCAAATAAGTGAGCACATTTATTTTTAAAATGTATTATTTGATATAGTGGGTGCTAAGCAAAAAGCCGTGTTAGGATTAAAAGTGGTTTTAAGTTAAAAATTATATTACCATAGTATTTATAATATAAAACTTTTATCATAATAAAGTGGAAGAAATGTATTTTTGTAACATTTATTTTAAATTAGCTGGTGAACATAAAATATGGTGAACATAAAATCATATCCATCTAGCAGTTATAATAGGCAGAGTAAATAATTAGCAATGAAAAAGATCTATTAGGTTATAAAAGTCCTTTCCCCTCCCCTGTGCAAGATTGTTCCCCAAGCTATATTTTCCCTAAAGTATAATTTCTAGTACTTTCTGCAGTATATTTTTATTTGCCTCCAAGGATAAGGCTTCTTCCATTTCCTCTGGGGGATTATTCAACAATTTTGTAGCTCTCAGTCAGGAAAGCTTTGGCTATTTCTAGTTCTTAGGTATTTTGCAAATTTTCTGAATAAACCTATCTTAACATTTATAAAATACAGCCAGGGCTTGGCTGCAACTGCTTACAAACCAGCAATAGTGCAACAAAAACCATTCCTCCATTCATCCAAGACACTTTCTACTTGATGAATTCCTTTCCTGCCAAGAGCACTATAACCTCAAATTGGAAAGACTACTCTCTTAAGAGATAAGAAGTCTTTCAGTTTCTCTCAACTAAATGCTGGGGTACTCAATCCTAATCAGATACATTCAGTTTATTCAAATTGGCTGTGGTGTCTTTATAATCTGGTCTGAATATACACAAGGGACACATCTGTGGATTGCCAAACCTCCCCTTTTCATTTAAAGCATACAATCTGATGTGAACAGTATCCTTAGAGGAATACAGCATATTAACTAAAAACCATGTATGAGGGATGGAACAAACTTTGAATTGGCCTGCAGAGCAATTTAAAAAACAAGGTATATGTGAACTTTGTAGTTTAAATCTGTGGGTTTTTTAGATGGCAAAAATTATGGATGCTAACATGGTTCTAAAATATAGTGTGATAAATAATCATTAAAGGAACAGCATGTAATTTTTTTACTATAATTTAAAATTACCAGTCTAAGGGTGAAATCCTGGTTTCACTGAAGTCAATGGCAATACTCCATTGACATTAATCCAGCCAGAATTTCACCTTGTTTACAAGGTTATGTTAGGACAAAACATTTTGTGCATGTTTTCCAATAAAATGGTGTGAGGGAACCTATTTTGCAGCAGGCTACTTGCTTCATTTGTTTGGAAACTGTACAAGTGACAGGATTCAGTGTTTTGTTTATATTTCTAAAGCTCCTGTCTGCCTGAATCTTTCTAGAACTATAAAGTACTTTTGTTAGTTATTTGAATGAGACAAAGCACAGTAATAGAATGCCCTAAATATTTTTTCTCGATGTGCCTTTTTTCAATGCTATTTCTGCACTGCCACGATAGCGCCTCACAGAGAAGTTTCAGGCTCTCTCTTTAGCACTTGCAGCTATTTTGCAAAGTTTTAGCATCTTTGTGAAATAATTATGTTTTAAGGAAGTGTTATGAATAGATAGAGATGTTTAACAGCTACTGTCCCACATTGAATTGTTTTGCATTTTTAAGTGATTGTGTAACATGAAGAACAAGGTGAATAGTTAAGACTTCACAAAAGAAAGTAACTTCTTTTATGGAGAAATGTGCAGAATGCTGGTGTGTATACTTTACATTGATTTTGAGGTTGGCTTCAGTGCTTTAAAACTTTTTTTAAAAAACAATGTGTAAATGAACAATCATAAAGAGAACAAATTCCACCTAGATCAAGGGCTGGATTGGACAATAAGTAGCATTAGTCTTTTCAACTCTCTCTACTTCCTTTTCTATTTTCAAGCTTTGCTTCCAGCGTTCACCACTCACCAAACCCACCACCTCAGCACTCCATAGCCACACCCACTATATCAGGGCTTCCAACCTTTCTTATGTATATAGTGTGACATGAAATTTAGATTTAGAAACCTGAACCAGGAAGTGATTGGGCACTTCTGGGAAGCATCAATGGCATGGCTAGCCAGGAGCTGCAGAGAAGATCGATACACGGAGAAACCCGGAGGGAACTGCATAAAGAGTAGGTTGCAGCAGAAGCCAGGGTACTGCTGTGGGGTAGGGTGTAACTGTCAGATATGCAGTCAGCACCAGGTTGGCATGGGACTTATGGGGAGGAGCAGAGGTTGGGCAGGAAGCCAGTGCAGAGTGACCTCAATGAGAGCTAAACCATTAACTGATCCTGTCCTGAAAACCCACAAGCTCCTATTTGCTTTGAATACAGCCTGGACTGGAGAGGCCACATCAGCAACTAGGCCTTAAAAGCTCCAACTCTCAGATAGACTGCCTTCAGGGGCCCAAACAAAAACTGCTGTTGATCACTTCGACCTGTAACTATTTAAGCCACTGTATTTGCAATGTTCCCTTTCTTGCCAGGCCCAGTAAAACACCCTTTCACTTTAGCCAAGTGTCCAAGTGGCTACTGCAACGCACCAGGGCTAGTGCTTACAAGGCCTAGCAAGCTGAAGTGCCTTCAGCACTTGCTTTTGAGTTTTGGTGCACCTGATACACTACTAGTTCCTTAGAAGGTGGTTGTACTTCCAGTGCTGAGCCACTATAATAATTACAGCACAAACAACACTCTCCCTGAAGCCTATGCACTGCTCCACTTCAAAGAGGGGAAATTGTTGCACTTCTCCTCCTTTCTCTACCCTGTTTATCTGCTCAGAAACAGTGAGAAAGGAAAGAGGAGCAAAGTAAAATTAAAAGAAAATCTCCTCAAAAAACTTTTGCTACACTACTCTTTGAGCACTTGAGGATATATATAGAAGAAGGGAGCAAACTGGAGCCAAGAAAGTAGTGTTAGGTTATACAGACATACTGCCTCAATCCAACATGTGTTTGAGACTGACTTTCTTCGTTTACATTAGTATGGATTAGAGCAAATGGTACAGTTTAGGTTGATGGATTAAGGATAAAAATTCAAGTTCAAAGGCCATAATAATTTAATGCTAACAGGATGCTTAGGTTTTGTAGTCTATAAAGATTTCTTATAGACTACAAAACAGTGTCACTGTGTACAGATCTTGGCTTACAGGTACTTCATTGCTGCAAATCCTTTTCATCACCTTTATTCTAATAGAGCAGATATATATATACATATATATATAAATAAAAAACAGGTAAAACTAAATATTTGAAACCATCTATTCTGCCTACCAATATACAACTGTTCTATGAATTACATACTGTAGGAAAACTGAGAGGAGACTGTACATTACAATTTGTGTTAGAAAATGTAACTCTTGACCCGTAAATTATGTTGGAAAACCTATCAGCTAAAATTAAAAAAATACCAGTGCTGCTGTCAGAAGACTTTAAATAAATGTTTCAGATATCATATGACCTTGCATCAATAGAGTGGATTAATATTATCCAGTGAATCACTTAGCTAATTCACTGTGAATTTATACAGTGTTATAAAATGGCGGATGAATATCTCCATGGGGCCTCCAGGGCAAATCAAATAAGCAATCTGGGACAGCTGCGGAAAGCTCTTTTCTGCACACTCAGCCTACATTACGTCAATGATCACATGTACAATCTTCCTCTTTTGGCACTATTTACATCAGGGATCTCAAACTCAATTGCTGTGGCGGGCCGCATTTACATTGAGTGGAGTTCAGGGGGCCGCACATGACACACACTACTCTACTGTACCTTTCATGCTCTACTCTCCGCCGAAAAAATCTCCACGCAGGGTAAAATTCGGCGGCACAGTTGGAGAGAGAGGCTCTCACAGGGACTTGCAGGCTACACTGTCCGCCGTCAAATCTCTCTGTGGGGCCCACATTCGGCGGCCATTGCCTTTTTAAAGCAGCACAGTAGAGCAGAGAGAGAGGCTCACACAGGGACTTGCAGACTCCACTGTCCGCCGTCAAATCTCCCTGTGGGGCCCACATTCGGCGGCCATTTCCTTTTTAAAACGGCCACAGCTTCCTGGAGCTCCGCTCAAAAAAAAATGCCAGCACAAGCCTGCAGCCGGATTCGGACTGCGGGCCGCATGACACAAGCCCGCGGGCCACAGTTGGCCCGCGGGCCGCGAGTTTGAGACCCCTGATTTACATATATTGGAAACAATCATAAGGGAAAGAATAAAAATTCCATGGGTCATTTTAGAACCAATGGAACTCTTCAAAATGTGCTAGTTAATAATAACAAAAATTGACAGCTATAGCCTGGACTTCTCAGTAGTGTAAGCAAAGGTTAACACAACTCAGACATAAAAGAAGGAAGTGACCAGTTAGCACTGCAAGGACAAAAAATAAAGAAAAATCTACCAAACCAAAGAGAAAGGGAGTCACAGGTGATAATTTAGAATATACCAGTACGAAAATGTAGTCATATTCACATACAAAAGAAAACAACAATTAGGACACATGTAAAGAATGTAAGAACAGATGAGGAAGAATTTTATTTATATGTAAACTGATCATTATTATTTTTACTTGTTTGCATTTTGGGGTCCATTCTTAACATTATGAATGATAAATTTTTTACCTGATAATTTTCTGTTAGCAGCTTCTCTCCTCATTCATCACTAATGTGGTAATACATCCCACCAATGCTGCTGCTGCTAAAGGCTCCAGGACTAAGCCTAGCCTGTTGCCTCACTCCAATAGAAGAGTTCTTCTAAAGCTGTAGAAATTCTTCAGCAATGGACAATTAACATTAAGACAACTTAATATACAAATAACATTAAGGCATTTATATGTCTAATCTCCCTTTAGACAAAAATTTCAATTTGTTACAAATTGTACTCTGGTCATTTATCAGAGTACGAGGGAGGACTGAATAAGGAGAGAAGCTGGTAACAGAAAGAAAATTATCAGACAAGAAATTTCTCATTCTGCTACACAGTTCTCTCCATATTTATAATTAAGGAGAAGTAGTGAGCAATGAATCACAAAGTAGGGAAGGAAAGGATAAGCAGTTTTAATTATAATAGAACAACAGACAGAAATAGAAGTGTCCCCCCCCCCAAATAAAGCAAGCACTTTGTAATTTAAGGAATTATTTTGGGAACCAAACCAGCAACTTAATTATCCCAATGAATGCCTCTGCAGAGGAATGGAAACTTGCTTTGCAAATTTTCCTCACATGAGGCTCATACAATTTTTTCCCCACAATGCGACTAACAGATATTGTAGGGGGAGCCTTGACTCATTTGTAAATAACTTCCCAGATGTCTAGTATTCCAATTGGTGCAGGATTTTAACATCTTGTTGGCAGCAACTTTGATGCCCTAAGGCCCTGGCATTTTGGATAAAGTAAAATGAACAGGGTACAACTGGCTCATGTACTCCATATGCTTGAGATATATCTTCAGAGTTCTAGGTATGTCCATTTATGCCACAAGCTTCCAAAGGAAGAGAATTGGAACAAAAATGTGAGAACTATTTCCAGTAATTCTGGAAAGAAGAACTTATTTGAACAAAAAGGTTTCTTGATCTACATGAATAACCTTTTCCTCACGACAAGAGAAGTATGATTCTTGCATGGACAAAAGAACTAATTGGAAAATCTGTCTTTTGGATGTAATGGCAGCTATAAAGTTCAGGCACAGGCTTATCTAACCTGTCATCCTAATTAAATATGATACATGATGATACTCAATTGGAAAGTCTGTGGTACCCACCTAAAGAAGCAAGCTAAGGCTATTACTTACTTTTTCTGTAGCGCTTGGTTGTAGAACTCCAATTATTTATTATTATTATTATTTCTACTATGGTAATCAGAAATCAGGGTCTCTCATTGTTGAGTACTGTACAACTAGAAAGCCAGTCCCTGCCCCAGAGAGCTTTCTGTTTCCCCACACACCTGAAATATAATTTGGCTAAATCAATAAATGAAATATCCTGGTTGAGTTCTGTTAAAATATCCCAAAAGTATTGATGAAGTTAATGGAGAAACCCTGCTGAACTATACTTCTCTTTCAATGCTCAGGCTGTTAACGGCAGGTACTTAGTGCCAGAAAATGGCTGATGCAATGAAGTTTTGCATCTTCAAAAATCTTTACTGTGGCTGTAAAATTATGGCCAGAGTCAGGCCTATTCTGACTTATGGGTAAGGAGTTCTCTACATGGATTTTAAAAGGCTCTTGGTTTTGAAGAACTGATGGGTATGAATCCCTTCCAGGAGCTGTCAAGTTATGAGTGGATTTGTTTCTCTGCACAGGGCAATGATTTGTATGTTGTCCATGAATAGGTATTGATGCATAAATTGTAACCTAAGTCTTGCTGTGACTACTAAAAGACGTTTCCTACGACTCTGAGTGCAGAGGGTAGATCACAAGGAAGACCTTTTTAAAGGAACTGTAAACTCTGATTGACAAAGATAAAATGAGCATTTGTGTTTCTGAAGATTTTGTTGATTTGTGAAGAATATATATCTAGGTTTTGTTGAGAGCTTCTACTCTAGATTTTTTTCCTCTGCTTGGGGAATAGCCTATCCTTTAATATTCTTGGCATTAGTAGTGACCAATAGATTGTTTTGGTGGCTCAGATAGGGAGGATTGAGACCTCTCTGCATTCTCAGCAACTGATTTCTGTAATGTTTTTCCATATAGCTCCTTACCAGTATATTTGGATGCACAAAATATATGTTTAGGAAAGTTTATCACCATTCATGAGTGTAACATAGCTTCCCTGTGGCAAAGGAGTCATTTGTGACTTGGGAGCCATTGCTCTTGTCCAAAGTCACATCAAGGGTTTGACCAAAACAGAAGCTGAAACCTCTCATTGGAAGCAAGGAACTCACTTGCAGCTAGCAGGTTTTTCTTTTTAAGCGCAGGAAAAGCATTTGGTCTGAATGACGACATCTGAAGCTTTGAAACTACTATGCAGTATTCTCACTCTTATGGTCTATGGGATCTTTGGGAAAAGAGTCCCCTTCTGGAGATGTGACAGTGTCTTTCACTGGTGGAACTACCGCTGCTGCAACCTGAGGTTTCCAAAATTTATGACATTTCTCTACATTTTTATTTAGCATTTGTTTTTTGTTTGGGGGGGTGTAGATTTATTTTCTTGCTTTTGTTTACTTGGGGTGGTCTGTGTGCATCACTTCCCCTAGCTGCTTGTAGGAAGGAAATAGCATGCTGTTCATCCAGGTCTGGGGTTAAACAAGGAGTACTACCTGTAGATATACCTCAGTTGTGGGAATAGCCTACTAGATAGCCCCAGGAGCCTAGAAGGACCATGCCTGCTTCCCCAGGCTGGTTAGCACTCATATAAAAACTATTATACTGGGGACTGGGTGAAACCTCATTGAAGTTGGTGGGTTTTATAGTCATCCTTCATTCAGAATAAATGTAAGAAGCAGTTAACCTTTTAGGAGTAATAACTGAAACAATAGGAGTCATTGCTCAGAACACAGGCCACATGAAAGGGCAATCAGGAGCTAAGCATTGCGGGCAGAGGGGTTTCACTGGGGATTGGATGCAAATGTAGTGGGCTGGGTGTTATTCTGGTGGAACTGCATGAGAGAGAGAGCAGATGTAGACAGAAATGCCACAAATGTAAACAACGAAGGCAGTCGAAAGCCAAGGGCAGCCAGAGAAACACTTGTAGCATGATTCTGAGAGAAAATCCAGAGAGTTGTTTAGGCAGAGTGTTGGCAGGAAAAAGAGGCTTGGACTAGTGGGCAAAGAAATGATTTCCTGTTGTTTGATTCCTACTGTGTTCAGGAAACAGGACTTCGAGTATATTCTTTGTAAATAACAAGAATTGCACCAAAGAAATATCTCATTCTATCATCAATTTAGCCTCCTAATGGAAAAAACCCACAAGCCCCTGAATATTAGCTAGCCACTCGGGTCAAAAAGAGTTAATAGTACTTTAGGAGACCCACTGCCACTCAGCGCTTTACTCAGTTAAACAGGAGTCATTTTGAACAAGAGAAGCTTTTGAAAGTGATGAAAAGAAATGGTCAGGAGACACTGAAATGCCAACTTCTTCTGCTGCCAGAGGCAAATAAAAATAAAAATAAAAATCTGTTGGCCTGAGTTGAAGAGTGGGTTTAGCCCTGGAGCCTCCACCAAAAACATCTGATTGCCTCTGAATTCCACAGGTGGGAAGTATTACCCATTAGTGATGAATGAGGAGAGAAGCTGTGCAGTGGAAAGTAAAAGGATTACAAAACTAAATGGAGATAAGCATAGTATTGTCAAATAGGAGATCAACTTTCTTAGGCAACTCCCAACCTACAATACCCTTCAATAGTTATAGTTAGGGTTGGCAAGATTAGATTTCTATCAGTAAATGTCAATAAACGTTTATTTCACTATGCACACACAAACTGACGAAAAGCTATTTCCATAAATAGCAACTGAAATTTACATATAGGTAAAGCAAAAAAAATATTTCTTGAGAAATTATTAGAGTTTGATTTAAGGATATTTACTTTGTATATTTTGACATGTGATGCTTACAATTTGTGTTTTAATGTGGTTATAAACTTAAACTTTTTGAATCTCAATGTCTACTGTCATTAAATAATTAATGACTGGCTAATCCATAATTTCCTGCAACTGTGAAAATTTAAGTCAGTAACCTTTTAAAAATACTTTAAACTCATAATCTTACATAAGAGTGAAAATTTAAATTGAAAAAAAATGCTTAAAAATAAACACTGATATATATACAAATGATTAAAAAAGTGGAATTCTGTCAAGCCTACTTACAGTTTTGGTCAACTGAACCACCTCTGTGATGGCTTTAAAATACTGTGAAGAGTTCACTATGAACTTCACTGATATCATGAATGACAATCTGCTTACGATATATAATAGTGACATGTTTTTCTCTTGACTTACCTTATAATATATTATAAAAATGATCTGGCAAAGTAACATCATCAAGTAACAAAACTTATTTTTCTGATAATTATCACTAAGTTGTAGGTATCAGCTTTTCTTTAGTTTAGTTTCCCAAATACAACATACGCATATTTAATCAGCTCTCTTCCTATTTAGCTCTTCTTGAATATTATGATAGCATTCCTTTCTGTGCTAGAGACCCCAGGGTTTACGAAATATGTAGTTTGCCTCAGTCCAGGCTATTTTATCACAAGATATTGTCCTGTATTGAGTCAGAAAAGAACTAAAGCCTGCAGTCTAGTCTGCAAAGAAAACTACTGAATAAAGAAATAGATAATGTCTTTAGATGACAGTGGGAATTAAAAGCTATTTTAGAGTTGTAGGCAGATCTAGTATTTGAATTTCTTGTACCATATTTGTGTTTATGTCATGTGATTTACAGGTAGCTAATTATAAAGCTGAAACAATGAGATGTTGATCTCATCTTTTCTTTCCCAGATAATAAGAAAATCAGCTTTCATATTATTTTGGTTCCACTATTTTCTTGCCTTTTCATCCAACTCTGGTAAAAAAGGCAAATTTGGGGGTTTATTTACATCATGATAGAACCTGCAAGCATAGTTGTAACCTATTTGCATTTAACAATGTCTACTATGTGCTTTCTTACATATAGTATGACATGAAATTTAAATTTGGAAACATTACTACTATCTAATAAATAAGTTAGTAATATTAGTTTAATGATGTCCACTAACTGCTGTGTCTTGTTTAGTATAAAGTGTATCAGAGAAGTGTATCCCATACAGCAAAGGTTTTCTTTGTTGCCCGCTAATATTAATAAACCATAAGAAAGCCTGTTACGACTTACAATGGAAGTAAACTTCCGTTTGCTGTATACTTCAAGTCAGAATTGATGGCGCATCAAATATAAAAGCAGATGAAAGACAAGTGGGACTTGCTGAGTAATGTATCACATCTCACCACAACAATAAGAGAACAGATCGATCGCGTGAATACGAATGAATCGATCGCGTGAATATGAATGAATGTAATTAATTCCTGTTTATTGGTGGGTTTTCTTTCTGCAACGATGACACCGAAGTGAAAATTAATCATCTAGGAGTTCCAAACTGTTTTCTTCACCGGAGAATGCATTTGACTGGTCTTGTATATTGCCTCAAAGTGATCCCCTGGACCTGCTTCTGGACCTTTAATCCATTGTTCTTTACATAAACTAGAACTAAATAAGAATAGGACTTGGAAAAACTGGTAAATATCTCTCTGAATGTATAATTTTCTTTTAGAGTGTCTCCAGAACTTCAGTGGAACAAAGGGGACCTCTGCCTCACATTTATTAAATCATTATAACAATAAGTCTCTTTTTATGTGGTTAGCCTGTCAGGGAAAGGATGGAAAAGAAACTGGTCTCACTCAGAATTAAAGCTACACAATTACATTCTAGAGTCAGGATTGGACATTTATATGAATAATAAAAACAGCCATAGTTACATTAGAAAGGAATATTTGCTTATTTTAAAGAAGGGCTATAAGCTCTCCTCATTCAGGGCATAACCTAACCGCAAATTGACAGAGAAATAAACAAACTTCCCCAATGAGTAAATTATTCCATTATTGTCCTCTTCGGAGTTTCTTTCACTTTCCTCTGAAGTATTTGGAACTGAACACAGTCAGAAAGAGGACACTAAACTAGTTGAACCACTGATATGTTCTGGTATGGCAATTCCTATCATACTAGATGTAAGTAAGCAAGCAGTAAGTGAAGTCCTCTTCTCTTCAGGCAAATTTTGGGTCCATCTATACTTGGGGGAAAAAAGATGTATTCTTAGCACATATTGGCTCACAAATGGTAAAATCCTAATGAAGATGAGGCTGGTATGATTTATACACATTAGCAGGCTGAAGTAAACCCCAGGCTCTCTCTACTATTTAATGTGCTAACACATGTTAAAACTACAAACTGCCTTGTATTCACTAGAATTGTACCTCTTTGTAGCAAGGAGCTGTGGCCTTCCTTGGAGCCTGGGCACGAGGAAGGGCTGTGATGTCCCTGCTGGGTAAATCAGGACACTGCAGGCCACAGACCCTGGGAGCAGAGGAGCAGGGCCAAGACAGGAAGTCTAGCAGCTCAGTGAGGGGGAAGCTGTTGCCAGAGAAGGACGCTCCTTCCCCAGGCCGCGGGCTGTGCAGTGCAGCCCTCCACTGACTGGAGCCTCAAGGGCCTGCCGGGGCTACCAGGCCCTGGAGACTGGGAGGGAACCCCCAAGGCCAGCCACAACCTAGAGGAGCTGCCCATTGCCTGGGACCGCCAGAGCTGCCTGAGCCCTGTGTGCTGGAGGACCCACTGGGACTCTGTGACCTGGAAGAGCTGCCATCCACTGATGGCCCTGAGGAGTTCCCAGACCAGCCACCAGCTGACAGTGAGGGACTAGTGGGACTCCCTCTGGCTGTCTACCCCAGAGAATTTCAGGAAGACCCCTGGTTCCGGATACCTGCGTTCAGGGTGGGAGAAAGTAGCCCAAGGGCAGCCAAATATAGTTTACCTGAGCTTGCACTTGCACCAATGTCAGTGCGTTGCAGCTGGAGCCCCGCTGACCTAGTGGCAAGATCCCTTGCCACTGGTAGCGCTCGGGGCTGGGATGCAGTAGAGTCGGGTGGGCCTCCATCCCCCTCTCTCCTTCCCTAGCCACCTCTGGATCTACAGCCGCAGAGGATACCAAGTGTTGTGTCTACAGGCTCCTTGCCAGCCCCACCCTGCCTGGGGGCTACAGGCTGTTTGCCAGCCCTGCCCTGCCTGGGTCTATGGACTCCTTGCCAGCTCCGCCCCACCTGGGGACTGGGAGCTAAAGACTCTTGCCACCTGCTAACTTCCCCCTTGGAGCAAGGCGCTGTGGTCTACCTCAGTGCGTGGGCCCAAGGAAGGGCTGCGACGCCCCTGCTGGATGGATTCACCAGCCTACATTATTGTTAGTTACCATGTGTCAGTTATCTTATTTTTTTCCTAGTGAAGACAAGGTCTTTGTCAGGCAAGTCAGGTAGTTTGTAGGGGCAATTCATCTGTGATAGCATATCTCAGTCAACAAAGGGAATGATAGTGAGCCCCAGATTTATCTGAATCAAACTTATTGACCTTTAGGTAGAGGTTAAGTAGCCCATTTTCTGGAAATAGTCAACCTTCCTGTAGACAGGCTGAGAAGAAAGTGCTCCTACAGGACTGGATTCTCCCTCCCACAGTGTTTCAGTCCCTGATAACCAGGGTGGATGTTCCCAACATGGAGAAGATACCAGAAAATGTCCAAAACTCCTTGTTATTCCAGATAGCCTTGTCCTTTAGCTTGGCAGGCAGATGTGTTCTTAAACTCATCATACTAAGCCCTTCTGTATACATTTCCATCCCTTTTCACAGAGTGCTAACAATGAATCAGAGCCAGAAGGGCAAAGAGTTAGCCTTGTGGTTCCAGCATGGCCAAGAAGCCTCCGATCTGCATATGTAGTACAATGATCTGGAGGTAATATGATCTCTTAGACTGTAAGCTCTTTTAGAATGAAAACTCTTTGGGGCAGGGACTGTCATTTACTGTATGTTTGTGCAGTGCCTAGAAAAATGAGGCTCTCACACCTGGTTGAAATCTATAGAAGTATAATGTAGTCCCTGTACTTTCAAAAATATATTTTCTTCATTTCCGATTCCATTCTTTGGTTTAATTTTCATTTATTTTAATCAAACATTTAAAAGTGTAGCTATCTGAATGCAGAACTGCTGCTTAATTAGTTCTTATGTCAGATTCCTTCTTCACAGCTTTCTCTAAGTAGTTGCTTATGAGCTGGCACCTTATAATGCAGGGTTTGGTATGCAAAGTTCAAACAGTACCAATAAAACTTCCCAACAACTTACTTCTCCAAAATGATCATTAACCAACCAAAAACCTGCTTTTCTCCTTTACTTGGAGCCATCTGTCACTATATGCCATGTTGCTTGCAGTAAATATAACTACACAAAAAAGAGGAACATAGGGCAGTTATATTTTATTGAAATCTACATACAGACAAACTGCTCCCCTGTGTAAGTACTCATCTATTTGTACAATATGAAGAAAAGCTTCAAGACTAACTTTGTTTTGTGCTTAAATGAATTTGCTTCTGGTGAATCATATTAGGGTCTCTATACTGGAGACTGAAGCCCTTTATTTATAAATACAGAACAGAGAAGCAATGAGATTACTCAGAGTGCACAACATGCCTACTGCCAGAAGCAGTGATTAATATACACTCATTTCTAGAGAGAATTGCATTGTGTCTAACAAGTGATTTCACAAAGACTTCAGAACAACACTACTATCACTAGACAAAAATAAATGTCAAGTATTTTGGTTAAACACCATCTTTGGGAAGGGAATGTTAAGTGAACAACATTGTTGACTACTTCCTAAACTGGACTAAGTTTAGTATTTCATAATTTGTCAAAGATAGAAAAAAAAATTTGTTTCGCATTAAGAGTGCAGTTTGCATTCCCATTTCAGGTGTGAATAAAAATGGCCTTTGCAGCCTTGCAAATTTATCCTCGCTGCTGTATTTACAGTATGCCCTATAGTAAATTTAAGTACTGCAAATGATAAGTATGCTGTTTTCAGATGTTCCCAAAGCATGTTGAAAATTAAATTGCATTCTTAAATAAAGATTTCTGAGTCCCTGGTCAACCCCCCCAGCTCACCCTTTCATTTTACTTTTCTTTGGGAATGCAACAGGTTTTGTGCTAAAAGTGGCAACTGTTCTTATTCTTCCATGCAAGCATGCAACACCTCCAGTGCAGCAGAAATGCCATGTTTAACTTGCACCAGATGGGGAAAAGAAAGGACAGAATGTCTTGAGGCTACCTTGGGACACTCCACAAATCCCCACATGCTGTGAATCAAAGCTCTTCAGTGGCTTTCTGCACTGGAATGCAAAAGACGACATTGAATTGGCTGTGGTATAGATCAATGTGGGGATGAACACTGAAATGGAAAGGGAGGTATTTGGAAAACCTTTGATGGGGGATGAGGTATATTGTGATTTGTGGTAGGCAGGTATGAGAGAAATATGAGGTAAAAGATGGGGCTTCATCTGGCATGTGCATGTGTCATGCCCCCACAGACTTCCCTCCTGTTCCCAAACCCTGCACACACTATGCCCCCATGCCACAGACCTTATGACACCTGATTAATGTTCCCATCTCCCTATTGCCTGGTTCCCATATGTTCTACCCCACGTACATTCTCACTTTCCAGTAGGCATCCCTATTAGATTCAGATTAGAACATTGATATGCATAAATATTTAAAAGCTTAAATGTAACCAGTAACTAAGAGGGCATGGTAGGGACAGTCAGGTTGTGATGTATGGCAGTGGGGAGCTAAACTAAGCAGGGAGGGAGGAGCTTGGGGGAAAGTTGAGAAGGGGGAAAGATAAAAATGGGACTTTACAAGAAGACATCAGAGAAGAGTGAAACTCTCCAGGAGAAAGTAGGGTAAGAAGTGGAAGAGTGGGAGGCATGGGAAACATTGGGGATTAGCCAAGGAGGAATTATTACTTTATATTTATATCATGGTAGTGACTTCAGATCTCATCCAGGTCACGGTCCCATTGCTCTAGGCATGCAAAGTATAATACCTATAATAGTTGATCACTGTCAGCAACAGCTATCAATAATGATACATAAGTATTTAAATAGCTGGGAAATTTACAAAAACAGACAAAAACCCTTTAAGATTGCTACACTGCAAATCCCACCCATAGGAAGGGGCGAAAGATTTGATTGGCATCCTGAGATAGAAGATGGGGAAAGATGGGAGGGTGATCAGTTGATAAATAGTGAGCTGGGTGAGGTAAGAGAACTGTGTTTGTTTTGGTCAAATTGGAACTACTAGCATAACCCTGATCTTGTCTTTGATTATCTTGAACAGCACCTTGGATATCAAGGGAGTTGTGGAAAATGCATACAACAAAGGGAAAAGGAATTTCCCTGGGAGTGGTGACCCAGTCCACCCCTACAGCAGAACTGGGAGTACTTCTTCTTCGCTGTGGCAAAAAAGTCTATCTGAAGGATGCTCAACATTGAAATATGTGGTGGAGTGTAATGGGATCTATCTCCTATTTGTGGTCTTGTGAGTTGTACCTGCTGAGAACATTTGCTGTGATGTTTTGTATGCCCGGAGGGTAAACTGCAAAGATGTTGATTTGGTTTCATATGCACCTCACTGCTTTGGCAAAAACAGAAGGTGATCTCATGCTCCCTCTTGATGGTTGATATAAAACATGCATGACATATTGTCTGTCATGATCTGTCAAGGCTTTGTTGTAGGAATGTCCCTTGAGCAGGCAATTGTCAAGGTATGGGAATAGCAGAATTCTTTTTCTGTAAAGGTGAGCAGCTACCACTGAGAGAACATTTGAGAACTTCTGGGCACCAAGGAGGGACTGAATGAGAATACCCTGTATTGAAAATGCTCTTGACCCACAGTGAAGCGTAGGAAACTTCTGTGGGAGGGGTGAATCACTATATGGAAGTAAGTGCCTTGTAGGTCGAAGGCTGAGAACCAATCCCGTTGGTGCAATGATGGAATTACTGCTGCAAGAGCTACCAGAGTTGAATTTCTGAATCTTTACAAATCTGTTGAGTAATCTTAGACCTAGAATGGCTCTCCATCTGCCATTCTCTTTTGAAACCAGGAAGTACTTGGAATAAAATCCCTTCCCTCTGTGATGTGTAGGAACTTGTTCTATAGCACCCAAGTTCAGAAGAGAGTCTATTTCATGTTGCAGAAGATGCTTGTGAAAGGGGCGCCTGAAGAGAGATGGGAAAAGGTGGTGGGAGGGTGGTAAAGTGGATGGAGTATCCTGTTGAAATGATCCCTAATACCCACTTGTCCTTAGTGAAGTGTTCCCAATCACAGCAGAAATAAGAAATGCAGTCACCAAAGCAAGGAACACATGTGGATTAATGTAGCAGATATGAGTGGGGATGGTAACTGAGCACTTCAACCACCACATCAAAATTGGTGTTTTGAAGTTGTGGATTATGAGATCAGTGCCTGAGAAGTAGATTGCCTCTTCCACTGAAACCGCTGGCTCTTATATTATGGTTCATGTCATCTCTGGGAGGCAGGAAACTGCATGGGACGAGGTCTCTGCATCATCTGGGAGTTAATAAACTTTCTTTTTATGAAGGGGTGTAAATTCTCAGAGAACGCAGGGTTGCACTAAAGTAACTTAAGTATGCAGAGATTCATCAGTTTTTTCCTCACACAGCTTTAATCTGTCGAAAGGAAGGTCCTCAACTGTATTTTGGACTTCCCTTGGAAATCTGGAGAGCTGAAGCCAGGAGGACCTCCTCATGGCTACTGCCGTGGAGATACAATAAGTGGCTATATCAGGGGCATCCAGACAGGCCTGCAGAGATGCTCTTGCCAGGAATTGACCCTCTACAATGATCATTTGGAATTGTTTCCTCTGCTCTGTTGGAAGATGCTCAAAGGCATTAAGCTTTGAATATTTAAATACAGTTCTATTTCACCTTGAGGGCTTGGTATTTGACGATCCTAAATTGTAGACCAGCTGGTGAATATGACTTATGGCCAAATAAGTTAAGTTGCTTTAGGGCTTTTTCATATGGTGTCAATTTAGTTTGGTGCTGTCTCCCACGTGTGTTCACAGATCAGCCACAAAGGAGTTGGGGGATGAGTGCAAAAATAAAAATTCCAAGTCCTTAGAAGGAATGTAATATTTTTTGTCTGTCCTCCTAAAGGTAGGCAGTATTGTGTCCAGGGTACACCAAATTATTTTTGCAGGGTCCAACCGAGCCTCAATTATAGGCAATGTGATGTAGGCAGATGATACTGTGTGCAGGATGTCCAGCAGTTTATGCTGTGACTCCTTAATTTCCTCAAGTGGAATCTGCAAGGAGTCTGCTATCCTTTTAATAAAGGGCTGAAACTGTTCAAAGTTGTCAGTCAATGATGGTAGAGGTGGCTTGATGACTTCATCTGGGGATGTGGAAGAGATATTAGTTGTTGAGGTGATTTCCTTATCTATTCTCATTTCCTACTCCTCAAAAATCTCCTTTTGTGGATAAGGCACCCTAGAGAGAGGCTGGTGGGGAATGTCTGCCCTTCTCCTGGCGAGAAACACTAGTAGCCCTGGAGAATTACTGGTGATAAGCCACCCAGGGGTCTCAGTACAACCAATGAAGTGAAGTATATGGCATGGGTGGAGGCAGCCAAGGACATTCACACTAGCAGGATGAAGCATGTCTCTCACAGGGAGATTTCAACTCCCTGGAGGTCTCAGGAAGAAAGTTCCTTGATAATGGAAGGGAGCACCCTGGACAGAAACGTGGAAGACTGATGAGAAGTCCCTATCCTCTTCCTCATCATCATCACTTGGTAGAGGAGGAGCATTCAAAAAGATAGGCAGAGACTCTATCAGCATGAGGAGAATGTCCAGAGATTGAGAGGTCCTTGGTACCAAGAATAGGTTGGTGCCAAGTAGAGGAAATTCTGGTCTTTCTCTTACCTCGAGGTACCAAGGAAATCAAAACTCTTGCAATACTGGAAAAATGCGTGGTACTAATGAGGCAGGTTGGGCAGATGTAACTGTGGCAGAACGAGCCAACGGTACCAAAGGTCTTATGTGCTCCAGTAGGTGTTGGACTGGTCTTTTGTGCTGCCAAAGTGGTGGGAACCAAGGTCTAATAGTCTCTGTTGGTACCAATTTAGAAAGCTGGTCATCTTCTCCCGGGCACCAGATGGTATTGATCTTCCAGAGCCAGAACCCTTAGAGTGCTTACTGATGCTCTCATACCTGAGGAACCTCATGAGTACCAAGTCAGAAATTGGTAGGTGTTGAAGTGGGTGTCTGAACTGGAGGCTGTCACTTTGAGGTAGATTCTCCACCTAGAAAGCTTGAAGACCACTTTCTAGAGTCTTTTTGAGTGGATTCCAGATATTTCCTCTTTGATGCTCTAGGGAAGTGCTGTGCCAAGGAGGTCGAAGCAGTTGACTTGCTCAGAGACCATTATATATTATAGAGCAGTGGTCCCCAACCTTTTTTGCACCAGGGACCGGCTTCAAGCAAGACTATTTTTCCATGGCCCGGCATGGCGGGGTGGGGCAGGCACCCCAGCAGGCAGCACTTCACACCACTCTCCGCCGTGAAATTGACTCGCCCTTGTCAATTTCGGCGGCAGAGCTGGAATCGCAGGGTACAGTCTCCGCCCTGAAATTGACTCACCCTTGTCAATTTCGGCGGCGGAGCTGGAGGGTGGGGCTCACAGTGCAGAAATTTACCATTTTAAGAGCCGGTTCGCTCTTAAAGTGGTAAACCACTGCGAACCGGTTGCATTTGCAGACTGCCTAGCGGCTAGCTGAAGAGCCGCATAGCCGCGGCGCTGCGGACCGGCAAAAAAACCCCAACGGCCCGGTCCTGGTCTGCGGACCGGTGGTTGGGGACCCCTGTTATAGAGGATGCCTTGGCCAGAATCAGAGGCCAGTCAGAGTGAACTCTCCATCGTAAGAAGAAGTAGCTTAAGTTCCCAATTCTTTCTGGCTCTCAATTTTAATGCCATGCATAAATTACACTTTTGGGGAACATGTAACTCCCCAAGGCAATGGACACAGTAGGAGTGCTGGTCACTGATAGGAACAGCCTCTTCTCATGAAAAAGGCAGCTTTTAAAAATGGGAGAACCCGGTATGGCCTCCCAATGTTTAAGTTCCCCTGAGAGGAGCAAAATAGATGGAAGGACAACAGTCCTTACCTTAAAACTATAAATACATTAATTTTTTTTTAATTTATAGAATTACTACAACAAACTAATACAAAGAAAACACTAAGAACTAACACTGACTAACTAGTAAGGCACAAGAAAAAATATAATTGAGGTAAGCTAAATGTGGACACTGCTGAGGCTCCATCTCAGGCTGAGGCAGTTGAGAAGGAACTAAGGGCAGTTTGCTTTCACAGCTCTATCTGGCAATGGTTCAGGGAACAAGGCTGCATGGGGCACATGTGTGCGCCAGACGGACACTGCAACTTAAAATCTTCAGTCTGAGGTGCATGGGGCAAATGTGCACCTAGATTGGCGTACCCATCTGAACACTATTCAAGGAAGAACCCAAGTTAGTTTCTGTACTCTGACTTCACCTGTACATGGTATTTATTTTTACTGAAACCCAGAATAAATACATATTATTGCTAGAGTGTACTAGATAGAAGCTGTTAATTGTAAACTTCACTGGGGAAAACCATTATATTGATATTAACAATAAAACTAATAAGAGATTTTTACAATGTTTGAAAAAATTAGTGTTAAGCCAAATAAATACCATCTTACAGAAAACTGAGCCCAAGAAATATTCCTACATGTTGACAACTAGAACTATAAAAGATTTATTGTGGGATTTTTAAAAGCATTCAGTATTTGCCTATTTCTGCTCCCTTTGAAGTCAATGAGAAGTAGGCCAACACTAAGCACTTATGAAATTCCCACCCGTAAAATAATAGACTATTATTGACACCAGCTGAGTCACATTTTGTTTTGCAGTCACAGTTACAGAACAGGAATGTGAAGTGATTTTTACTTTCCAAGTTTCTTGTTCTCATTTGGAACTCAAACTGGACAACTTCCTACAAAGTAAAATGGGAACAAAAGTGATCCAAACCTCCACTGGCCCCAGGATTTTAGTTGAGAAAGAAGCTAAATACCAAGGAACGGATTCAAAATTGGATTTCCAAATGTTACATATGGTTATGTCACAATTATAGTTTAAGTTAAATGGATATCAAAGAAAGATACTTCTTAATATATTGTGGATTTTTTTTCAATGTGAATACATGAAATAGGAAAGTTTTCTATTACCTTGCTGAAACCAGCAGAATCTTCTTTGCAATACCTGCCTGTAATGAATGACCTACCAGAACACAGGGATTTGAGAAACAGTGTCCACTTTAAATCTATGACTTTATCAGGAAATTCTGTCATTTTCGTTAGGCCCTTTGTTCATATATGCAGTAATCTTACTTATATTCACCAATGTGGGACACTATGCTTGAAATACTTTCTCTCCCTTTTTTGTCCCTATAATGAAAAAGATATTGTTCTAATTTGCTTAGGATGCAGCCTAGTAAGGAGAATTTAAACAATTCTGAAAAAAGTGTTTCATGAAAAGAAGAGGAGAAAAAAATTAGGTGATCATACTACAGCAGAAAACTATCTGGGTAAAAAGCAGGCTAACCATAGCTTGCTGTTGTGATAAACTTGAAAACATTCACAGTTTATAGAAAGGTGGCTCCCAGAGAAGCCAAAAGAATAACAACTGCCATGGCAACCAACCAGACCAGTCTTCTGACATTTTCTGAATAAGTATTTAGGAGAAGATTAATCCGTACATGGAATCATGAAAAAACTCTTGGAATCCATAACCACCTCCCACAAATTACACTTATAGTATTACTGGACATTGAGAACAGATTGCACATTATCTATATGGAAATAGAGCTTTTACAGCAAATTTATGTGAAATAGATTAAACACATGACATGCCACACCATTTTCACCCTCTTTATTCAACATCTTTACAAAAGCAAGATATTTTGTTAAACAGATTAGTGCAATTTTGTGAGGTTTATTTTTAAACTTATTTATATTTAGAAGTCATTGTAAACCATTTTGCAATTTAACTTTGAAATCTATGAGATAAGTGAGAGCCATAAATAATTAGGCATTCAGATACCATAGTATAGTATAAAAACAGATAGAGAGATTTCAAAAGCATTGGCACCTAATAGTTATGATAAATTGTTAACAATATATATTCTCTCATATATATGTAATTTTCACAGATATAATCAGATGCAAGTGATGCTGAAATACTTCTATCAATAATTATATGTTCCTACTTACAACAGTCAAAACACCTTTTTCAGTAAAGACTGCATCAAGTGAGTACCACGTAACTCACTTTAAAGACAGGTGTAATTTTTTAAACCTGTGTTAGAAGGGTATATTGGGAATCTTGCTGCTTCATAAGAATCTAAATTACCTATAGAGCCTAGTCTTCCGTGAAAAAAGTAATTCACTACAGGAATATTTTGTTTATAAGTCTCTTTATACTATGACTGATTGCACTGTACAATAAATATGCAAAGTGAAATAAACATATTATGAGGCAAGATTTACAAGTACAGAGACTTCTGCAGCTTAGTATAGCATAAAGGAACTAGTCAGCTAATTATATTAATGCAAAAAGGATGCAATCTGGCTCTTCTGAGACCACTAAGTCTGAGCGCAACATAGGAAGCCACAACTCATGATTTCCAAAGCCAACTCTGATATTGATTAGCTCTGTGGTCTTGGGCAAGTCTACACCTCTCTGCTTCTATGTCCCCTTCAGTAGGGGTAATAATACTTCTCTATCTCAGAAAAGTTATGAAAATCAAAGCACTTTACAAACACTACCACATTAATTAAAGATAAAAACACTACATAAATAGTTATTATTGGGAGTGACAGCACATTAATGTAAACACAAGCAAGGTAAGATAAAATATACACAGAGACCTAAAGAAATTATAAAAAGGGCATAAAAACAAAAAATGAAATTCAACCTGTAAATGTATTTGGTTCTAGGCAAAAATAAACCAAAATACAAATATTCAATGAGAGGGAGAAAGCAGTAGAATGAACTAGGGATCATAGTGGGCCAAAAGTTAGACATGAGTTTGCAAAGCAATATGGCAGTAGATTGGACTGTTGCAAGTTTAGGCCATATATGCAAAGCAGACACAGACTACGAAGGTAATACTTCACCACGGTTTTGGTCAAAACACAAGTGAAATACTGAACACCGTTCTGGATTCCTCATTACAAGAAAGACAGTAATAAAATATATGGTGCCCAGAGAAGAACAAGAAAAGCATTATGGAATTTAAAGAAAATTTTATGGAAAAAAGAAAGCCTAAAAGAACTTGACTAAACAGAGTGATATGAGAGCAATCTACAAAATGAGACCATTTCAATATCTCAAGGATGTAAGCACCATATATTCAGAAGGATTATATGGCATATATACAAAGTGGTGTATTCAAGGAGTGATAGAATGAAACGAACAAGGGAAAATTTAGGAAGAATATCAGGAATAATTTCCTGATAGTGAGGGTGTGAAAAGGTCTCAAGAAAAGAGGCAGAATGCCCTTTGCTTGAGACATTTAAGCTAAACTGGACAAAACACTAAAAATGAACTCTGGAAAACAATTGCACATTGGTCAAGGGGCAGACTAGATTACCTAACAGATTTTATCTCTGTTGTATTTCTCTGATTCTGAGACTACACTCAAATGAGGAGGATTACATATATGGGAATAGGCAGTAAACTAGTCCCGGGCTGAGCATCAGATTTACTTATATTTAGTTTATGATGTAGTCTGGCTTTATGTTTTCCCCACCCAGCCACATTCAAGAATTGATTTTCATTGTTATATTAAATAAGTAGATTTCTAGCAGATGGCAATCACCTGCCTGGTACCTGTACCACACAGAATGTAATCAGGGAGAAATAGTTAACCAGGTTAAAAATAATTTCAATTCTCATGCTGTTCTGTGTAAAATGAGATAGAAGACTATGGAGTCTGTATTGGCAGTTGGATCACAGCAATCTTAAACTACACTTGCTGCACAAACATTTCACTGCAGATGTATGCGCACCCAGTACACTCAGGTTGGAGACTTCTACCAACAGTATCACTTGGTAACTCATGTGCCCCAGCTTTCCTCATGCTCTCAGGTGAGGGCACAAAAGGGTCACTGCCTCCCTCTCTGTTCCTTCGCCCCACTGTATGTAAAGTCTAAAGTAGCAGGGAAGGTCATATAATGTATATGAGCACAACACATTCAAAGAATAGTCACTGTAGAGGTAGATAACCATTTTTTCTCTTTTTATGACTTTGCCTGAGAGCCGGGACACATGCGTCGCCTGGTGGTACTGCTGGCAAAAGTCTCTGACTTGAGTGCCCTGAGTGCACAAATACTTGCTGTGGTATATATATGTGAACAATCACTCAAAGGAGGACTGTGTTGCTTGGGTGCACGTGTGCATGAGCCTGGGAAAAGGACCTATGAGGGACCCTGCTAGCTTGGAACTTCTTATGAGCAATCTGGATTTAGGCTCATGCATGTTCTGAGAGAAGGTGATGGCTAGGTAGCTGAGAAGTAATATACCTCACCAGGCCAGAGGTCCAGACTGAGCGGACACCAGAAGAGCAATGCATCTCACCAGGATAGAGCATCTCAGCTTTAAGTGCACCACCACTGGGATCAGAGGCCTCAGGTAAGGAAGGGGAAGGAATTCTGCTATTGTTTCACTGTTGTTGCATTCCCTTAAGTTTCCCATCCCTATTACAGCCTATTGGTCTGTAGCCATTCCCTTGCCTAATATTCTTTCATAAAATGATTTCAGAACTTCTGTGGGTGTAATTGGGTTTTGGTGTGGGGGCTTCAGAATCCACTTAAGCAAAGGGGGCTAGTGCCCAACTCAAAGAGGAGCATGTACAAGGCTAACTACCTTAAGACATCTACCAGCCCCCGTGTCCAGCATGGGCACTGGGCAGGGAGGGAGAAGTGTTGAAATAGCAACATAGGGCAGAGGGACACTGCCTGAAGGAACTCTGAGGTCTGGTTTGTTTTCTTTTTGGGTTGCACAGGCTCAGAAAGTGAAAGTTAGCCCTAGAGTCTTCATAAATGGAGATCCTTGTTAATCTTGAAAAGTTCCAGACGGGTAGCCGTGTTATTCTGTATACAGCAAAAACAATGAGAGTCCTATAGTACCTTAAAGACTAACACATTTCTGTGGGCATAAGCTTTCGTGGGCTGTAACCCACTTTATCAGATGCATGCAAGGTGGGTTGCAGCCCACAAAAGCTTATGCCCACAGAAATTTGTTAGTCTTTAAGGTGCTTGTTAATATTGGAATTGAAGAGATCACAGCCCTCAAAAGGAAGATCCTCTATAATTGCTTGAACTTCCCTGGGTTCTCCTGATGACTGGAGCCAGAAGGATCTTCACATTTCCACATAAGGAGTCAGAACTTAATGTTGTTTTGTTGGATTAGGGCTGGATAGCCTAGGATGCCTGGTAGGGCCATGATTAATAACCATATGGGAGTGATAGACCTTGGGGAAGGATACAAAGGGGCCCTGTTCATTGTGACACTCATGCGTTTTTCTTCTTAGAGAACAATCTCTTGAGTCCCTCCTAATTCCCAATGTAATACCCATGAAGGGGAAGAAAGGTAAGCAGGAGATGATTTTTATATAAAAATGGAAAAAAATGAAAAGACCCCATATCCTCCATTAGTGGGTCTATTATTTCTGATGTACTAGGGAGCCTTTGGATCCCTTCTACAAGAGTAGGGGAAGGAGTTGTTACTGATGTCACCGAAGAACCTTGGCCACATCTTTGGAGGACTTTAATACTGATGTCAGACAAGGTTATATAAACTCAACTGCTGTTCTCTCAATTCCAAATTGAGAGGAAAGGGATACTGAATCAGACTGTAAATAAAGAATGACTTCCTCCTTCCATTGACTCCAACATAACACCATTTGAAACACAGCATAAAAATATTCTGCCATACTGTGAACTTAGTGTGTGATCTGCCCCTTTTTAACTCAAATTTACTTTTAATCAAAATGAACTTCTATTAATTATTGATGTGCATGCAACTTTGTTCTTTATTATAAACCATCCTGTTATTTTTAATATATTCATAAGAATGATCACTCATTCTAAACTGCTCTTGCTACTACTACTGTAGACATAATTTAGGTACAATTTTTTCAGTAAATGTCTCTAATATTCTTTAATACTCTAGCTGTAATTAGTTTAAAACAATAGCTAGTGGATTGTAGCACTAGAGAACACTTATGTAACATGCTTATACATGTTACATAACTCACATATTGTTAACGTCAAATTATCTCCAGGATTTTTGACCATCAGAGCACCTCCCCCTATATTTCCCCCCCTTTAACTCAGAGATATGAGATGTAAATAAAAGCCCCATGGATTATGTGGTATCAGTACGCTAATGGGGACACCTTTACTAACAGCAAAATGTTGATGAGTTTTCTTTTTTCTAGATATCTGCACACTTTGGCTTCTTCTTGTTTGTATGTACACTATGTTTAACAAATTCAGCCTCTCTCATCAGCCTGGAATCAGAGATGGATTCTGATAACAGACTAACCAGATGGAAACATATCTGGTTGCTGGCTGTGTGTGCAGGAGCTCTTATCATTTAGTCAGTTGCTGACATTAAGGGAAATCCTTGTTGTCCACAATTGTTTCTTCTCCTCATTTATTAACAATACTTAGCTGAGTAGATGATAAATATTTGGTACGGGCATGGAGGGAAATCCTTTGTTAATAATTAATTTTTTCAACAATTAAAGAATAGTTTTTGAAAGTATCTTTGAGGAAAATACTTGCTAATTTGGTTAGTGCTCTTTGTTTTCTGCATTGATATCAACCAGGTACACTATTTTTAGCAAAATAATATTGTTTACTTTTAAAAAGTGACAGTAAAGTAATTGCATACTATATATTGCTTATTTTAAAAACTATTTCCCCATTATAATTATTCCTTTGAATCTTGAAAATAGCATTTCCCCCCCTACTCATTCATGAAAAATAACTTTTCAGGAAACTGATTTCCCATGCATGCCATGTCTAAAGAAACTGATTTTTTTTTATTTAACAAAAATTTGAATGTCTATTGCACTTCGTTGTGCCACAGCATTTTTCATTTTTGTACCAGCATCATTACATTGATGTTAGTTTAGTACAAAGAGCACAAATTACACTGTAGTAGTGAGTCTAACAAAAGTACTATTTTTTTAGATAGTGATTGATTATAAGAAAAGTAAAATCTGCAGAAGTTTCAATATCAGATTTTAAGTGTCTTATGATTACGTCTGAACATTGGATTTTAAATACAAAGTATTTTCTCTTTAATTCTGGCAACAAAAAAGCAACACAGGATCTGAACTAAAAAAAAGTGGCATTTAATTCTGACATGCATGCAAACATGGTCAGAGGATATGAGATAATTTGACCTAGGAAGCTAAGAGCCTTTGAGCGTTAAACCAGAGTCCCAGAAATGTTTATCTTAATTCAACTGTTTTTCCCTCAAAGCTATCCAGTATAATAAATGTTTGCTGAAAAACATTACACACACAGTACACCAATAGATAGATATACTTTTAAAACACCTACTCTAGGGAAAAGTAGCTGCTAATAATCAGCTGAGCTTTTAAAAAACTGCTTGCTGTGAGTAAAAAGATGCCTTTATGAAAATAAACACATACAGTAGTTACAAGTCAAATATATAGCATAGAATGGCATCTCTTGTTCAGAAAGTGTGGGCTGCAGAGATCTGCCACAGTACTGTACATCGGAGAGGTTTTGGACACAAATCCATAGGTAAAGCAAGGATTTAATCACTTTTATATTTATATTATAATCTTAAAATTGCAACATTATATAAGGGATTGATGTCAAGAGGTTTCTGCAAGGAAACCAGTGCTTGATTTTTCTACTCATACGCATATTTGAAAGAATAGTTACTTTCCTTGTAACTGTTGTTCTTTGAGATGTATTGCTCATGTCAATTCCCAATTTAAGTGTGTGTGCGCACGTCACATGCACCGTTGCCATAAAACTTTTCCCCCTAGTGGTACCCATACAAGCTGGCTCTAGCGTCCCCTGCAGTGGCGTGCACATGCCTCCACATATAGGCACCGCCAGCTCACCATCCCTCTCAGTTTCTTCTTGCTGGAATTCCAACTGAAGGGAATTAGGGTGGGTGTGGAATGGACATGAGCAACACATCTCAAAGAACAACAGTTACAAGGTAAGTAACCATTTTTTCTTCTTCGAGTGCTTGCTCATGTCCATTCCCAATTTAGGTGACTCACCAGCAGTGTCTCTGGAGGCGGGTAGGTTTGAGACCTATCCTGGACTTAAGACCCGTTGACAGGGAAATATACCGTGAATCCAGCGACTTGCATCATTCTGCAGTTACGTAGTGGTGTTCTGCTTGGTGCAGTCCTCGGGAGACAGGCAGTGGGAGCCTGGTCTGACACTGTCCTGACCCAGAGAGCGTGGTTTCAACTCTGGGGACCGCCTGCGCACCAGTGAACCGTGTCTCGAAGAGGGGGATTGTCGGGCAGATCTGTCCCTCAATATGTTACCCACCAGTGCCGGTGCCAAATCTCGGTGTGGCGGCCTTCCATCCCTAGACGTTGGCAGCATGGGCAGCACTAGGAGGTCCTTCATAGCTTGGAAGGCCTTCAGAGTCAATGGCACCACCAGGCAGTGAGGGTCTCTACCGCTACCTGGAGTCGATGCTCACAGTGGTGAGGGTCCCTTCTGAGGTGGGGAGGATTGGCAGCCCAATGCGGGTCTCGCCTGGTCTCCTTTTGTCTTCTCCGTGGAAGAGCGGCCTCGCTCCGCATGAGTCTTCTTTGACCTCTTTTTTGGTACCAGTGATGGTGATCAGTCCTGAAAGGAGGAAGAAGGCTCTGGAGGCACGCTGCATGCAGAGGTCGTCGTGCTCGGTGCTGAGTCCGATCTACCAGGCTTGAACACCGGTCTAAGTGCTGACTCCATCAGGATGGCCCTGAGATGAATATCTCAGTTTTTCTTAGTCCATGGGCAAAAACTTTTATACATTTTGCACCTCTCACAGACATGTGCTTCCCCCAAACATTTTAAGCAACTTTGATGTAGGTCACTCTGTGGCAGACGCTTCTTACACAAAGCGCAGGGTTTAATCCTGGGGAATGTGGCATGCCTCAACCCTGGGACTTTAACAGCTAACCAACTAATACTAACTACAACTAAGCAACAAACTATGTACACTAGAACCAAGAAGAAACCACTAGGTTTTAGTTAGAGAACTTGTGAAG
Source organism: Mesoclemmys tuberculata (assembly GCA_007922155.1). NCBI lineage: Eukaryota > Metazoa > Chordata > Testudines > Chelidae > Mesoclemmys > Mesoclemmys tuberculata. The sequence goes on along the minus strand of ML675603.1, from coordinate 68,632,328 downwards.
GCAAGAGATGTTCCAGTATAGTCACTGGCAGTAAGAAGGAACTGAGAGGGAGGGGGAGCTGGCAGCACCTATATGTGGGCCACTGCAGGGGGCACTAGAGACGGCTTGTTCGGGTACCACTAGGGGAAAATGTTTTCCTGCACTGGTGCATGTGGCGTGCACACACATCTAAACTGGGAATGGACATGAGCAAACACTCAAAGAAGAAAACAATATTACTGATTTGGTGTGACATAGTTAAATATCAGACACCCAATGTATTTATTTTTGTAGAATAATAGAAGTTAGAGATGGACAGGACTGTATAAGGTCACATAAGCCATCTCTCTACCAATGCAGTGTTTTTCATATTACACAGTTACCAGTTTTATGTAATTTATACATTTAAATGTCCCAATCCCAGGTTATAGGACTACTGCTATTTTTTGGGATACTCTTCCACAACCTAATAGAAACATAGAGGATTAGGTTTGGAAGGGACCTCAGGAGGTCACCTAGTCCAACTCCCTGCACAAAGCAGACCAACCTCAACTAAATCATCCCAGCTAGGGCTTTGTCAAGCCGCATCTTAAAAACCTCTTGGTAATCCATTCCAGTGCTTCACCACCCTCCTAATGAAAAGGTTTTTCCTAATAGCCAACCTACACCTCCCCCACTGCAACTTGAGACCATTTCTACTAGTTCTTCCATCTACCACCACTGAAAACAGCCTAGTTCCATCCTCCCTGGAACCTCCTTTTAGGTAGTTAAAGGCTAATATCCAATCCCCCCTCATTCATTTCTTCTGCAGGCTAAACAAGCCTAGTTCCCTCAGTCTCTCCTCATAAGTCATGTGCTCCATCCCCTTAATCATTTTCATTGCTCTCCGCTGGACTCTTTCCAATTCATCCACATCCTTTCTGTAATGGGGGGCCCAAAATGAGGCCTCACCAATGCCAAATAGAGGGGAATAATTACTTCCCTCGATCTGCTAGCAATGCTCCTATTAATGCAGCCCAATATGCCATTAGCCTTCTTGGCAATAAGGGCACACTGTTCTTGTCAACTATAACCCCCAGGTCCTTTTCTGCAGAACTGCTGCCTAGCCAGTTGGTTCCCAGTTTGTAGCAATGCATGATTCTTCCATCCTCAGTGCAGGACTCTGCCCAATCCTCTAATTTGTCTAGGTCATGCTGTATCTTATCGCTGCCTTCAGTGTATATACCACTCCCCCCAATTTAGTGTCATCTGCAAACTTGCTAAGGGTGCAAACCACCCTATCCTCCAGATCATTAATGAAGATTTTGAACAAAACCAGCCCAATGATCTAGCCAGCTTTCTATCCACTTTATAGTCCATACATCCAACCCATACTTCAACTTGCTGATAAGAATACTGCTTTGCTAAAGTCAAGGTATATCATGTCCACTGATTTCCCCATATCCACAGAACCAGTCATCTCATCATAGAAGGCAATCAGGTTGGTCAGGCATGACTTGCCCTTGGCGAATCCATGCTAACTGTTCCTGATCACCTTCCTCTCTTCCAAGTGCCTCAAAATGGATTCCTTGAGGACCCGGCTCCATGATTTTTCTGGGGACTGAGGTAAGGCCGACCAGTCTGTAGTTCCCCAGATCCTCCTTCTTCCCTTTTTTGAAGATGGGCACTATATTTGCCTTTTTTCCAATCATCCAGGACCTTTCCTAATCTCCACAAGTTTTCAAAGATAATGGTCAATGGCTCTACAATCACATCAGCCAATTCCCTCAGCATCCTCGGATGCACTGCATCTGGGCCCATGGACTTGCACATGTACAGCCTTTCTAAATAGTCCTGAACCTGTTCCTTCAGCACTGATGGCTGCTTACCTCCTCCCCATTCTATGATGTGCATTGCAGTAATCTGGCAGCTGACCTTGTCTGTAAAGACAGGTAAAAAAAATCATTGAGTACTTCAGCTTTTTCCACATCTTCTGTCACTAGGTTGTCTCCCCCATTCTGTAAGGGGCCACACTTTCCCTGACCTCTTTCTTGTTACCAACATACCTGTAGAAACCCTTCTTGTTACCCTTCACGTGCCTGACTATCGGTAACGCCAACTGTGATTTGGCCTTCCTGATTTCACTCCTGCATGCTTGAGCAGTATATTTATACTCCTCCATAGTCATCTGACCAAGCTTTCACTTCTTGTAATAGATGTTATTGTCAGAAAAGATTATCTGATACACATTTTAAATGCTCTCTTTTTTCATCTCATTATTTCTAGTTATCTTTCTTGGTATTTACATCTTTCAAATATCCGTAGACAGTTTGACGAGCATGGTGAAAGGTTTCACCAGGACATTGCAATCATGGAAAAACGGTATCAGAGTAACTGGAATCCATCAATGCTGGCCAATTATTGTTGGACACTTAAACAAGAAGCCTCAGACACTGAGTAGAAACAAAAATCATCAACAAAACATTTTTAGCTCAGTTGAACTATTGCAAAGGGTCAGCACCGTTATGCAATTAAACGCATTACATTCAATAAAAGTCAATTTGTTGTTTCTCCAAATTCCTACGTGATACAAGTAGTCTGAAATTATATTTGTGTTCAGCTTCAAGCAGTCTAGCGTAATCTAAAAAAATTTCTGAGGAAGCAACACTTTCGAAAAAATGTGTTGTCCAGTGTAATTAATCACAATCACAAAACATACATATATATTTGAAATTCTATGTTTATGATATTAGCTCTCGACCATTCCCTCTTTAGAAATGTAAATTTACCTCAATATCACACAGACTCAGTGTCATCTCACTTTTTCAGTTATCACAAATAGAGAATCATGAAACTGATAGTACAGAAAATACAATATAGACTAATGAAGATAACACCACAATTCATTTTGGGCTCTCGTCCCTATCCCTATCCCTATCCCTGCCCCTGCTCCCTGCCCCCTTCCCCTGGCTCTTTTTTAGGGTGATTTCTCCAATATTTTTACATTGACAGGTTCAGAGGTGTCCTCTTCAGAAAGACCCATTTTTAGGACATCAAGAATGGTTTGTATTAAAGTATATTGGCAGAACTATGTGAGTAAGTTTGAACACAGCCGGTTTCCAGTATGACTCGTTACAAATCTCTCTCACTTTCATAAGTGATAATATTTAGTGAAAATATATAAAAAGATCATTATGTTATGAAAGTCTAATACATTTTTTTAGCAGTATATCCCTTCTGCTAACAAACACACACAAATCTTATATTAAAAGATGTCTGGGGGCAACAGATTACTCACTAGGGAGAAAGTGCTTGTTCAGGTTGAATTTAAACAGGATTGGGCTCTTTCTTTAAAAAAGTTTTACAGACAGAAATGATTAATAACCATTTTATATGAACATCATGTATGACTTTGTGCTTTAAGTACATAATCACCATTTGCCTGTGTCAGGAAACTAGATTTTTGGCAGAATATTCCAATATCAGCATGAATCTTTGCAGCATCTAAAACAATAATTCACCATAAGGAAATGCTCACTCAGATGCAACATCCCTCCCAAAACTTTACTTCAATGCATACTAATTTTGTCTACACCAACTAACATGAGAGTTGGTACCAATAATAGACTGAGCTCAGATGACAGTTTTGAGTGATAGATTTACAAGTAATTTGGCTGCACAATAACATGACAGTTTTTTAATGTAAGAAAATACATTAGTTACCAATAGCAGGTGCTGAAGCAGTTTGCACAGTAAATCAAATGAAAGAGAAAAAACCAATGAGCAATTCTGTCCCTCCCACTATCCTTTCCTCCAGTGTCTTTCAAGTTCTTTCCACCCTCAACGATCCTCTACTTACTACCTGTATATAATACAGGCAGCACAGTGTGTTAACTGTAGCATTGTTGTTTAATGTGCCAGTTACATACATATGTCCAGTATACACACACCTCCTCTGCTAAAGGACATACCTAACATACTCTGAAATTCTGTTGATTTCAATGGAATGGCGCATAGACTATTTCACAATTCTGTTTAGTCACAATGTCATAGAGATGGGAGTGTTTCTACTGTACTTTCAATACATTTATTATTAAATGCACTTATCTACTTTTCCTTGTTATCAAGTGAGGATTCTTAAAAGGGAGAAACAATTCAACAAGTAAGCTGTCTTCACTGATTTTTTCCCAATCCTTACTTTATTGCAGTTTTATCCTTTTTTAAATTGATCCATGGAGATTATGACCACAGAACAAAATAGAGCACAACACCTCAAGTCCCTCTTTCTCACTGCTGGATACCTTTGGAACACCACTTCCAGCAAGGAACATGGGATACTATATTCTGTAAAATCACTGTCATGGAGATACTCAATCAGCCAGCAGATGAGTCTGAACACAGAAGAGCTGGAACCTTCCTTCACATTCAGATAACAAGCTATATTTCGGAGTGATGTACATCTACTATCTATTATCCCAAGTAAAAAGAAGCCCTAAAGCTATTCCTCAATCAGGATCTTCTGCAAGCATGGAAAAACCGGACCCCTCTTTTAGCACCTCTCATGCATTAAAATAAATGGATGTTGGGGAATTGTGACAGCAGTCAGAAGAGGGATTTTGTATGCGCTTATCACAACATTTGGGAAGAGGATGTTTCCATGAGACATAAGTAACACCTTTTCTTTTTTCTTTCAAAAAAAAAATTCTGTTAGAGAAATCAATTTCAAATTTCAAACTAAAATGAATTAAATTACTAAAATGATGTTTATGGCCTGATTAATCTAGGATGATCTTGAATATTTGAAGCTGAAAGAACTTGCAAACATTCTTTAAAAGTAAATGTCTCAGTATCTTCTCATATTGCCAATGAATGATTTTGAAGTGCAGATATTTTACCAGCTGACATCCAGAAAACCAAAGCTATTTTAATGTGACATTAATGAATAAAAGCAAGTCTTCACATGAATTCATTCCATTTCAGTACACTACTTAATTCATGACATGTTCAAGCTATGAAAAACATAACATGGAATCAGTCAAGGAAAATCTGAAAAGGCTATGGTGGTTATTTGTGCATATAAATATAGGTATCCTAAAATCAGCAAGGATTTCTCCTCTATATTGTAAGAATATAGAGACTAAAAAGAACTGGAGGGTTTTAGTTTCTACTAAAATGCAGAATTGTCCATCTCTCAACTGTCCATCCTTGAAGACATGGAGCACAGGCACACGTTAATGTAATTAATTCATAGATGTTAGGGTGGTAGTTTAATTCTTAACTGCTGACAAATACATTCATATTGAAGCAGACTCAGTAGATTCCAACTGGCATATTCTAACCAAAGGTGGCTTTATTCATTTGTGCTTAAAGTTTCAGTAGATGACCTAGTTCTGCCTGCCTACAAAATGAAAATAGAGAAAAGCAGCAACTAAAATAGAGCTGCAGTCCTGCTCTTTAAAATGGCAAGTTGAGGATATGTAAGAGCACTGTCAACTCCTTGTAACTGAACCCACTAAAGAACTGCAAAATTTAATTGTAGAGCTTTAGATTCAATCTTAATTTGGATTTTATTTTTTATGATTTTATTGTGGAAGACTGTCTTGACCAGAAGAGGGACACACATCATATAAGCCCATGTGCTTTTAATAGCGATGGCAATGTAATGTTTCAGGAACCAGTTTGTCTGAAAGGAATGCAACGTTTTGCCAGATATCACAGAAGAGTTTTTTTAAAGTGTGTTCTCCAACTTCACATGAAGATCACAGAGTAAGGACGATTATTTATCTATAATTGGAGTGCTCTAAGTATATTGCCTCTGCAAATCAGTAGTGACCATTGGGACAATGTGCACACTGTTCTGTTGATCTGAATATTTGGTGCTGCAGTCCTAGTACACCTCAGCTCATTTCTGCTATATGAAATGACATCTAAGGACTTTGAAGCGGCAGGGGAGAAAGATGAGAGTGTGTGAACGATGGATGTATGATACTTCTGAGTTTTCAACTCTGAAACTTTGGGGGTTCTCCCACCGTTGGTTCTGGGTATATTTTTGCAGTGTTTATGCTGGTTTTGTGCTTGCTTCTGTGAAAAATTAGCATGTTCATGGGACAGAAAATACACAATTAACTGAGGGTTTTGTTTGTTTCACTTGGTTTTGCTTTAAATCCTACTCTTAGTCTGCCAGAAGATGAGGAATGAAATCCTGGCCCCAGTAAGACAATGGTAAAACTCTCACTTGACTTTACCAGGCCATGATTTCAACCCACATCTCTAAGAAGATCCAGAAACTAAGAGATGAGCGCCTACTACCACAATTAGAACATTCACATGATAAAACCCTAAAATTCATCATAATTCACATGCAACCTTTTAGTGGCTGAGGACACGGTGGTCCCAAACTCCTATTTTTATGGAGAATTGCCCTTTGAAATACATTTTACATGTTCACAACTATAAAGATTAAGCTGGAGATTCCCATGTTTATGAGTAAAGCAAAGAAATCAAAGAAAGGGTTATTTTAATTCAGTGTAGACAGACAACTAAGTGCAAAGTCAAAGTCAAATATTTTTTGAACCTATGGAGGTCCACCCAAGTCTTCCACTACACAGCTACTCCTCTTTCTACTAGGCTTTGGATTTCTCCCATGATCTATTTTTCTTTGTCATGAGTAGCCATGCAGCCATTGCTCCACCTGAGAGATCTCTTCCCACCACTTGAAGTTACCCCATACTAGTTACTTTCACTACTGTCTCCTTGTGTGCATTTGCCTCTATAGATTCTGCAATACAAAAATCTAGCTCATTGTTTTCCTAGGGGATACCTGTTACTTACAGCTGAAATGTATTTTACAACTAAAACAAAATGCTAAAATTGTAATAATAAAATTTAATCTGCTTTCTTTTTCATATAATGTTCAACTAATTCTTTTGTAACCTTCCCCCAAAACAAATATTGAAATGATTATCTAAAAAAATCCATGCCAAGAGTGCTTACAGTAACAATATTTATCCATACAGTGGCAAACCATTATTTACATGTGATTCATATTCACTGACTAACAACAATGAACACCATCTCTTATAGAGAGCTCTTCAACCATAGATTTGAAAGCTTTTCACAAAGGAAATAAGTATCATTATAAAGAAGAGTGGGATTTTTTTAAAAGGAAAGATACCTAACTGGCAAATTCAAGGCAAATTAATGGACATCGTCAGGTTAACAAACTTTGATCCCCATGGTACAAACAGTAATGGAAATTATTAGGATTTAAAGTACTTTTTAAAATTTAATTTACTTTTCAGCATTAGTGCTGTTTGCTTTTTGCTTTTCAATCAATGTGAACAATTAAAATATACTCATCAATTTCACATTTATTGATAGGCATTTTCTTTTGTTTCTGATAAATATTGCTGTGTTTTGGTTGCAAATACAGGATAGTTAAATTCCAAGCAAAATTTGATTTAATTGAAACGATCAATGAAAAAATCACTGAAAGCTTTGCAACAATGTTTTTTTTAAAACAGCTTTTAAATTATTTTACATTTTAGATTAATACTGTGTATTGTTCCCTTAAGATACTAATATCTAATAGCATGCAAATGAAACAGAAGAATAGTACTGACAATTTCCATAATTTACCTTTCTTTTTTGGCCCCCCAACTACTACATTTGTTCACTCAAGTGAGTTGCCCATACCTGCTGTTTGAGAGCTTCTAGAGATTCAAATTCCAACCTGGCCAGTTTTATCTGGATATCCCGTGGTTTATCAGGAATCACAAATGCCATGACAAACTTCAATGCTAGTAGAATATGCTGAAAAAAAGAAACCCAAATTAAATACTGTATTATACAATTTATGGCAAGTAAAGAATATTAATACAAAAGCATTCTGCAAATTTTAATTCTGGGATGTCTAAATATTATTTATTGTTAATGACGTGAAATAGTGATGGTATACTATATCACGGTACTCCTCACTTTTCCAGCTCAACAATTATTTATAATTTGCAAATAAACGTGGATTTTCATTAGGTTTGTTTTTATTATAATCTTATATTTTCACTATATACTGTATAATGCTTATTTATTTATACATTTGTGATTCCTGATAAAATCATAAACTATTCAGGATTTATACTGACCTGGTTGGAATTTGAATCTAGCATAGGAAGTATAGTACATAGTGAAAGCATAAGATGTTATGTCACAATAGACTTACATGGTTTAATACAATGGTAAAATGTACCAATAAAAAATAAACAATAAAGTTCCTGCCCCAGACAAAGTAATCTATAAACTCTAGCAGGTGCATTACAAAACAAAACAATAAAACACAACAGGAGTCTATATTTTACAGCTGGAATGACACACAGAAGTGGTGAATTGGCCAATGTTAATTGGGAGGATGTTCTAAATATAAGGAGTGGAAGGAAAAGGCTAAATTAGCGATAACTGTATAGCAAAGCATTATAGCAACATTTAATATAAAATAATAGGTTACATATCATTAAATATAAAGCTTAACCCAACAAAGATCAGAAAATTCAAAGTTAAACTTCCTCCTTGCTCATCATTCTTTGGATTTGACATAAAGTTGCAAAACACCCATTAATGCTTATCTAAAACAAGCCCCAACCTATCAAGACTGGTATTTATTTTTGGGTGGATACACAGATGTTTACTTGAGCATCTAAGCCAGAGCCCCTCAAGATTTACCCTACTGAGTACTGTACTGGCAACTTGCCATGAGTCTGACAGCAGCAACTTCGCCCTGATTCAGAAAAGCATCTCTATAAAAGAAAACTTAACTTTAAGCACATGCCTAAGTGCCACTGACATCAATGGTACTTATATACATGCTTGAAATGATATTTATATATATATGCATGCCCAAGTTCTTTCCTGAATCAGGGCTCTAATTTTCATCAAATGGAAAAGAGCACTGACACTCATCTTTCTGGGAATACAAGTCAAAGAATTAAATGGTTCATGTTGATGCAGTTGGGTGCACAACACAAAAAACCATAATATGCTAAACATCAAGAGTACATTTTGCAAAGACGTGGGACATGATAAGCTGGAAATAAATCACATGGGATGATGCAGTGGAGGGAAAGCACAGTGGAGAAATGGAAGAAACAGAAAGCCATGCAGCGATAAACAACCACACTGTAACTAGATCGAGGCCAATCCTGAGAGAAAAACGGAGAGTTAGTGATGATGATTAAGAGAATAACCAAAAGTTAAAAATGAGCCACATACAAATTATACAAAACCAAATACAGACAAAGAGTGAGTACATTTTGGGAACGAAGCTGATGATAGTTTAAGAAACATTAATTAATTCAAAAAGGATAAAGAAAGGCTGAAATAGAATTTAATGTAAATACAACATTTATTAAGAACTGTACATAAATAGTAAGAGATTAATGAAGGAGTTAGCACATCTGCTAAGAGGTGGCAAAGAAAATATGTATTTATTTCAATTTGTGGAATCCTACTTTCCTTGACAGTAAACACAAGCAATTCAGTCCTTAATATCCCATTACAAAAAATTCCACTTTGACATCATGTCAACACTGAAACACTCCCTAAATGCACAAAATATTCCCCATTTCCCTCTCAAAATCACAGAATCCGTTCTTGAGAAAGTCTAGCTAAACATACAGGTCTGCTGACAAAGGAGATAAATATTGCTAAAAAATATCAAAACAATTTTCTAATGAGGCTATAAAGAAGAATGAGGGACAATCCCAGATGAATGCCTTTTGGGGAAAAAGATGAAACACTGAAGGAGGACTGGATCAGGCTAGAACAAAAATTGAGACACACAATACTCCAGGGCAGAATGCAACCCCTTCCAATACTGAGAAGTGATAAGAGATACATGGGGAACATTCAGCTTACAATTTATACCTAAAATCGTTTTTGAATACAGGAAAGTTACCAGGGAAGATGCAGAGAAATTACAGGCCTACAATCTTAATAGCAGCAATAGGAAACACATCCGAAAAAAACAGGGATCAAACGTAATATGTAATAATTTAGGTAACAGCACTGGGATAAATTCTGCTCTCAGTTATATGGGTGTAATCTGGAGGAGTTGAGTGCAGAGTTACAAAGATCATACCTAAATATGATCACCATATTTTTTAAATACAAACATATGTATCAGCAGATGAATCCTATAATATATGTTTATAGTTTAAAATTTCACAAACGCATTTTTACAAGGACCTTTATAACTCATGCCGATGGCAAAAAGTTATTCCTCGAAACTGGAAGACTACTACTAATTGATGTATTATATATTTTATATGATATACTATGAAACATGAGCTTGATAGCACAAAATGCATAGCAGTTTGTGTTTAAGTATTATATGTCTTTTTTCATTTAAAGAATCATGGATGATCATTGAGATCATCTCGTGTGACCTCCTGTATAACACAAGTCACAGAATTTAGTTACATTTTCCCCCCCTCTAAAAACAAAAACAAATCAGTGGGAGTATAGAGCAGTAGCTCTCAATGTTTCCAGACTACTGTACCCCTTTCAGGAGTCTGATTCGTCTTGCATACCCCCAAGTTTCACCTCACAGAAATACAATTGCTTGTGAAGTCAGAAAGAAAAATACAAAAGTGTCACAGCACACTATTACTGAAAAACTGGTTACTTTCTCATTATTATCATATAATAATAACATAAATCAACTGGAACATAAATATTGTACTTACCTTTTAGTGAATAGTATATAGAACAGTATAAACAAATCATTGTCTGTGTGAAATGTTAATCTGTAATGGCTTCGCTAGTGCTTTTTATGTAGCCTGTTGTAAAACTAGGCAAATATCTAGATGAATTGATGTACCCCATGGAAGACCTCTGCATACGCTCAGTGGTACACGTACCCATAGTTGAGAACCACTGGTTTCAAGGAGAAGATTATTACATCAGTTTCCCAACCTAAGGATATGAGCCACCTGGAAGGCTACCAAGCTATTCTATTGGGAGAATGAGGGTAGAGGAAATTAGTGAAGTGGGAAAGGTACACAGTCATGGATTTACTGCCACCACTCTTCCACACATAGTTTACTAACCTGCTTCCATACCTACAGATCAAGCAGCAGGTGGCTCCTTCACCTTACATGTATATAATTGCAGGTTCATGGCACTTACGCAGCCAGGCCCAAACTACCAGAGGATGTTTCACACCATTAGCAGCAAGTAGTCCTAGGGCTGGTCTACACTACACAGTTAGGTCAACGTGACTTAAGAGAGCTTATATGGACTTCATTATGTCAGTATCTACACTACAGCCCTCCTCCCACTGATGTAAGTGCCCTACTACACAAACATAACTCCACCTCCAGGCTTATGTCAGTGTAGTTCTCTATAACGAAGTGTCTCTGTAAACACCGTGTCCTTTAAATCTGCTGTAATGAGAGCCGGGAGAAGCCAGGTGACTTCAGATCCCCACCCCTGCTACTGGCTGAGAGCCCAGGTAGTTTCTCTCCACTGCTCCCAGTTGGGAGTGATGAGAGTCTCTTCTCATTGAGGTGGTCAATGTACCTGAGGAACTAAGCCTCTTTGGTACCGGAACATTTCTCCTTTTCTGGTGACCTTCTTTTCTTGGCATGCTCAGTTGTAGATGGAGTAGAGTGCCTTTTTCTGGTGTTTTCTTGTGAGGAGCCATTACCCTGCCCAGGGTCTGAGGCATGTCTTAGCGACCGCTCCATGGATATTAACTTCAGGCAGAGGTCACTCTCACGCCTGGCTCCGGCTTTTAGATTTGTACAATGGATGCATTTCTGGACAATATGTCCTTCACCAAAGCATCTGATGCACTCGGAGTGTCCATCAAAAGCCGGCATAGCGTCCATGCATGAAGTACAGTCTTTGAAGCTGGGAGAACCCAGCATAATCCTATTTAGAGGAGTGAGTCTGAGGGAATTTTTTTTTTTAAATGGAGAAGGATTAAGGTAAGGTAAACTAAACTACAAGTAAAACTGAGTAACTTTACGGAGAAGAAAAGAATTATTGAAGATTTCTAGTGAGCTGTGAAGAACTGCTGGGAGCTCCATCTTGGACCATGGACAGTTGAGAAGGAACTGAGGGGTCTGGATTGCACATGCCAAAAAGGGCACTAATGTCACCGCAAGACGGGGACGGCACATGCGCAATCCGGACGGGCACTGTTGGCAATATCTCTGATCAAGGAAGCGAGGATACACGAACACCTAGAGTGGAGCATCCACATGGACACTACTCAAATATATTTATTTGCCCTCTTTCCGGTAGGTGGGATGATAGCCGGAGTTTGCCAAATTTTGTTGGCTAGTTCCAATAATAATTCCCATTGATGGGCAGTGCTATATTTGATAAGGTGATGGTGTGGAGAATCCACAGTAGCTTGTGGTGAGGTTCTGTGACTTATTCAAGAGGGATTTCAAGATATTCTGCTACCTTTTTGAATAGCTCATGGAATTGTTTGAAGTCATCTGCGTTGGTCGGTGGAGGGGCCATTATTGCTTCATCTGGTGAGGAGTCATTGTGTGCAGAAGGTGACATGTCCTGTTCAACACTTTCATCTCCTTCCTCCCCAATTTCTGGCATTGGTTCTGCAACAAATGGAACAAATGCTACATAAGATCTAGATCTGTGTTTGTAGGGGTTGGGGGGTTTACTGAAAGTCCTATTGTAGTTCAATCACATGTCCCAACCCAGCCATCACATATGATAAGGCATAGGCAGGCTGTACCATGGGCATGCCTGACATCTTGAGCATGATGTACATCTGGGCCCTTCTGAAGTTGATTTGGTGGGGGAGGGTTGTTGGAAAGAGAATTCACCTTCATCATTCCTGCTGTTATTTTCAACAGAAAAGGCTATTAGGAAAAGAACCTCATTGTGTGCAAAATGCACTGGGGATGTATCTGTTTTGAGTAATGGTGACTGGGGTGATGATGTTAATGTCATCTCGGTTTGCTGACAGTGGTGTGTCTTCTCTTTTCTCGTTAGCATCGATCTGACGTCTTGGATCAGTACCACCATTGTGATCAGTGTCCTTGATGGTGTCGTGTCAGCTGTTGATGCTGACATTGATGTTGGTGCCGTATTCAATGTCAAAATAGTTAGCGATGCCATGTCCATCACTGAAGACAGCTCTTTATGGGGTGCCTCAGTTGGTGCTGTGCTAGCCAACGGTGCCTTCGTCTTATGCGGTGCGGCAGTCGGTGCCGTACAATCTGTCGGTACTGAGGCTTTCTCGCTTGTCTGTTTAGCCTGTGATGTCTGTACTGTTGCTTTTGATGGTGCCCTACTGGAGGAGGTCAGCTCAGTTTTGCCTCTCGACTCCGCACCAGGGCATTGACAGCCCTTCGGTGCTATGGCCCATATCATACCTTAGAAACCTGACGCCTCATAGGTACTTGACCTTGGGGTTTTTGTTACTGATGGAGCAAACTCCTCTTCTTCGGTGGCTCCCTCCTAAGTGAGGTTGAGGATCTCTTTCTTGAGGGTCTCTCTGATTGATCTGTAGGAGGTTTACCAGGTCCCAGGTCAGAAGAGGGTTTCAAAAACTTTTTCATCAGGATTAGCTTAAGTCTGAGATCCCTCTCTCTCTTGGCTCTGGTTTTGAGGCTGTTGTAGTGTATGCATTTCTGAGGCACATGGCTTTCACCAAAGCAGCGGACACATTCTGAGCGTCCGTCTGAAGCTGGCATAGTCTCTCCGCATGATGTACATCTTTTCAAACCTAGTGAACCAGGCATGTTGTCATGTATTTAGAAAAAAACTGAATCTATATCTTTTATTAATGGGAAGAGAAGAGGAAATAATTTTTTGTTTTGTTTTTGTTTAAGACACAAAGATAAGTACTAACTGACTAAAACAAACTACTGACTAAATTAACACTTTTCCTAACAGGTATAAATACAAATGTGACGAGTTTAGTAGGAACTACTGAGGCTCTGTCCTGGACCACGGACAGTTGAGAATAAACTGAGCAGATCAGGTTGCACTTGTTCCAAAAGAGGTGCCAAAGCACCACGAGATGGGAGCTGTGCATGCGCGCCCTGGACAGATACTTCTGTAAAATCTCCGATCAAGGCATGCGAGGATGTGCCAACACCTGAAGTGGAGCACCCACAGGGACGCTACTCAAAGAAGGAGGATATTATGGACATCAGCTCCAGTAACTGTAAGCTGACTTATGGTTATAATATAAACATGCCCATAGATTTATGGCTATAGTGTAGACATGCCCAGAGATTCACAGATTTTAGGCCAGAAAGGATTTCTATAAACATCTAAACTTCTAGCCATTTCCTTGTGAACAGCTTTGAAAACCTAAACCACTATGAATGAGCAGTTAACTCTACTTCCACAGCAGAAAGCTGTGGGGTAACCTAAATGTGACCCCCTTCACACTTTGCACACATTTTATGTAAATGTGTCAATTAAGTTTGAGGTGTAGCCAAAGAGTAATCTCATAATGATGTGATGAGTGAAGACAGAAATTGTTTAGTGGGCTTTATTTTTTGTTTTGTTTTTTCTTTTCCTAGGTAGGGGGGAGTGAAGGGAGAGAACAGACTGGAAGAGGAAAATAAACTTTTTGTGCAGGCCTGCTCAAAAATGCTAAAGCCAGTTCTGAAAACTACTAAGAAATATGTTCTAATTACTTTTAACATTTGAACAGTTATATTTTAGTATCAACCAATCCCCGCCCCCATTTAAACAAATCTCTGAAGTTTTAATAGCTAAGACCTCAGTCTGCATGCTTGCTCAGTTCATGACTGCTTAAAAACAGTAAGTTTCATTGTTTGTAAACTGTGTAGAATTAAGTGAGAAGTATTTATGATGTGAGCTACTGTTCTTTAAAAACTATTTTAAAAAGGAACAGAAACGTTGTGAGCTCAGTAAAATGTGTTGGACTTTAAGGTGGTAAAGTCAAGTTCAATTCCACCCTATAGAACCTAGTGAAAATGTTTAAAAACATTAAGAACTACCAAGAAACAATTTTAGGACCTACATCTCTCACTTATAACACTTTCACAAAATACATCCACACTGGTTACTGTTAGGTCTACTTATTCCTTCTACTGCATCCCCACTTCCTAATAAACGAGTCAGAAATATCTGTAAAAAATAAGGGAAACTATCTAATAAAAATCCACCAATGTGGTGGGTTTGAGCCAAGAGAATATTTTAAAAGAAAGTGTATCTAATTTCAAAATCTAATTCTTGAATAGAGCTGCAGTTGATTAAGCGAGAACAAAGAACCATTCTAGAAATTTTCAGAGGAGTAAAGAGAAATAGGGTGCAGTATTCATTTTATAGTCCATCTTCTTCATTTTAGTATTCCTTAAACAAAAACTAGTATAATTTTACAAACCTGACTCAAGTACATCCATTTTCAGAAAAATTGTCCCAAGAATATGGTAACAAGTCACAGATATAACATAGTAAAACTCTTCTTAACAGTTTGCAATAATAAAATTAAAACACATAAGGCTAGCAGGGATCTGAATCTACCACAAAGAACAACAACAAAAAAAGAGAAACTGTGTACCTTGATGAAATTCTACTACAGAAGTAGGAAGAGCTATAGTAACCTTTTGTACTCTTTAAAATATGTATTTAGTGTCTTCCTAATAATCAAAATTGTTTACAAATAAAAAAATACAAAACCAAACTGTTATTTTAAAATGAAACTACTAAAAAAAATGTTGTTTGCAAAAACATATCCCACATCATGATTACAGGGTGAATGTCTTTGTATGAAAAAAACAGGATAACAGTAAAACAAGCTGTACACTTCCTTGTGCCAACAGTGAAGTACTCTCCTACTCTGCCATCTGCCAAGCGGGTGAGAAGAGAAATGTCAATGTGTCTCTCACCCTTGATAATTGCAGCACTATCAAAATCTTTATAGTCTTGTGCCAGGTGCTCAGAGAGCTAGTAGAACTGTTCTATTCTGCAAAAGCTAGTGGCATAAGCTGCAACAGCAGCTGTGTTTTGCAGCAGTGTGTCCCCAACCTTGTCTCTTCTAAAACAAGAAATGCAAATTAGGGCTGAATTCTTAGCATTTTGAAGAGCTAATTTGATTTCTACAGTGGTATAACTGCAGTAATGCTGGGTTCCAGTCAGTCTAGGCACCACTGAACAAATATATGCAAAAACAGCCCTTTTTGATAAGAAGACAGATTACATGCTAAATCCCAATCTGGAAGAAGTTTAATAAAATTTTACATAAAAAATGTGTTCCAGAATGTACCTATTTATCAATAAATTCTATTAAAATCAGAAGTCCACTAGTCTATACCTCCAGTACCAATATGTGAGATAGAACAAGACATTTGTTATTCATTATCTGGGAACGCTACACAAGATTCAAACTACAATGTTAGGTAACTGAGGTATTTCTCCCCTGAATGTTCAATATTGTAGTAACGAGAATATCTTTAGGATTGTAAATGAACGCACCAAAATATGATAACTTTACTATCACAGTGCAGAATACGTGGTAAATATAAGGAAGTCATGTGATCTCCCACTGTTGCTGTGTTAAACTCAATTAAAATCAGGGCTAAGAATTGATACAGACTAGAAAATAAGTGAATCCTTTCCTGTCGCTTCAAAATCTGATGACTGAGCTCCCAATTCTCTTACCTATGCTAGGCCAGACTGATCTTTTGAAATGTTAGCAAAAAGTTTAAAATCATTTAAAAAAAAAAAGTATGTGTGTTTAAAAAGGAAAATTTCACTTAAAGGTACAATAAAAGAAAAGATTTAACTTAAAAACTCCAGACATTCAATTACATTTAATTTTCTTGATTAGACTGCAATAAAAGAAATGCATTAGAAAATATTTTTGGAACATACATACAAACTTTTCTTCCTGCTTTTAAACTAATAGAGTGGAATCATCACAGCTGAAGGACTCTAATACTAGGGGACAATCTTCTGCTTCAGCAATAAATGCTGCTTTTAAAACTTCACATCCCCATATGTTATTAGAGAATCTTTTTATAAAATGTGAACTGAATCTGCTTTGGTAAAAAAATATGTTCCTCCTTCCAGCATTGCAGCTTATTATACACAAGAGATATCCAGGTAATATGTGGAGACAGCAGAAGTTACTCATCCTGTGCAGTAACTGTAGTTCTTTGAGATGTGTGTTTTGGATGCTCCACTTCAGGTGTGCATGGGCCCATGTGCCTTTGATCGGAGATTTTTGGTAGCAGTGCCCATTCAGCCTGTGCATTCGCTCTATATAGCCTGGTGTCCTGCACCAAAGCTATACAGGCTACATGGGCATACGAACCTCAGTTCTCCCTCCACTGCCAAATCCCGTAAAGGAAACCCTGAAGCAGAGGGGAAGGAGGACAGGTAGAGAAAAACCCATAGGGGGACACATCTCAAAGAGCTAGTTAATACACATGGTGAGTAATCTCTCCTCCTTCTTCAAGTAACATCCCTAGGGATGTTCCACTTCAGGTGACTACCGAGCAGTACTCTCATCAGGAAGCGGGGGCATCAGAGTCAAGTCTAATACTGTAGCTAATGGTGCAGAGTCAAACACAATGCTTTGAAAAAGTGTGCATAGAGGTCCAAGCTGCAGCTCTACAGCTGGAAAAATTCTTGTGAAAAACCACAGAGGGAAAGACAAACCTCGTAGAATGGGGATAATATCCTAGGAGGAAGTTGAATATTATTGATAACAAGAAATGATGCATCCTGATATCTATCTACTGAGTATTTGGTTTGAAATTGTAGATCTCTTATATCTGTCAGCAATTGATACAAACAGTCTGGGAGATTTTCTAAATGAACTAAGTTCTGTCCAGGTAAAAAGCTAATACCCTCTTGACACGGTGTGTGCAATGCTGCATCCTCCTTAATCACATGTGGCTTAGGGAAGAAAACTGGGAGGTGAATGACCTTGGTTTATATGGGATTCAGTTGAAATCTTAAGCAAGCATTTGGTGTGGTCATACTGAAACTTTATCTTTGAAAAATACCATGAAGCGAGCATGTGCCATCTAGGTCCCAATCTCTCCAACACTTAGAGCACATGCAATGTCTATCAAAAAGGACATCTTTACTGATACGTTCTGTGGAGAACAGATCACCACTGGTTCAAAGGGAGGTCTCATAAGGCACCTGAGTACTAACTTAAGGTCTCAGTCCAGGTAGGATGTGTGATTTCAAGGAAGTGTTTCCACAAACCTTTGATATATCTCATCGTAGTTGGGTGGACAAGCACTGAGAAATCTTTTACAGGGGAATGAAAAGTTGCGATAGTTGACAAGTGAACTGTAACAGCACAAAGATACATCCTATTTTCTTCAGTTCCAGGATGTAGTCCAGGATATCTGATAGTGAAAAAGAAGCAGGTAAAATAGGTCAAAGAAAACACCAATTGTTGAATTTCTTCCACTTCTGCAGGTAGATACTGCATGTAGACACATTCCCACTGTTTAACAATGTCCTTTTCATCTCCACAGAACAGGTTGTTTTTATCCCCTGAACTATCAATAAGCCATGCTTTGAGGTGAAGAACTCTGAGGTTCAGGTGAAGGACTCAACCAGCATCCCAGGAAAGAGGATGGGGAATGGTCAGGTAAAGAAAACTCTTACAAATACATTGCAAGGTTTTTTCCACCAATCAAGGGAGTTTTTTTACAAAAGGGGGAGCTGAGACTTGTCTGTCCAGACTGTGTTCATTTGGAAATTAGGCGATTCTGAGACAAGATTGGAGCCAGCGAAGGTGCAGTTTTGCATGACTTACTATGAAGGTACAAGCAGCCATATGGCCACAAAGTTAAAGGCAGTTCCTGCCTGATGTTTGCAGACTGACCAGGATCATGGTGAAAAGATTCAATAGTATCATAAAGCTCTACATTGGAAGGTAGGTTTTCATGGTTACTGCATCTAAGGATGTCCCTCTGAATTCTAGTCTTTGCACAGGTGTTAAAGTACGCTTCTGAATGTTTAACTGCAGTCCTAGTTTAAGGAACAGTGCTATCGCATTCTGCACAACTAACAACGACTTGCCATAACATCAACACTTGAACAGTAGCCAATTGTTGAGATACAGAAATACCACTATTGCTTCCCTGTTGAGATAAGCTGTGACCACTGCTGGAAATTTTGAGAACACTCTGGCAGCAGAGGAGAAACAAAATGGGTGTACCCCGTATTGAATGTTATCTTGCCCTAAAGTAAAACAAAGAAATTGTCTGTAGGAAGGGTGGATCACTATTTGGAAAAATGTACCTAGTAGGTCAAGTGCTGAAAACCAATCTTCTTGGTCCAGTGAAGGAATTATTCCTGAAAAGGTTACCATTTTGAATTTCTTTTCCCTCACAAATTTGCTGAGGAACCTTAGATTTAGGATGGGTCTCCATCTTTCATTCTTTTTTGAGACCAGGAAGTACCTTAAGCAGAAACCTTTTCCTTCTGTGTTGAGCAGGAAGTGATTTGATAGTTCCTATGCTCAGAAGAGAGGCAATTTCTGGTTTTAGTAGATGCTTTTGAGATGGGTCCCTGAGGAGGGCCAGGAAAGGGGGGAGGTATAGAGGAAGAGCAAGCAGGTAAAATGGATCAAATATCCTTACTTTAAGATTCCCAAGACCCATTTGTCTGTAGTGTTTTCTCCCACACCTTTTGGAAGTGGGAAGGGCAATTCCCAAAGGGAGAAAGGCATGTGAACTGCTATAGCTGAGAACGCAAAAGGTAGATATGACTGGGACTCTCGACTAGCCAGTCAAAATTGGTGTTCAGATTATGATGAGGTTGTATGTTCGATCCAGAGGTGGAGGTCATTCTCTTACTCTAGAACCTTTGTCTCTTTCTCTGGGATTCAGAGGGTTTTTGAAAACTTGCAAATTAAATAGGCAAGATCTCTGAGCTGTATGGGACTTACTAAATCTCCTTTTATTTGTAGGTATGTAAACTCCCAGAGAACGCAGAGTGGCCCTGGAATGTTTTAAGATATATAGAGAGTCGTCCATATTTTTAATGAACAACTTGGAGCTATCTAAGGGAAGGTCCTTTGCTGTATTCTGTACCTCCCTTCAAAATTGCAAAAGTTGAAGCCAAGAAGCCTTATGCAAGACAACTGTCGTTGAGATGGAATGAGAAGTGTCAACAGTATCCAGAGAGGTTTAGGAGGGATGTACTGGCCAGAAGCTGGCCCACCTTTATGACTACCTGAAATTGTTCTTTGTGTTCTGGTGGAAAGTGCTCAATAAATTAAGTAAACTTGGAGAAGCTGATATTGTTAAACTTTGCCACAAGTGCCTGATAGTTGGAAATCCTGAATTGCAGAGTTGTGAATGAGTAGGATTTATGGATAAATAGATTAAAATGTTTTTATTCCCCTTTGTATGGCATTATTTTAGCATGGTGCTGTCTTCCACATTCATTTACTACTTTGATGATGAGAGAACTGGGAAAGGGATGGGAAAACAAAAACTGAAAGTTCTTTGATGGGACATAATATTTTAATCAGCCCTCTTAGATGTGGGCAATACTATCGCTGGATTATGCAATTTGTCTTTTGGGGATCTAGCAAAGCCTCATTGATGGGAAGGGCAATTTGTGCAGATGACAGTGTAAAATACCCAGCAGCTTGTGATGCAATTCCTTGACTTCCTCCAGAAATATCTGTAAGGAATCCTGGTATCTGTAAATATTGTTCCAGATCTGGTGTTTGATTCTCGTATGGGAAGGCTCTACCTATCAGTCACTTAATATTTTGATGAGACCAGATGATTAAGTTACATTTATATTATATTATATATATTTAATCATTGTAGAGACAATTGTGTGCAGTTCATACAATTACAAAGCCATTGTCAAAAGGCAAACACATTTGGTCATGGTGACTTTCCTTTTAGCTCAAATAAAATTACTCTTCCACAGTGAAGAGATGAATATTGCTATTACAGAAGCAGATAGAACTTCCTACTTAGCAACCACTCCTATTCTTCAATCATTTTAAATAGATGTAGAAATCATAGGATCTATATTCTCATTGCCAACATGCTGCAGAACCTCTTATACAATATTCCAGCACTGCTGTGGGTACCATGCATACGGTATGATTATGAGACATAAGGAAAATAAGCAAGAATTCAGTAATCATCAGAAGGCTTTCAGAAGGCAGTAAATAGCAACAAGAGATCAATGTAATTCCTACAAATCTCTATTCTAAAATAATGGAATTTTTATGCACACCCACATTTAGTCCAAAATATTTCTTTAAGATGAATACAAAATGCTTCATTGGTCAGTTTGTTTTAAACAGTCTTTCAATCAAACACTTTATTGAAAGGACAGGTCACTGCCACAACCTGAGTTATACCTGAGATAGTAGGCCAGGTTTATACTAGAAACCTTTGTCAATATAGTAATGATGGTTGAGGTCAGATTTTTTTAACTACATTTCTATACTAGCAAAAGCCTTAATATAGATTCAGTTATATTGACATAAAAGTGCTTTCTGCCATTAATGCTTATTTTGCTTGGAGATATGGTATAAATTTAAATACATCAGGTAGGGAGAAGAACTATTTAAACTGAACGACAATGTTAGCACAAGAACAAATGGATATAAATTGGCCGTGAATATATTTAGGCTAGAAATTAGGTTTCTAACCATCAAAGGAGCGAGGGTCTTTCACAACCTGCCAGTTGAAGTAGAAGGGGGAAACAACTAGTTTAAAAATGGATCTTAATACGTTTACAAATGGCCAATGAGATTATATGATAGAGTTGCCTGCAACAACCAGGGACTGGACTCAATGACCCAAAAGGGCCCTTCCAGTCTTATGTCCCTTTGCGTAAGCTATACCAGCAAAAGTACTTTATGCGATTATAAACTGTGGTATACATTAGGAGGATTTGCTGGTACTGACATAACTAGAGTGGCAAACCTTTTTAAGTGTAGACCAGAACTTAGTCTTCAAGATTGTCAATCTGGCAATTTTTACAGATACTAAATTTACTTTAAATAGCTATTACTAGTACAACCAAATCAATTCCAGACCAGCACTCTTGAGTAAGCACATCCTAACAAATCAGTTGCATGAGTGATGAGATAAAAATAGTTTTGGGAAGAACTGTTTAAATGTTCCTAGTTTATGTTTTCAGGAAAGTACTGCAAAAACAGAGAAATATTTTTTAAATGAAAAGTCAAATACTTCAACATCAGCCTTGTAAGAGAGAGGCTCTTCCGTCTGTATCTTGGGAAAGTATTTCTGCACTCACTTCCTGTTATCAAAAAGTTTCAAAAGTGAGTAACAGAAAAGATAACACTTTTTCTGCAACTTAGTCCTAAATTTATAAATTATTAGGAAACATTTAGTTCATATAAAGTTTTAACAGATTCCATCTGATGTATATTAAATGAAAATGCATTCCACCAAATGCATGTAAGTACAGTCTAAAGAATGGATAATCTGTCCAATACAATTGTGAAAAGATTATTGTTTTCTTATGTTACATCATGCATACTTTTACTGGGATGGAATCTTGAAAGGAACAACCCATAGTCTAATTACTTACAATACTTCGTATTTTTAATCAATTGCCAAATGTTTAAATGAAAGATATTGTACATTATATTCAATCATCCAGGAATGGATCAATAATTTAATTTAATAATCTTTCAAAAAAGATTTATGTGAACAATTGTGATCTATGATTTTCTCCTAGAGCTATGGTTGAGAAACTATCCATATCTGGTCTGATCTTACACCACTGAAGTCCATGGGAGTTTTGCCATTGATTTAATTGATGCATCATAAAGTTTGTAACACACTATTCTTCCAAGATTTATATATTTGCTTTTTAAAAAACAGAATCATAGAAGTGCAGGGCTGGTAGGGACCACAAGACATCAACTCGTCCACTCTACCTCCCCCTGCCCATGCTGAGGCTAGACCAAGTATACTTAGACCATCCGTGACAGATGTTTGTTGGATCAGTTCTTAAAAATCTCCAATGACAAGGATTCTACAACCTCCTTTGATAACTTATTCCAGTACTTAACTATCTTTATAGTTAGAAACATAAATCCTACTTGGGGAAGATTAAGCCCATTACTTCTTTTCCTGCATTCAGAGGGAAATGAAGAACAGTTGCTTACCATTCTCTTTATAACAGCCTTTAACGTACTTGAAGATTGTTACCAGGTCCCCCCCTCAGTCTTCTTTTCTCAAGACTAAACATGCCTTCATTTTTAAGCATTCCTCATAGGCCATGTTTTCTAAACCTTTTATCATTTTTGTTACTCTCCTCTAGACTTTCACCAATTTGTCCACACCTTTCTTAAAATGTGGTCCCAAGACCTGGACACAATTTTTCAGCTGAAGCCTCACTATTGCCAAGTAGAACAGAACAATTACTTCCCCTTTTACGCTGGAGATTTTTATGCTTATTTTCAACCTGGAGGTAAATTTTTTCAAGGTTTTGGTGGAATTCCTTTGATGCTTTTTTGAGATACGAGTATGAAAAAAAACAACATGGGGTGGTGGTAGAGGGAGAAAATATGGGGGGTTTGGAGCCTGGCAGCTTGTTTGTTTGAACCAGCACAGGTATTTTTCCGAGTCACTTTTTTCAAGCTCTGATAACTGAAAATTGGCTTTTAAAACCATTTTGACATATTTGTAAAAGTTTTAATAATAATGAAATTATAAGTATTATAAAAATCACATACTGCAAAGAATTTATTTTATTACTTTTTAATATTATATCAGGCAGCAATACTCAAAATCCACACATACAACAGCCCCACACGTGGGAACAAATGTTATTTTGTTGAAATTATGTTATCCTTAATTACCCTGGACTTTCTGGGTATCCTGATATTCAAGCATTCCTCTCCTTAATTCCCCCATACAAAGTTCATTTTAATATGCTATTTAAGAATAACACGATCAATTCAAATTTTGAACACTCAGTAGGGAGCACAACTCAATTTGACACCTTTGTGCTTTCATTTAAAATATTAAATGCCTCAGACTTCCTTCATGAAACATTATGACTTAATTTTACACAAACAGAAGTCAAAACATACAGAAAGTTGTGTTTTCCATAGCAATAATAATTTGGTAACTGTTTATTAAGGTCTGAAAGTTACCACCACATATGGTACAGCAATATAAAACACTATATTTATTTATGCATAAAGAAGCCAAGCCATAATTGTGACAACTGAATTCTGACTCAGAATCTTTTAATATTTAAAAATCCAAGCACATATGTATATTCACATGCACTTCATTAAGAAATATATACCAGCATGTATACAAAATATATTTTCAAAGAAAGCTTTAAGTCTAATAGTTATAGTCATTGATTGTACTAGGTACCAGGGACAACTAACTTTGATTCACTTTGGATAGAAATGTTAAAAAAAAATAAAAATAAAAAATGGCAATTAACAAGAAGGTAAATTACATGATTATAAATAGCAATTTATCACACGAAGAAAGTACTTGCTATCCATCTCCTTCACCCACTCAGATTGCCCTCTTTGAGTCTATCAATAAAAACCTGACATTCAACAAGGCTCTGGAAACACCTGCAGAACCAAGAATTATAAAGAGAAGAACCCCCAATATCAATCTCAGGTATGCAGCTTTATAATTAATTGCAAACTGGCAATGAAGTTACTCATAGGTATATATACTCAAAATTTAAAAATCCTATTTTGCAATACAACATATTCATTATATTGTCAAAAATATGCCATGCTACAGTACATTTGTTAAATAACTGTTCTCGTAAACACTCTAAAATACATTAAATACACACACGAACTTTAGAAATGCTTTAAGCCCATATTATTTTCTTCACATTTGCTTCAGTCCACAGCCAATTTAAAACACACAAGAACAAAGCACAGTAGGTGTATATTTTTCATCCTTGAAGCTTCTCAATATTTGTTAATAATAAATCTTGCAGCACAGCAGTCTATAATGCAGTTTGATAATGCACCCCACAGTACATTACCATTCTATAATCCTGAAATGTTTTGGTACAATCTTTCTCTCAATTTATGTATGGTGTTTAATATGAACCAGGATATGGGTTGCCAAAAATCAAATTAGCTAATGCTGAATCTAATGAAGAGTAAAGCTTTGATCATGCTCAGAAATAAATTCTAAAGTGAAAAGTGGATAGAAAGATGCCATGCAATTGAATTTGACATTGTGATTAATACCATGGCTCACAAAGTGCCTCTTAGCTGATTGCTAACATTACATATTGGATCCTATTCTGACAAGTATAGTTTATTTTTGAAATGCTCTAATGCATCAGAAAAAAATGTTTATTGTAGCCTATTAATCTATAACATTTACACTTCTTTCTTCCTCAAACCACACACATTGCTACAAGAAAACAAAAAATATAAAAGGTAAAGGCAAATTACAGTATGTTTTCATTGTGGTTTTCTACTATAAGGAATTCAATTTGTCCAGATTCAGAAATTTAACACTCAATCACGTGACTGGATGACTCAGGGGATTAGCAAATGGGATATGAAGCTTTTTGCCTCTATGTCACCATTTTGAAACTGATACAAGTAGTTGTCCTCTAGTGCAGTTTTGGTTGCTTGTGTAAAGCACACACATACCCACAAAGAAAACCCCCCAAATCATTGACAACATCTTAAAGAACTGTGGTTACTGTAAGGAAAGTAACCATTCTGTCTTTGATGTATGTGTCAGTGTGGATCCCACATAGATGACTGAAAAGAAGTACTTCTTCTGGATGGCAGGATGAGGAACAATCAAGTTAATTAGTTGAACATTGATTGTAGTACTGCATTCCTGAACTTGGCATCTAATCTGGCAGGTACAACCAATGTATAAAATGCTTGACAAAAGTCAGCCTTGTAGATCACCTTGTAGATCAGCCTTGACATCACCATCTTGTAGATCTTGGATATTGTTCTGTTTCTGAAGAAGTCAGAGGATGTCCCTGAAACTCTGGTAAAGTAAGAATTTCTCTATACTTAAAACACCACAGCAGCACAGCTGCACTTCTATAGCACTTCAGTGTAGACACTACCTATGCCGATGGGAAGGATTCTCCTATCAGCACAGGTAATCCACCTTTCCAAATCAGTAGTGTTGTCTACACAGGGACTTGGGTTGGCTTAACTACACCACCACACCCCTGAGTGAAGTAGTAATGCAGACCTAATTTTCTAGTGTAGACCAGGCTTAAGCCTTGAGATTCAGTGGAAGTGGTATATCAGGCAACCTGTAACACAGAAAGATACATTGTGTTAGCCACTTAATTATTCTTTATGCTGTGGCAGCCTGGCCTTTGGAATGGCCAGCTACAGCCAGAGACAAATGGAAGGACAGCCTAAATGGTTTGGTCCTGTCAATGTAGTAAAGCTCTGGAAACATACAGTGGAGTGCAACTTCTCAGAATGTGATTTTGAGAAAAAACATGCAAGTTAATTGACTGATTCAGATGGAATTCTGAATCACCATAGGGGTGAATTTAGGATGAGGTTTCAGGGTTTCAGCACCACCTTGTCTCTACGATATGTTGTGTAATAAGTGCTTGGAGTTCACTCTCCTGGTCAAAGTGATTGAAAGTAGGAAGACTGTCTTCACAGTGACATGAAGTATGGATTATTCTAAAATGGGTTCAAAGGGAGGCGCTATGAGTCTCAAGAGAACGTTGAGGTCCCCAAGCAAGAGCAGGCTCTTTAACTTGTGGCTTCCATTAGGCACTTGAGGAACCTTGATACTGAGAGAGAGAGAGAGAGAACTAAGCATAATTGTACATACAGATGGCAAGCTGAAATCGCTGTGAGATGACCCTTAATGGAACTGAACAAAAAGCTGGAGCACTTCAGATGTAGCAAGTAGTCAAGAAACTATAACACTGAATCCTGTAAACAGTCTAGGCCCTGTTGGGCAGCCCAGACTGAGAACCACTTGCATTTTGACAAACAAGTCCTTCTGATAGATGTCTTCCTACACTGTATCAAGATCTTCTGTGCTTGTCTAGAGCAGACCCTGTCCATAGTACTTTGCCAGCAACATTCAGGCTGGCAGATGCAGAGACCTTGGGTTTGGAAAGAGTACTTGGCTGCGGTATTATGAGATCAGGTGAGAAAAATCTAGGAGCTGAATCCATAGCTGCATGGACATCTATAATAGGTCAGTCTGCTAGAACTGCTACTGCCATTATGGTGCTATGACAATGATCATGGCTATGTCTCCTTTGATTTTGGAAGTCACCCTGAGGATCAGAGATATCAGTGAAAAGGCATAAAGGAGGTCTGAATTCCAATACTGAAGGAAGGCATTGGGCTCATGTTCCCCCCTGGAACAGAAATTCTAACATGTGGCATTGTCCTTGGTGGCAAACAGGTCTATCATAGGCCATCAGTGTTGGAGTATCAACTCTGTGATAGAATTCCACAGGGAACAATTGTGATTGTTCACAGATTGTGTCCTACAAGCTGAAGAGCCAGTGGAATTATTCCATGTTAGTGGCTCAATATCCAAGACTGGATGGCCTCAAAGCAGAAGGGTGATGAAAGGGAGTCCCCTTGTTCATTTATCTAATGCATCGTGGAGGGGTTAGTAATCCATCAGGATCGTCACTGTCACATTTTGAAGGACAGAGTGCTACACCAGACATCCTGATGGCCCCAAGTTCGAGGACATTCATGTGAAGTCTCATGTCTTTTGGGGACCAGATCCCTTGCATGTCCCTATGTGTCCAGGTGGGCTCCCCAACTTCTTCCTGATGAAGATGATTAAAGTCTTTGTCAGGGAGGGGGACAAAAGTACTCCTCTTCTTATGATTTTGGGTTCTAGCCACCATAACTCTCTGAGCACATGAAGAGGCATTGAGACCTTTCTGCCCATCTGGTGTCCTGCCAGGGAGTAGACAGATCTATGCCAGAGCTGTCAGAGTCTCAGGTGAAGTCTTGCAAGTGGTGTCACATGTGCATGCTGACATATGGCCTAACACCCCAACACAAGTCTGTACCATAAGAGTTGGGTCTGATTTTATCTCAAGAGGCAGCGATTGCAACACAGGAACCTGTCCTCAGGCAAGCATACTCTCTCTGACTCGGAGTCAATCATAGCTCCTATGAATGGTATCATATGTGATGGGATAAAGAGACAACAAATTTTTTATAGTTCAGTAGGAGGGCCAGTCTATGCTTATCATTATATGCAGGAACCTGACTCTTATCAGTCAGTCAATCAAGTAAGGGTAGATGGGGATGCCCTGTCTCCACAAGGACTAGGCATTTTGTGAAAACTCTTGATGCCATGTCTAAACACCAGTACCTTGTACTGGTTGTCACTTTGCCCCACTGTGAATCTCAATTAATTCCTGTAGACTGGGTGGATGGCTATTTCTGCAAGTCAGGAGTCATAAATCAGTCCTGAGCCTTCAGAGAGAGAATAAGGAAGGCAAATATTACCATCCTGAACCTGAGGAGCCACATGTATTTGTTCAGTCTCCTCAAGATTAGGATAGTACAAAAAAACCCTTTCTAATTTTGTGATTAGGAAGCATCAGGAGTAGAAGCCTCTTTCTCTGCACTCCTGCAGTACCTCTTCTACATCTCCTACTCAAAACAATGGGGTCACTTCTTTTTGTAACAGGCTGTCATGAGAAGGGCCCCTGAGGAGGGACAGGGAAGGGGGGTAAGCAGGAGGTAAGGTGTGGAAATGAATAGGGCAGCTGTGGGCAATTATGTTAAATACCTATTGGTCTAATGTGATAGTAGACTAAGCCTGGTGGAAAGAAGTAAGGTGGCTCCCACAGGTAGCAACAGGCTTTGGTGTGACTTTTGACCTTCCCATCAAGTCTGCTGCCACTGTGACAGTGCTGGATGAGTGACAGAGAATGAGTGTCTCCTACAGAATGGGTAACTTTTTGAGTACTCAAACAACAGGTCTTTGAGGTTGGCTTGCATCTCTTTGGGTATCCTGGATGATAATAGCTAAGAGGTCCATTTCATAGTGGCTATCTCAGGGGTGTCCAGGGCTGCCTACAATTCTTTTTTTTTTCTAGTGACCATTTGGCCTTCTTTTATGATCTTTCAGCTGCTTTCTGCTCTCCTATAGGCACTTTGACAGGAAGGCAGTGATCTTCTCCCAGCTGAGGAAGCTATATTTCACAAACAAGTCCTCGTAGTTTGCTATACAGAGTTGAAGTGTGCCCAAACATGTAACTTCTTTGGCTCTTTCGCCTTAAGAGTACCTTTCTAGATTTCTCTTGGATTACAGACACCACCAAGAAACCTGAGTTTGGATCTGAGTAAAAATGTTCAAAGTCCTGTGGGGACACCGGATATCTCTTCTCCAGCAGTTTAAAAGCCAGAGAGAGTGGCCAGGATTTGCCAGTGTCTTTGTTGGTGCCAGCATGCCCCTCACTGATGAGAGAGCAATCCTAGTTGAGTTGTCAAGATGAGAATCTCTAACAGTTTGTGGGACTTTTCCCGTATGGCTGTTGTTTTGATGTCCAAGATCTCTCCTATCTGGAACAGAAAATTCTGGAAAGCTTTAAAATCACTGATCACCACGGTAGGGAACAAGGTCACTGCTTCAGCAGGTGATGAAGAGAACTCCTAGTATGAAAGCAGGGGTCGCTGCAGACTTTACACTATCTCCAATTTGTGGTGGCTGATGCCAAGCTCTCAAGTTAAAAGTCTGGCCAACAATTCTGTTGGAAACTGATATCTCATTCTCTTCCTGAATGTATAAGAGGGAGATCTGCTCTGGGACATGTGTATCGACGGTTTCCAGTAAGGCCAGTATGACCACTGCAGCATGCCACAGTACAGTTCCCTTGGCAATGGACCTACAATACAGTCCTTGAGGCAGCTCTCTGAAAGTGCCAGAGAGGAATAAACTGGTGATAGTGAGGGTGAAAAACCCTCTTCAAAAGGCACTGCTATTAGGTGATGGCCTCTGTACATAATCCATGTCAGTTGTGCATAGCTGCAGGGAATGCTGGGATCTCTGTGGGGATATAGTTCAGGGCAGGCCTGTCATTAGTTCAGTCATGGACACCGATATTGGTAACAGAGTCGGTACCAGGGCTTCTCCACCCCGTGCTGCCCACCCTGGTGGACCTGAAGCTCTCTCCTTTGATGATTGATGCCTCATGTCCTCCTTGTGAGATGATCATATGTATTGCTTAGAGATATGCTTGTACTTAGTGTGGGGTTGTCTCTTGGTGTCACCCTTTTGTGACCAGGGCATAGCTATCAGTTTTGATGTTGAAGCTGTTGGCATCAAAATTGCTGATGCAAAGTTGATGGCACTGTTTTTGACTGTGTCCTCGTCATTGTCTTTTTTTTTCTATCTGATCCCAGGGTATGGTACTATTTCGAGGGAGCACTGGCCAATGCCAACTCTTTCAGCTTCACCTTGGTAGCTATGGTTTCCTCTGGGTCTTAAGTAAGCTACATGAATTGTTCAAGCAAATGTAACTTGAGCTGAAAATCCCTATATTTGCAAGCCATAGAGGAAAAAAGACTAGCACATCAGGCATCTGTCTGAGATATGGTTCTCCTTTAAGCTGAAAGGGCAACAGTGGTGTTCATCAGTGAGGGGGATCTCACCAACACTGGAAAGGCAGGATTTGAACCCTGACAATTTGGAGCTTATCACATTATCACAAAATGCCTCAACCTGTTGTATAGGGTGTCTCATCTTACTTTCTATTTTTTTTAAACAAATTAATTTTTCTTGGAATGTCCAAAATAAGGGAGAAAGTTGAAAATACATTCTTTTCACCAACTAAATGAGAAAAGGATTAGTCTGAAGCTTTGCTGAAGTAGTGGGTTGGACACTCAGTGTGTTCCATCTTTCTGACATGGGCAGTAAGAGGGGACTGAACAAGGGTCATGGCCACTCTACTCTTTTTGCCCTCACATGGGAGCTTAAGAAGTCACAGGGCACAGGCACAGCGCCAGACACTACATTATTCTAAAGAATCCAATTTCATGTAAATAAAGCACAGGCACACTGTAGGAAGGTACAGTGGCCTTCCTCCAAAGCAGCCCGAGGAAGGGCCACAGCCACAAGCACAGTCTGTCAAAGGGGCCTCTGCCGGGGCTGGGAGGATAAAAGGAAGTGAGAGACCAGCTGCCACTGAGTGCAGATGTGCCCTCCCGCCAGCTGCAGCGCTGGCCTGACCACAGCCGGGCGGCTGCCCAGAGCAAGGAGTTCCCCGAGCAGGGACGCTGGGAACGGCCCCACTTACGAGGGTCCCAGGACTGGATAGGGCCTCCAGGCCCCAGGGAGTGGGCCGAGCCCCCTGATATTCTGGGGTAGGAGATACCCTCTGAAGCCAGCCCTGACCTGGACGAGCTACCGGCTGCAGAGCCTCCGGAGGCGGGACCAGACGTAGACAAGCTGCCTGATGTGGAAGGCCCCTAGGGCTCCTGCAACCTGGACGAGCTGCCCCCCCACCAAGGAGCTCCCCGTCCTGCCACCTATCGACGAGGAGCTGAGCCTTCTGTGGGCCGTGTACCCTGTTGACCCCGAAGATCCTGAGGGAGCAGGTACCTGGGGATATGGGGAGGAAGTAGCCCAGGGACAGTCATAGCTGTGGCGGAGTCCAAGGCCCGACCCGATTGGCGTGTTGCGGTGGGAGCCCCGCCGACACAGTGGCAACACCTGTGCCACTGCTAGGGCCCTGGACACCCAGGAAAACGCATTCTTCCCCGGTTGCTATAGTAAGCCCACATTGCCTGCCTGCCCAGCCACGGGCCGGGGCCATTGACTCTCCGCTTGCCCTCCTGGCCACGGGCTGGGGCCACTGACTCTCCGCTTGCCTACCTGGCCACAGGCCAGGACAATAGACTACTGGCTAGCCTGCCCGGCCAGGGGCTAGGGAGAAAGGTTACCAGGCCGCTTTTGTGACCTGAAAACCTGGGACTGAGCTGGGTGGTGAGACGCTAACTTCCCCCATTTTTTCTGGAAGGTGCAGTGGCCTTCCTCCGAGGCTGGGCCCAGGGAAGTGCTGCAGCGACCAGCCCGGATGAAACGCCGGGCTACACACACCTACAGTGGAATCTACACAGACACATACTCAAAGAAGAAAAATAGTTTTTTTGAATTTACCAGAAACATCTCTTTTTAAAACAGCCTTTATCCTAGAAAGAAAAACATGCTTATAAAGGAGCATAGTCTTTCAAATCTTCAATCCAAATGTATGTATGCAGATTAATTTTAACTCAAGACGGGCAAGAGCCATATGATGAGTGGAGTTTTCTGTACTTACTAAAGAAAACACTGTTAATCCCTGAGATACATACTTTCCCTTCTCTTACAAGTTCCTTCAGAGCTGTTACTAAAATGGAGAAATCATTATAATCTCTTAGCCAACATTTTATCTACTTAAAATCCTGAATTAAATATTCTTTGATATATGAAAATTGAACCTTACAGAATCACAAAAATGTAGAGCTTGAAGGGACGTCACGAGGTCACCTAGTCCATCTCTGCACACACTGAGGCAGGATTAAATGTTCCTAGACCATCCCTGACAGGTGTTTGTCTAAACTGTTATTTAAAACTTCCAGTGACTAGGATTCCACAACCTCCCTAGGTAACCTGTTCCAGTTCTTAAGTATCCTTTTAGTTAGAAAGTTTTTCATAATATCCAACCTGAATCTTCCTGACTGCAAATTAAATCAAATACTTCTTGTCTCATCCTTAGTGGACATAGAAAACAATTGATCACCATCTGTGCTATAAGAAAACCTAACATATCTGAAGACTTATTAGGTTCCCCCTCAGTTCTTTCTTCTCCAAACTAAATATGCCCAATTCTTTCAATCTTTCTCCATATATCATATTTTATAAACGTCTTAGATTTGTTGTTGTTCTCTAGATGATTTCTAATTTATTCATATCTTTCTTGCCCAAAAGTGTGTACAGTACTCCAGCAAAGGTCTCACCGATTCTAAGTAGAGAGGAACAATTATCTCCTTTAATCTTATAATAAAAAACTCCTGTTAATACATCCCAGAATGACATTACTTTTTCACAGAGTCACACTGTTGACTCCTATTCAATTTGTGAACCACTTTATCCTCCAGATCCTTTTCTGCAGTACTGATGCCTAATCAAGTATTCCCCATTTTTAGTTTTACATTTAATTTTTCCTTCCTAAATGTAGTGCTTTGCACTTGTCTATTGAATTTCATCTTATTTATTTTTGACAAATTCTCCAATTTATCAAGATACCTCTGAATTCTCATCCTGTCCTCCAAAGTGCTTGCATCCCCTTCCAGTTTGGCATCATCAAATTTTATAAGCACACTCTCTACTCCATCACCCAACTTATTAATGAAAATATTGAACAGGACCTTGGACAGACCCCTTCAGGACTCCACCTGATGTGTCTTCCTTATTTGACAGTGAAACACTGAAAACTAATCTTTGAAAATGGTCTTTCAATTACACACACAATTTACAGTAATTTCATCTAAGCATATGCCCCTATTTTGCTTATGAGACTATCATCTGGAACTGTGAAAAAACCCCTATCCACAAGGCCAGTTAACTGATCAAACAAGGAAATTAGATTGGTTTGGCATAATTTGCTCTTGGCAAACCCATGTTGGTTATTACTTATCACCTTATTATCCTCTAGACTGGAACAAAATGATTGTTTAATAATCAAAATGATTGTTCTAGTGTATTTCTGGGTAACGAATTTAGACTGACTGGTCTATAATTCCCCGGATCCTCCTTTTTCCCCTTTCTAAAGACAGATACTCTTTTTGCCCTTCACCAGTCCTCTGGGACCTCATGCATCCTCCATGGGTTCTCAAAAATAAATGCTAATGGTTCAGAGTATGTTTGGCCAGTTCCTTAAGTACTAGAGAGTGAATTTCATCATGTCCTGATGACTTTAATACATCCAATGATCTTTAACCTGTTCTTTCCCTATTTTGGTCTGGGATTCTTGCCCCTTGTTAATAATATTGTGTTAAGCATCTGGCCACAATTAACCTTTTTTGTGAAGAATTAACAACAAAAATGTCATTAAATGCTTCAGCCCTCTCTGTGTCATATGATATTTGCTTTCCTTCCCCATTAAGTCTTGGACTTACAATTCCTTCCTTCTTTCACTTACTTCTAATCTACATGCAGAACCTGCTCTTTTTGCCTTTTATGGCCCTTGCTAGTCATAACGCATGTGCATTAGCTTTTCTGATTTTGTTCCCACATGCTTGTTCTATTCTTTTATACAGTCTTTCCCACTAATATTGCTGATTAATTTATTTTTAAAGTGGATCTTCAAAAATGGTCATTTGTACATAAACCATTGGAAAAATAAAACTGATAGCAGATAGTAGACTTATAAGTTGATTTTGCCACTTAACATTATAGCGTAGGTCTTATTTAATATGTTCCTGAGGAGTGCAGACAGCACTATTTTTAAAATGATCACTCAGACTTTTTCCCTCAATCAAACAACATTTAAAAGCAAGATTTGCTTTCTATTACACACAGATGTTATAAGTAAAATGTTGTGGACATTTTTACTTTAAATCCAGAAGGATGTTACTTTGCTTTTATGGGACTGATTTATTTGGGGTCAAACAAGAGGGCTGTGCTATGTGTACAGTAATTTAAAATCCGTTTCTATGATTAACCCTTTTTTGGCATAATGGAAACCTGACTCTCCCAAGCCAGAAGCAATGACTCAAAATACTGCATTAGTGAAGTTGTGGAAGTCAGGTTATAGGTTTTTCATCTATTTCATTTCAAGGGTGTGTTCACTGTATAAAGTAATCCCATCATCCTCCTTGTCTCAAAGCAATTGTGAATATAACACTATCTCAAGTGCTGGGAAGGCAATACACTTCTTTATAGATTATAAAACATAATTCTACAACAAGCTGCTAAAAGATACTAAAACAGCAAAGTAAACATGCACCTTCAGCACTTATCTGTGATGTTCTCAGTCCAATTCTATCTAATGGAGCAACTCCCAAAGTTTCTCCCTAGACCCATTGTGTCCCTAGCATAACAACATAATGCACTGCAGAATCAGCTATGAAGCCTGATGTACACATAGTTTCCTATTTTGAAATGGAAAAACTGAAAGCATCTGTGAGGCTGTTGCAGAATCTGTAGTGATTCCTGATGAAAAACAAAGAAATATCACAAATTGCAAATCTTTGTATTTATTGCTTCTTGCTTTAAATTTTTGTGCAGACCCTTCTGCTGCTGATGTTTAAATTTTGTTATTTTAAAATCAGTTATAAAACTCCTTATACCACATGTTTAAACATGAATCCATTACACAAAGGTTTGTTTCTCCTTCAGTGGAGTCTCTTAATTTTTTTTAAAGGTGTCTGGTGAATCTTTCCATGTTACATATGTTACGCTGATCTAATCTCAGACATATATAATAATAGGATTAGTCAGTATGTGCCAAGAGAGAAACATTTCACAAGATTATTTTACAAGATCTAAGCCAGTCTTGTTAAAATCAATTTTCTTCTATTCATTCCATTTCTGAGGTGAAGGCTTTTTACAACTATCATTGGTGACACTTTGAAAAAGTCAGACATGAGTAAATGAGTATGAGTAAAATGAGTAAATCATGAATTCTCCTTTGTCAACTACAATTACTTAAAGGGAAAGGCAAACAAGAAACATATGAAAGACTTACACGATTAGTAAAGGGAAGAAAGTGTAAGTCCTGTAAGGTTTACCCACTGAGATACATCATACAATACAATACAAATGTGGTACAGTTGCCTTGATTTGAAGAAAGTACTTGGTTTTCCAATACTATTAGAGTTTTTAATGCCACACTGCTTTTGGTTGCTAGTAAGTGTTCTTCAGGAAGATGCTTGCTTCCAGAAAAATACAAATTTCTTTATCCATTGTTGGATAGAATCTCTGAGGATCAAATCGCTTTGCTCTTTACTTTGCTGGAAGTCTTAGCTTCATGTGGCCTATTCAATGTATTATCCTGTAATAATCTCCATTAAAAAAAGAAAACTTTAGCAGAAAAAGCTGACCTTTAGTTTAATATAAACTCTTTTATTCCTTCTAGAATACAATAAATCCTGTTTTATCCTTAGGTGAGTCCTGCTATGTAATAAAACTAGTCGTTTTAGTATTGTTTGGAATAGATGCTTAACAGGATAAATTACTTCTTTTTATGGGTTTATAATTTACTAGGTATTATTCTAACGGAGTGAAGAAAGGAGTTGCATTCAGGAGCTACTGTTGGTATTGACCAATAAACATTAAAGGCAATTGTGGGCTGAGCCCTGTGGCCACAGAACAATTTTTGAGCAGCAGCTGGCAGTTTGTGTGCGTGTAATTCCCTTGACCCCAACAGTTCACAGACCAAAGATCTAAACACCCCTATAAATATCCCTAAATTGCCTTCTACCTCCAGAAGCCCTGTTTGGAATGCAACTGGATTCTGAAACACAGGTGGGGAGGAAAGATCAGTGTCTCTATTTGGAAGAAATACATTTGAAGAACAAGAATTACTTCTTTTAAGTAACCAACTGCTTTTTCTTCTTCATGACACGACTATTTGTTGTTGACAAGACAGCAACAACTTTCCTTAGGTGCTGGGCACAGGAGCCCTACTAGTTAAACAATAACTAAAGACCAGCTCCCTGAACTTCAGCATCAGCTCTTGAAGCCATAGTCAGAGCATAATGATTTAAAAAAGCGTGTACCAAACTCAACATACCACCCTTTTACATTTCAGATAAGGGCACAATAGCTATTTATTAGCAATGAAGCTGCCTTTCCTCTAGTTCCTGAGACATTCAAGCACAAGATCTCCACTTTGCTCATAGCAAGGCTGGATGCACCATCTTATCCACTAGACTTTTCAGCCAAAGTGGACTTTTACTCAAAGGCCAAAAAAAGTGTTAGACTTTCTAAATCTGTTTAGTCCTTTCAAAATAGTGGGTAAGGGCTGTTTTAGCATCTAAGATTACTACAATTATTATTAAACTTCATCCAATACATTTATCCCTTTTTCGGTTTTTATAGAGATAAGAAATGTTTACGTTAATTAGAATAATGCCTTTTCTTTTTGATCTGATCTTTTTGGTTCTTAAATACTTACACAACAACAGCATTTTGTTTATGGACAATCTGAATATTTCCTGATCTGGTAATTTAAAATCCTATACTTTTCTGAACTCTTAAGTGCTACTATTTTAAAAATAACAAATGCACAACTTTTGCTACTGAAAATCAGTGAGAAGGGATAAAATTGTTATTTTCAAATTAACAGTTTTTGTACACAAATACTTCATTATAGCTACACATATATTCTGAAAATCAAATTGGTGATATTGATAACAGACGTGCTGCTGAAAGAGATGTTAAAATTATGTACCATTTACTTTTTGGTACAAAGCAATAAGGAATCTATTTCCAAGAAAGGACAGACAGAAAAATATTGATTCTATAATCTACACATACAGACTAAATCTGACTGTTAAATAGTCACAATGATCACTGAAGGTTTGGGGGAGGTATTTGTTTTCAATTTTCTTTCTTTTCTCATATTATGAGGCTGGCTGTTCAATGACATTTTTAGAGAACAATGAAGGGCTCAGAAGTATTCATCAGGATTTTTAAAAAAAATCTAAAATAAATATATTGTTACTCTAAATCAATAAAAGGACTGGGAGAGAACTGCAGAAACGGTAATACCTCTTTGTTAAATGGCACTTGTTCTTTATAAGCAACTGGCAGCTTCTCAATGGACCGTCCATTCTTCATTAAATTGTACTAATTTTAATTTGCCAAATAACAAGCCTTCATTTCAAAGAGTATGGTTTATGTATTATGCCTATAGTAACCCATCTGGATAGAAAACAAATCCCTTTATATTTAATTCACATTAAGCACTGAAAACTGAACAATATTTTATTATGGAAACAATATATCATGCAAACAAAAATTATCCTTAAAAACACTAGTTCTTGGTTACTCTTAGTAATTAATTTTTGGGCACCTGACAACTTTGTCACAAACAAAGGCAGAGGGCTTGATTCTCACGTCCAGTAAGACCATTTTGTGCCACTTCTGCTTAAGCAAAACACAGTGGTCCTAAAGTGGTTGAAGAAGACCAATGGAGAATTATCCTTGTGTAGGATCTCTATTGGCATAAAACTGGCAGAAGAAGTATTGCCACCTCCTGGGCCAGCTGCCCCACCCCTAGCTAAGAGGATGGAGAGGTGTGCAAGGCAGAGTCACATGCTGGATTGTGACAGAAGAAAGCACTATGGAGCAAGGCTCCACTCCACTGATCTTCCACTGGGAGGTTTCTTAAGGTCTTTACAACAGTGGCATAAGTTAGAGCTGCTCCTGTGCAACTCTAACTTGCCTGGGAGCTAGATGGCCCCAAATCAGGGAGCCACAACCAGCTTCCTCTACATCCCCTCTCTACTATTCAAGCACAGCCTGGCCAGAACAGAGAATCAAACTCACAATTCCTATCCCAAAGAGCCTACAATTTTGACTGAATATGACACCACAAGTACAGATCATAAATGGACAAGAGGAGATAGGTTTAGGTTGGGAAGGATAAAGGTGACAATCAAATTACTCTGGTACTCAGTAAAACACACACATACATACTGATAGTTCCATGACCTTTTAAATGTAAGTTGTTAATCATTGTTATTACCTTTATTACCTTGTTATCTTTCTTCTCCTTGACTCTATGAACTTATTTTTCTGTGAAGTCTACAAGAGGGAATTTAAATGTGACAAGGAAGATGGACTTCCAAAAGGGACAGCACTTTAAGTTTAAAGGACATCATGAAAGAAGACATCGAGATGACTGAGAAAAGAGATAAAGTTTCAAGAATGACAGCACTGTGTGGAGAGTGCCAAGAGCAACAAAAAAGGAAACAAATCGTAAATGTGGAAAGAGGTTGCATGACCTAGGCTCTTGAAAGTAAAGGACAAATTTTTTGAATTTGATGGATAGTGCAATGGGTAGTTAGTGAAATAACGCAAATGGTTGTGGGAAGGTAGGAGGAGAAAGTGATGTGGCTGAAATCATGAGCAAGAAAAATGATTTTGGCAGTAGTATTTTGGACAGACTGGAGTGGGACAAGGTAACTATCAAAGCTTGTATCTACACAGATATTTCTTAAAATCTTCCACCATTGTTGTATCACGGGCACAGCATCAATGGTGCTAGAAATGGTGGTAACACTAGTGGATAAAAACAATGCTTGTAAAATTCCTGGGAGGACTAGTGTGTTTGCGTGGACATGAGGTACTGTGTAGTGATATTGTAAGCTCATTTTGATTCAACAGCAGGTTGCAGTATCTTTTCACCTATTGTAAGCAGGGCATTAGAATTTAGGTCTTGTCTTCACTGGGAAAAAGGGATGTTCTTAACTTGAGTTAGCTAACTTAAGTTAATCAACTTGAAGTAAAATTCTAGTGAAGACAAGTCAGTTTGTAGCTTTCACACAAGTTAGCAGGTCATCTTTAACTTTAAGAAGGCAGCTATTAGCCCTTTTCTGTTTTAATCTTTAAAAGGAATCACAAGTAATCTTTTTGGAACTGTATGTATTATTTCCTGCTAAGAGGAGAGTTTCTAATGATTGATACTTAACTGTTTTATCTCAAGTAACTTGAAATACTTAACTTGAATTGGTTCACTTCTGTTAACAAACATACCTTTTTTCCAAGGAAGACAAGGCCAAAAAGACCACACAATTGGCTGCTAACCACATGTGTATAGTTCTTACTTGTATTATATTAAATTTTTCGGTGTTTTGTATAGTTCTTCATGGCTCATTGGAAAGGCAGTATAAATCTTCATAGGAATGGACTATATTGTGAGAAAAGTCTTTCTAGTCTCAGTTCTCCTGGAAAAGGGAGTGGGTGAAACTTTGATGAATTCTCCACAGATTGCTAGAATTTAATTTGATCTAGAAAGACAAGGTTCTTTAACCAAAAAAAATTGACTGAATTGCCTAAAGTTGGAAGAATAGCTCAGTGATAATTTCAGAAGCTGACAAAATTATTCACCCTGCAATTATATTGTGTGGTGTGATGATTTATGTTGTATCTGCTTTTTCCCCTTCCATTCAGGTAAAGGGAAATAAGATATTTAGATTTTGGGTGTATATGTGTTTTTGTAAATTAACTATACGCAATTAAACTATATGCAATTTGACCTGATTTCTTTATAGCAGTATCCAA
Organism: Mesoclemmys tuberculata; assembly: GCA_007922155.1. Lineage (NCBI taxonomy): Eukaryota > Metazoa > Chordata > Testudines > Chelidae > Mesoclemmys > Mesoclemmys tuberculata. The sequence continues at coordinate 68,592,111 of ML675603.1, read as the reverse complement.
GAACCCAGCAGTTGCTTCATTTTCCTCACATGCCCTTTTTGTTATGTTTTTTAAACTATTGAAAAGTACAGTTTAGCCTCAGCATATAAACAGAAATTGTATCAGATAATGAAATCTTTAGGCTATTAATTATAATATACCTTCATTGACTCTGAATATCTCTACCTGGGACTTAAGTGCACAGCTTTTTTAAATGATCAATTTAAAGCTCGCAGAATATTGGACTGAAGTCTTACATTCTCTTTCAATAGTGGTACAAGGCAAGTGCAGTAGACAATTACATGGCATGCATGTATAATTTTGAAAGATCTAATGAAAATAACATCACTCTAAATGGCAAGTCAGTATAAAATTGGTGGAAACATCCCGCTGTATCTAGAAAATACGTGCTAACTGTTGCTGGGGTTTTGTTTCTTGAAAACATTAATAAACAAAGATGCCTAAGATGTCATCAGTATATTTTTCCTCCTTTTGATATTTTTATCTGATGGTTACATTTACACGTGTGTGCGTGCTCTCTCTCAACATTATCTTAGAAGCTCAACTAATGGGAAATACCCGCTTCAAGAGGTTATAAATAAGCCATACTGTACTTAAATCCTGACAACTTCAATAACATGTGAAGTGAAAGCAGTTATTATATCACATTATTAGCAATGGAAATGTTTGATACACTTCTCAAGCAGCATAATGCAGCACATTACCGTAGATAAATAAAGTATTGTGAATAAGAATCAAAACTGTGCAAATTGCTATTGGTTTTGGTAAATTAAAAGAAACACGTATAAGGAAATTGTTCAATCACTCTCTGCACTGATCTGGGCTTGTTTTGTCCTTGTTTATTTAAATAGCAAATTATGTACTATAGATAAGATGGATTTTTGTACTGAAGATTTTATTTGACTTAATTTAAATGTACCTAAGCTATGATAATAAATAAACTCAGTAATGTATAAGGTAGGCAACACTTGTATCTTGACGGTCAAGTGATGAAAGAAGAGAATAGTTTCCCTTTTTTAGGGTATCTAATAATATCAAACAGAAGAGGAGATGAAGAAATCAAGAGAAGGATATAGCCTGCAAAAAATGAATTCAACAATTTCCAAAGTCTTCTGTGTTGTCAAAAGTTAAAACTACATATCCGCACTAGATTGCTGAAGTGCTACATATGGTCAACCCTCCTGTACACACAGATCTGAGAGTTGGAAACTTAAAAAGGACACTGAAACATGTTTTAGAGCCTTCAAGTTTTAATGTTATAGAAGAATGTTAAAAATTATTTGGATAACTAATACTAGGAATGAGGTGACAAGAAAGGTTAATTAAAAAAAAGCACAATTAGTTGAGACCCTAGGTTAGAGAACATCATCATTCTGAGGACACAATCGCCGATCACAGAGCAATTTGATTCCAGTACTCGTACTAGCAGGCAAGATCGCAGGCAAACCAGGAAGAGGAAGAAAGAGCCAGCTATGTCGGAAACATCACCAGACGGACTGGTATCCAAAGGAAAGTGGAAGTTTTATAACTGTCACATCTGTGATAGGAAGAAAGGGATGGTCACTAATTTCTGTATCTGAGACATCGCTTAAAGAAGAATCTATGAGAGGCGCGAGGTGGGATTGTGAAAAGATTTTGATTTACAATAGGAAGACTGATATTAGTCCTTTTTTGTTTTTGTTCCTTAAAATGAATAGCGAGTAATCTTTTTGGAACATATGTGTTATTCTTTGCTAAGAGGAGAGAAATGATTGACTGATATTTATTGTAGAGGTTAGAACAAACAGAACAAAAAGTAAAAAGTATGTATTCATTAGAAGAGCATGATGGTTCACTGAGCTCATCCTATCTCACAGGTTTTCTATTACATTAGACAAAGCTGTGGTTTGATTTACATGCAATCACAGTAAACAGCATTATAGCTCCAGATCTTATCACCTGAGGAAAGTGTGCCTGCTCCTCTGAGAGGTAGCTGTGTGTATATATAGATTAGGAAGGGAGGGTGCAGCCATAGGGAGGAGCAGAATTTTAAAGTGATTTTGTACTTTTTTAAGGGCCAATGTCTACCTTCAAATATATGCTTGAAACTCACATGGAAGCCAACTGGAGTTGTGTATGTACCTGAAAGTGGAATTTGGCAAATTGGCTAAAATTTGTAACTGGTTTATTATACAGCTGATATAGAGATGTTGTGTCTCTGAGGAGGGGGGGGGGAAGGGAGGAGTGTGTGTGTGGGAGGGGGGAAGAAAATGATGCATATACTTTGCTTTTCTTGTGTTTTGTGCCTCAAGTTGAGTCTTTGCCCTTTATATATTTGTGTATGCATGCATGTACATACACTAACATGATGAGAAATTAAAAACTTAAATTAGTAGCAATTCAGTTCTTACTTTTTATTAAGAGTACAAAGAAATTTAGTTGTAATTTTATAAACTAGATTTTTAGGTTTTTTCCCTTTGAATTATTTGGTCTCAGAAACCTCTGTGCAACTTTACTGCTTTGCAGTTATAACTCCTTACATCCATGGACCTCAAGGTGTTGAGAGGTTATTTGCCCAGTCATGTAACAACACTTGAAAAGCTGATCCAAGACCCTAGATCTCCTTAACTTTTAGTCTTCTTCTTTGACTACTTAACCACACATTTTTTTTCTGTGTTAGCTTACCACCATATGCTCTCAGACACGCAAGTACGTATAGGAATAATTTAAAAAGTGACTTTCACTGTATCAAACTTGAACAAAGAGAACATTTATAATAAAAAAGCAATTTTCTTGGCTATTTCTCTACATATATTTCTATACCTATTATTTCAGATATTTGGGTTTGAATAGACTTTCACAACCTAATTTCTCTATATGAATGAACCTGCAGTGAATTCCTAATCCAGCATTTATTACCTCAGTGCATTGCCATGGAAACGAATGTCCTGTCACAAATTCAGCAATATGACTTCAGTCAAAAAGAGAGTAAAAGAAGATAGATGTGAGAGAGGGAAAGCGTTCCCAAGCACAAATACATTTAAATAATATTAAATAAAATTCCTTTTGTGCAAATGAATTTTTAAAGTTAGTATGAAAATCTGATGTGGTTCCTTTATAGGTGACTTCAAAGCATTTAATTAATTTAACAACAAACAGGGTAATACATGAGATTTTATTTTCCATCCAGTTGGGTACTGGGCTTTTTAATCTTCATAATCTCCTACTCAGAAGACTGATTATGAAAATGACTTAAGAGGATCTGTAATTTAAGTAAAACAAAGGGCAGGTAAGGGATAATTTACTATTTCTTATGTTATTGGGAAATTCCTATGAGACCATCATACCATTTACCTGAATGCATTTAATATATTATGTTATTAACCTGTACTATTTAAAATAATTATATAAAAACCTCTTTACAAAAACGTGTGAAGATCTCTCTCTGCTGCACGAACATTTTAAAGATTGCCTATAAATGCTCTAATGCTTAAAAAGTGGTTCTCAGCCACTAGTAGGGATATAATACTAGTTCTTTTAAGCCTTTGTAAGTAATATTCTAGGCTAATTACATACTTTGGAAGGCAGCATAGTATGGCAAACCAGAAACTCTGGAATTTTAATCTTGATTCTACTTGTGATTTGCTGCATGGCCTTGGGTAGGCAACTTAACTTTATTTTTTCTGGCAATAAAAGGGGGAAAACTAAACAAACATTCTCCCAGTGGAGAAAAACCTAACTTTATGGTGATGTGAAGATTATTTTGTGCCTGTAACAAAATGTCCGGATTGGAGGAAGAAGCTTAAGAGGGAGAAACCTCTTGATGGCAGACCATTTGTCCTCAGCTCCTGGAGAGAGGGCTGACTGAAGGCAGGAGTTCTCCAGACAACCACTGTCTAGTGGACCCTCTCTGAAGGAAGGGCAGGCCAGATACTGACTCACTTTGAGATGGAACCCTTCCGCTCTATCATCTGTGCACTCAGTTTAGGGCTTCAGCCTGACAAGTACCCTCTGAAGGAAGAGAGGCATAACTCATTCTTGGGACAACTGTATTAATTCCCCTTGTTTCTACGCTAGAGGGGGGAAATTTTTAAAGTGACCTGAAGGGCCAAGTCACAGGAAAAGACAGCCCACCACAGTTCTGGAGTGACTGTTAGCAAAAAGTATGAGTACCTGACAGGGCAAGAGTTGCCAAACCACTCCTGGCCACAAGAAGGCACTAGGGGGAAAATTGTGCAACTGCCATTTAGGATTGCTGCTTGTAATTGGTAGGAGAAAGGGAAAAGAAAGTTTGGGGTCAAGTCTATAGCAAGTAGACTCCATTCCATACTCTCTATGTGGCCCCATAGCTTGCCACACACGCACTCCCCACACCTTGCACATCACTCACTGCATCTATTGGGTTTGGGGCAGCAGCTGCCAAACAACAGACTTCAGGGTGACCAAGGCACATGTGCTGCAGCTTGACACGTGCACATTAGCGTGGGGATCCCAGGGAACATGTTGTGTGTATAGGTCCACGCCCCTATCACCCTGAGAGACACCCAGCAGTGCCTGGTATTTAGGGCTCCTCTCTGGCTCTCCCTACTGGGCTTTCTGGTCTGGTATGAAACACAATGGGTGTGGGAAAGGGGGGAACTGCCCTCTACTTGCCCTCCCTAGTTGGTGTTCCTTAGCTTATTCCATGGAAGTTGCTGTCTTCCTGGTAAAAGAAAGTAAAACCAAAAATTAGGTCAGGAAGGAACTAACTGTTCCTTTTTGAACAACAGAACTTTTGGGAAAAGAATTAGAATTTGAATGTCTATATTTGTAATGATTATTATTATACTAGTGTCTTGAAGCTGAAGTAATTTTTGGCTATAGAAGTGTGGTCCTGCCCTGAGGAGTTTATAATCTAAATAGAAAAGACAAAGAAATGTTGTGAGGAGGAACAGAGGCGCAGACAGGGATAATGATTTGTCCTAGCTCACACTAGGTTAGTAATGGAGGCAGAAATAGAACCCAGGTCTCCTGATTCTCATTCCAGTGCCCTGTCTATCTATACCACACAAATATCCTGTGCCCATGCCCCTACTTTAAGAAACTTTGCGTTTTATGTGTTCCCTTCCCTTCTCTTTCAGTGCAGTACACTCAGACCAGACCACTCTTACAGAATATAGATGAAGTGTAATCTGAGGTCAGGTTGCAGGGTGAGAGGAAGAACTGTCTGTTGTAATGTTCTTCTTAAAGAGTTCTCAGGTTATATAACAGATTACAACGAGAGAAATAAGTAGTATTCCATCCCACAGGAAGTAGGCACTTGTTTTATTTTCCATACTAGAACCCCAATTCAATACAGTAGTTAAGCATGAGCCTAATTTTAAGCATGAGTGGTACCACTCACATAAATGGAACTACTTGTGCTTAAAGTCAGGCCTCCCCTCCCCTCCCAAGTACTTTGCTGAACTAGGGCTCAGAATAGTCCCACTGAAGCCTATCTCATAGTAGGAATATGCAGTCTCCACCAAGAAAACCATTTTTGTTAAGTAATGTGTACATTTAATTTTTAAAGGATGGTTTAACTATTGTTTAATTAGTTCTAAGTTTTGAAAAAAACACCAATATTTTCCCTTTAAAAAAAAAAAAAAAAAAGACATGCCAACAGCCCAATAAAAATAAGCAATAACTCTCAAAAGGATTTGGGGCTCAAAGTGGATAATCAGGTGAATATGAGTTCTTAGTGTGATGCTGCGTTCAAAAGAGCTAATATAATCCTTGAATGCATAAACAGGGGAATCTTGAGGAGCAGAGAGGTTATTTTACCTCTATATTTAGCACTGGTGTGACTGCTGCTGGAGTCCACAATTGAAGAGGGAGGCTGATAAATTGGAGACGGTTCAGAGAAGAGTCACAAGGATGATTAAAGGATTAGACAACATGCCTTACAGTGAGTTTAATCTATTTAGTTCAGAAAAGAGAAGGTTAAGGGGGTAACTTGAACACAGTCTCTGAGTACCTATATGGGGAACAAATATTTAATAATGGACTCTTCAATCTAGCAGAGAAAGGTATAATGCAATCCAATGACTGGAAACTGAAGCTAGAGAAAGTTAGACTGAAAATAAGGTGTACATTTTTAACACTAAGGCTATGTATACACTATCAGTTATGTCAACGTAACACATCACTCAGAAGGTGTAAATAAACCATCCCCTTAGTGACGTAAGTTACACTGACATAAGCCCTGGTGTGAATAGCACTATGCTGATGGGAGAGTTTCTCCTGCCAACATAGCTAGAGCTGCTTGTTGGAGGAGGATTAATTATGTCAACGGGAGAGAGCATAGAGCAGATACACTAGAGATTTTATAGCAGCGCAGCTGCATCAGTACAGTTATGCTGCTGTGAGTTCTCTAGTATAGACATGGAATGAGAGAATTAATCTTTGGAGAATTTACCGAATGTTGTGGTTTATTGTCCATCACTGACAATTTTTAAATCAAGATTGGATGTTTTTCTAAAAGATACGCTCTAGGAAGTTCTCTGACCTGTGTTATAAGAAGATCAGGCTATATGATCACAGTAGTCCCCATCTGGCCTTGAAATCATTGTGCATGGGAAAAGATACAGCAAACAAATTATACATGGTCATTCAGATCAGGAAAGAAAGTATTCAGTGACACAGACTTTCTTCCACATAAACTAATGGGAATTTTTCATTTCATCTAATCTTGGGTGCTTGCCCCTGTTGCTTCAATCCTATTTTCCTTTTGAGACACGTATGGAAGTTGTAGTTGTGCACCAAAGGCAGATTAGAGCAGTTTTCATGGTTATGAATGAAACTGAGAAGATATTCCAATTAACTAGAAAACCTCTCCTGTCTCCACCTTCCTCCTAAATCAGTGCTCCCAGATATGTTCATCTAATGACCATACTGACAATTTGCCAAGATCTGGAGGGGCAGATATAATTTGCATCAAATTAAAGCAGAATGGAGTCATCATTGTCTTTAAGATGGAAATGTCATCTGTAGGGAGAAATGGTTACTTATTCTGTGCAGTAACTGGGGTTCTTTGAGATGTGTGTCCCTACAAGTGCTCCACGTTAGGTACACTAGCACCACCCTGCCCCTTCAAATGGAGATTTCTCATCGCAGAGTTCGTTCAGCCCACACATGTTGGTCAGTCTCGTGCCCCCTCCCATTGTTATATAGCAGTGCATGGGCAAACAACTCTCAGTTCCCTCTCTACTGCAAAGACCCATGGCAGAGAATGCCAAAGCAGACGAGAAGGAGGGAGGGTAGTGTAGCCCCATAGGGGGACACATCCTGAAAAACCACAGTTATTGCACAAGGTGAGTAACCATTTCTTCCCCTTCGAGTAGTGTGTCTATGGGTGTTCCACTCTAATTGATTACTGAGCTGTTACTTGGCAACTCTATGTTCTCAGGGAACCAGGGCGCAAAACCCCTACTCTCTCTCTGGCTCACCTGAATCCCTCTCCCCACCCCTTCACCCCCTGCTTGAACCAGAAACAAAAGCAATGAAAAGGCAGTGGGAGACACACCTAAAACCCTCCAAACAAGGGTGATAAGATTAAGACGCCTCCCCAATGCCTCATCTACATAGAAGATGTAAAAAGAGGCATCTCAATTAGCACACTGAATGGAGAACAGAAGCCCCATCTACTTTGAAGATGGAACAAGAATTAGCATGAAGAATGGAGAATCAAAATCCAAAGTAGGGACTGCACTGAACTCTGGGATTGGCAAAGCAGGCACGCAAGCATGATGGGAGATCTCTGCTCCTGATGTAAATGAACTCACACCTATACCCATTCAGCTCTGCAGTTATCAGACAGATATGTAAAACACTGAATCTGCCTGGTTGCATTGTGAGCTCCCTCAAGGAACACTGACCAGAGCCGGGAGTGATCAGCTCCTACTGTCCAGCATAAAGAAAACCACTCTGGGGTACTTCATTGAGACATTGTTTACACATAAACAAACCTGGTTCTACAAAAAACCTCTACCCAAGTTCAAATCCCTGTTCTGATGCCTGGACCCAAATGCTGCATGCTTCCCCCTTTCGTGACTGATCCTGTTGTGGACTTTGCCTCTCTCTCAAGCACTCCTGACCCTAAGCTGAACAGCCTGTCTCCTGGGAACTTCTGAGCTGCAAGGAGTGGTGAGATTCTCCCCGACCCCCTTCTTTTCCCAATACTCTCTCTCTCTCGCTCCCTCTTTAGTCCAGGTATAACTTTCTACTTCTGTAATCAAACCTGGGCTAGCCCTCTCCAATACCCCTACTGTAATTCTGTTGTATTGTAAGTGTTAGATTGTTTTTCTCTCCTTGTATGGCATCACTATTAGTATCAAAATTTTTATATACCTGGCAATAAACTATTATAATCAAGCTGGTTGCCAGTTTCTCCCTCTCTCCAAATGCATTTACTCCTTTGTGTTCTTGGCTTCCCTATCTTACTCTGCAGCAATGCTTCTTTTACCTAAGCCAAAGATCCCTGGAGTGCCCAAAATCCTATGGGGTTTGCTCATCAAGGGGGTTACTGCTAGAACAATTGTAGAGTGAGGTGGGAGGCAGCTGAGAAGTGCTGCTCTGCCTAGCCTACGGAGTCCAGGGGCACATAAGGGTGACAGCTGAAAGTGCTGTTTGCCCAGTCTGTGAGTTCAGGGGGCATATAAGGGAGCAACTGAAAAGTTCTGTTTGGACCCAGCCTGCTCATAAGTGTGCTCCATTCTGGTGTGGTGCAAGGGGCACACAAGGGTGGCAGCTGAAAGTGCTGTGTCACCCAGCCTGCTGAGTTCAGGGACATATAAGGGGTCAGCTGAGAGTGCTGATAGCCCGGTCCACTCAGACACACTCAGTTAATCTGAAATGGTTGTGCATATCTGTGGGGGGGCCATTATTTGAATCTGGGGCTGGAGGAACCCAGCCCTGAAAACCTTAGGTCCTGCAGAATAGCTCCATTGGGAGGAGACTTGTTGCCATATGAACATACAAGTAACACAAGCAGCACATTAATAGAATCACACCCCCTCTTCCAGGAAGGTGAGCCTAATAAATAAGCATACCTCAAAATGATGGGCAAATCTGGTAACAGAGAAGTATCCTCTAAGGTGGAGGAAACTTTAGAGTTCCAGTACAGCAGAAAGTACAATCAAGTGGAACAGAGTGTCGGAAGCGGAATCATAGATTATGAGTAGTGTTCAAAGGATGTATATACAGAAGCCCAAGTGGTGGCTTTCCATATTTTGATGATTGGTACTTTTTGAGAAAGGCCATGGAAGTGGCGATAAACCTTGCTGAATGGGTGCGTATGAGTGAGAGTGGCTCAATGTTACAAAGACCAGTAATAGGAGTTAATGCAGTCTGAAATCTATTTAGAATGTTTCTGGTTAGAGATTGCCGACCCCTCTGATCTGTCTGCTATCGAGACAAATAACCTGTTGATTTTTCTGAAGGGTTTTGTTCTGTATAGATAGAAAGTTAGAGCTCTCCTGACATCCAGGACGTTTCACCTTCAGAGGTGGGATTTTTGCAACAAAAAGGCAGACCTTTTTTTTGTTTGTTTGTTTGTTTTTTAAATTAAAACTTAAATTTTGGAGGAACCAAAGGTGTCACCACAAAAACGTTAGAATACTGTTTCTGCTCACTTTGAGGGCCCTCATTCAGGAGTCTCTCTCTATTCAGGACAGTTCTTAAGCACATACTTAATATTAAGGAAGTGCTGAGGTTCACGAAGAATTTTTTTTGAGATTTTACAATTCTCTCTTTTAAAATTTGACATGTTTCTATATTTTATCTATTCTTAAAATCACTCCTGGGTGTAACCACAGATGTCTAATCATAATCTTGAGTGTCATATATGGAAAATCAAAGGGTGAATAGTGTTTGTCCAGTCCAGTGACCTGAGTGTCTGAACATCCCTAGATACTTTGCAATAGTACCAACAGAAATGGAAAATTTCAAAATTAGGTACTTAACACTTCAGGCACCCAAATCCATATTTAGACACCTTAATAACTAGTTTTGGCCTGTTTTTCAGGGATGCTGAGCACTTCAAATGAAGTCAAAAGAAGTGCACTTTATTTTCGGTCAGAATTTGTATAGTTTCAACTTCTAGACAATGGATCTTGCTAGACCTTTGTCTCCTTGACTGAAAAGCCCATTATCAAAATTCTGTTCCCCACGTATGTACTTACAAATTATAATCTTCAGCCCTTAGCCTTCTCTTTGTTAAGCTAAATGGACTGAATTTCTTGAGTCTATCACTATAAGGCATGTTTTCCAATCCTTTAATCATTCTCCTGGCCTTTCCTTGAACTCTCTCCAATTTATCAACATCCTTGAACTGTGGACATATCTTTAGTTTCTGTTCCATAGAAAATTTGTGCTTAATTTAATTTATCAATTTTGGGGAATTAATTCTTTTGCCGAGGGTGTGGGAGAAGACCCAATTACTCCCCGTCTAGAACTTCTATTTGAGTTATTTCATCTGTAAACACAAATTCAACTACCATCTCTATATGGGTAACTCACAGACTTGTCTCCTGTCCAAACTAAAATCTCAGCCTATTTCTGACATCTTTTCCTGGATATCTAGCTATCAGATCAAGCTCAACATGGCTAAGAGAGAGTTCATGCTTGTCTTCCTGGCCCCACCCCCACCACCTCCTTTCTCAGTTGCTCTGGACAACACCATCATCCTGCCTTTCACTGAGGCCCATAAGCTAGATGTCATGTTCAACTTGGACCTGCTCTAGGTCCTCACGTTCAGGCTATATCAAAGTCTTGCAGATTCTTCCTGCATTATACCTCTAGGATATGGCCTTTTCTACCTCCCCAAGCTAAAACTCTCATCCAGTCTCTTCTTGACTCATGTCTTAATTACACCCCTCTCTATGCATCCCTCTACTGGCTCTCTCTCTTCTATCATATGAAACATAAGCTTCTTGTACTCACTTTCAAGACCCTTCACAGCCCATCTCCACACAACCTACCATCTTTCATTCGGTATTGAAAGATCAGCTCCTGCCTCCAATCAGCCCATTCCAGCCTTAATAACTACTTGTTAAATTTTCAAACATGCATCTTTGTTCCTTTTCCCATACTGCCGCTCACAGTTGGTCTTTCCATAGACCTCCACAAAACTACTTAATTGTTCTCATTCAAATCCATCCTTAAAACTCTCCTTTGCAGGGATGCCTACAAAAAATTTGCCAATGGTTAGGCTTCTGGTGTGCTGAGACCACAGCCTATCACGCTGTCCAATAGTGTCCCACTGCTTCCATGTACTCCCCTGTTGGTCTGTCTGTATCCTTCTATTGTCTTTTGTCTTATACTTGGGAATGTAAGCTCTTTAGGGCAAGGACATTTTTCTGTTTATACAGAGCCTACTACAACGGGATCCAGGACTAGGACACCTACATGCTATGATCATGCAAATAAATAACAGCAATCCCTAAATGAGCGGTTAAGATGTTCCTTTCCCCTTCAAATTCAACTACACAAATATATTCTGTCAAGATTATTTCACTCTCAGGTCAATTTTGGTCCATTTCATCCTCTGTAAGGTTTGTAACTGAGTGTGAAATACCAGCACTAATGAATTATGCAGTTTTGTAACTCCAAATTACATTAGATTTATGAGTTCATTGATACATCATAATTTACTAAGTAACATTTCATACTAAATAGTCATTCATTATATAACTGTGTAGGATAATGCAGCTGAATGGATAGTTATCACATTGTAAATCAATGAAGGAGTTTTTGCTGATCTCAGACTGTCTATGAAGCTCAAGCAGATTGAAACATCAAAATCCTAAAATCATCATAATTAAATCATCCTATTTGTCCAATTTTTTTGGAATGTGTAGAAAATTTAAAATATATTTGCAATAAGAAATTAATTTTCTACCCAAATTCCATGAGTAGAATACTTTGAAGTTTTACTGCTTTTCAACTCAGGGATGTTGGGATTATTAGTATTTATTAGGTACTATGCACAAATAAATCTTATCTTGTACTCCTTTTATAATATACAACAATATTAAGGTAGCTCTTTATAGAAGATTGTTTTCTATGACATAATCTCTGGCTAGATAGTAAATTGTGTTATGTCTTCTACCTGGAAATACAGTCTAATTTTTATCATTACTCACTGTGGCAATACACCTCAGCCCTTCGCCAGGCTCAATGCTTCCCCATCTGGTGGTGCGGTGGCCTGGAGTAAATCAGACTGACATTGCAAAGTGTTTATTTTCCCGCTTTGGATTTATTTCTCAATATTTTACAGGTAGCCCGAGAATGTCAGGACAGTGAGTGGGTTCATGTAATCGACACTTCACAAAAGGAGAAGGATCATACTAGAGAGATAGAGGACTGAATGCTGAAGTCCTATGACTGGCTTGTAGGGCAGATCAGTGTTGATGTGAACATAGTTAAGGAACTCCCCAGATGAGAAATTCTGAACCATTTGATTTTTTGTTTCATTGTATGTGCTTGGAGAATAAGATGGATTTACATTGAGCCTAGAAGCCAGCATTTCTAAGGTGATTAGAAGTCCCTAACACCCAGTAATTCCCTTTTTCCAGGGCTTGTCCCAGATGATATCCCTGTAAGTTTAAAAAAAGTATTCTGCCTTGTTTTTAATAAATACCTGAAGAAAGCATTACTCATTTGAGTTGGTTAAATTGACAGCAGGATGTCTGAGCCCACATTCAATTCAAAGACAAGTTTCTTCCAGGCTTGCCACGTTTGTTACCCTCCTTAGGCCAACAATAAAAATAAAACAAATAAAGGGATAACAAGATATTTCCCTTTTTCTCCTGACCGTGCTCCAAGAGTCCTACCTCCCACAGTCTTAGATTACAAAAGAGAAACAGCGTTTAGCAAGAAGGACAACCATCCTTTTATAAGGTCCCTGCTCTCTATTTCTTTTCATTAATTTCCAGTTGGACCCTTATACCAACTGCAGTGGTGCTGCAAGAGTTACTTCTCAGACCTAGAAGCTCCCACTGAATATGAATGAACACAAACGGATGTATGTTTGGAGAGGGCCATGGTAGGTAGAAACTTCACAGGTGTAGAAGAGTTGTGAACAGTTCTATATTAGTGAATTGTCAAGCAGTCCCAAAACTCTTTCTAAATTTAACAGAAAAAACACAGCAACAGCCAAAGTGATTTAAGTTAAAGTCTTCAATTGCTGGCAGGCACTTCTGAAATCAATAAATCAGTATCAAATTAGTTGCTTTGTTTTAAGATTTTTGGACTACAAAGTTAAAAGTAGATCAGTAGATAAATGAGACTACTGGCTCTGTTTAGTTTCATTTCTTCCTCCTTATCTTTTATTTCTTGCCTTTTTTCCCCCTAGGAATTTTCTTGTATTTTCATCATTCATTTTAACCTTTTAAATACCTCAAATATGTCAGACATTGCCTTCAAAGAGATGTCTCCTAGACAATGTACTGACCATGCTGATATAGATATACTATTATCTTTACTTTCATTACAATCTCAGGCTGTTTCTGAAGGTTAATGTGTTAGGCCTGATCCTGCAATTAATAGCATGTGTGAGCAGTAATCCACTCACAAATTATCAATTGGAGGATTAGAGCCTTAACATTAAATAAAGATAACATTCATTAAAAAATTGAAAAAGATGCAAAAAGAATCATGACAGCCATGAAAAGAAACAGCCACCTCTCTTCTGCTCTCTCTTCATTCATACCCTGATTTGGCAAGTTTTATTTTCTATCCATTGATGAATTTAACAAACTACAATGTATCCTGTTGCAACACATTAAGAAGAATGGAGGAGGCAGGAGTTTATTCACAGTGGATCTGCGCTTCAGGTTGATGAATAAGAAGAAAGAGGCAGATCGTTCTACTCCATTGGCATTTTACATAATGATCATGACCAACTGTACTTTGTTTATAAGCAAACAAAATAGTCCTTAATCCAGGATTATCACACATTACATCACAGTTTAACTTTGACCATTTCAATGGGTATTTAAGACAAAAAGCATACTACTTCCTTCCAAACCTAAATGCTTGCATATTGTTAAACAGAATAAACACTCTTTTAGTGCATAAAATCATTTTTTACACAACCAATTATTTCTGAAACAAGTTTATAATGCTAAAAGAGAGAAAGTGAGATAAGCAACTAGAGAAGGACCGCTATGAGACATGATCCACCAAGCTCCTATTGCATTAATTTGCATTCATTGTGTCAGCCACCTGAACCTATTTTAGAAGTTTGCAGTCATTTCAGACTACTGTTTGTGGGTTTTCACTTGGTTCCAATTTTTTTTCACAATGAATTGTATTAATGCGATTATCTGTTTTTTACAGATGAAAGAATTTCACAGTATCAATATAAGGTATTCTAACTTTATCATTTTGCATCCTGTGTCAGTGTCTAATGGAAAATTTCCACCAAACAAGCACTGTTAGCAGTAATGTAAAAGAAAAGAATTGCATAAGCAACTAGCTAGCTCGGAATTTATTACATTTAGAAAAGAATCTTTACAGTACAATAGAATTTAAGTGAGATGTGTAAGTAAGTAAAAATAAAACAAGGAAAAGAGGAGGAGAACAGAAAAAAATTAATGTATTTTAATCCTGTAAAAATTCTTTAGGAACTCAAATCCAAGTATACTATATCCACTGGATCATCCTTGTCCACATGCTTGTAGACACCCTCAAGGAATTCTAACAGAATTCTGTTACTATAGATGCAAATTGGGGTGTTGCCTTAGTATCACCAAGTTTTGGAATTTGATTATTTATATGCCATTGCACAGATTTAATTATTCTATCACATACCATCTGCACAGTTAATCCATCAGATTCCATATTTAAGGAAAAATTATAGCAAAAATTTTACATAGCTACCAACATCATTATTTTGTAGAAGCAAAGTGGCCAGCCAATTAGATTCGAGTTTCACAAGACTTTTGTATGCGTATAGACCTTGTAGGAATTATGTAATTCACATTTTTTCAACTCCATAACCCATATAATTATTTTTAACAACTTCTTGTAATTTTCATTTTATTCCTATTAAATTAATGGAACTTTATAGGATCCCTTTAGTGGTCAAAACAACATCTTTCAATTACAATGGACATTAAATAAAGTTTCTCTAGCTTAGTGGATAAAATATTTGCCTTTGACTTTAAAGCTAAAGGGTTCAAATCCAAGCAAGGTTGTATCCCTGTTAAAAATTCTTCATACATTTTTTCTCAGTGGCAAATTAATTGCTGTGTTTCCAAAAATTATCCTTCAGAAACTGACTGAATGTATTTACAATACACCAAACTCTGCTGAAAAAGTAAAACTTACCATAATATTCTTGGGATGCTTACATTTTTCAGACTACCAGCCAAATGTATACTTAGGAGCGCATACAATATACGTGTGTGCACACCCACGCAGTCTCCCTCCCTCCCCAGGAATGCTACTTTTTGACAATTTTGCTTAAAGATTGTTTATGGCCAGAAACATATTACCAAGAATTTGGAACATTCATATTATGAACATTTTGATAATTTACTTTAACTCTATAACAACTGCAGTTTTTATTTCCAATGTAGAAGTTTCAATTGCCTTTGTGAAAATAAATGGGCTCTATCTGATGGCTAATTTTAATCCTGCAGTTTTCCAACCATTAAATTGGTGCTGTGTTTTCACTGAATTTCTAACATTTTATTTCAGTGCTAGAATAGACTAATTCTTAGCACTTTCCTAAACCAGTTACACAAAATGTACATCATATCAAAAAGTTAATAGGCACAAAAAGCAAATTACAAAAATAAAGATGTAGCATATTTATATGGCTGAACCCATAAAAACTGCATGTTAAAAGACCTTTAGCTATTCAAAAATTGCCACTTAGGAGATAATTAACAATAAAAACTTGGCACCCAATCTTACAACTATTACTGGGTATAGTGCTTACTATTGAAGGTAATCATATTGGGACTACTCCAATGGTAAGCCCTATGACCTATGCTCTGGAATTTCTACAGGATCGAGCCTCACAATCCAACTCAGAACTGCCATGCTAAACAAAGGGCAAAGTCACCTTCTCTTTCTAAAGATGAGTTTGTAGAAATCATGTCTTTGTTTGCCTGAGTTTTATTTATATTCTTTTAAACATGGCTTTTTTTGGAATATATGTTAAATATTTCTAGTAAGAAAGATCTTTACATTAAAGGACCATTGGCTTCTTGTTTCTTGGGTAAATACTTTTTTGGTACCATTTCATGCTAAACAAAGACCAGGGACTCAATGGGTATGCAGATTAAACTATTTTCTATCCCCTCATGGTATCATTACAGGAAAGAGTTGAGGCATGGACACAGACTAGAGTGCAGGTAGCTTGCACTGCTGTTGGTTATGCCATATCTGTTGTGCAGACAGACTACTGTTTTAACTCTATCAATGAATAAATTCATAATTAATACCAACCATCACTGGTTTATGGAAAATAAATCTGAAAGCAATTAGATTTCTTTTAATGAGATTAATTAATGAGATTAGCTGAGAAAAGGTATTGGGGTAGATGTACTAAACTTAAGACTTCTGTAAAGCATTTAACTAGGTTCTGCATACCAGTTTGATCAGGAAACTAGAATGATACAAAATGAACATGATACATAATGGATTAAAAACAGACTGACTGATAGGCCTCAAAATGTAGTTGTAAATGAGGAGTCATCGTGAAGCAAGTGTATTTATAGCAGCATCTTGGAGGGATTCGTTTTTAATATCATTTAATAATTTTTTATCAATGACCTGAAAGATAATATAAAAATCTTTACTGACAAACTTCGCAGATGACAAAAAGATTGGGGGAGTGGTAAATAATGAAGAGGACAACTCACTGATATAGTGAGATCTGGATCACTTGATAAACTGGGCACAAGCAAACAATATGCTTTTCAATACAGCCAAATATAAGGTCATACAGTCTTTGTTCCTAAATATGGAAACTTTCTCCATAACATAAAGTAAGAGGAAAGTCGGTCTGAGAGAGGTAGGCTCTGATCAAAGAAAGACCTGATATCAGAAGGGCCTTGTAAAGGATCTTGTTCAGAGTTGCAGGTTTTGTATAGAGTTATTATTGTATTTGTATTGTATTGTATGTATTAGAAAATTGCATTATAGTTTAAAATCTGTTTTTCTTACGGCTAGTACAGTGAGATTTGCTCTTATATCCCTTGAGTCTTCATAATTCTTAAGATCTTGAATCAGATGTGCCAAATTATAAAAGTTAGAACACTGAAAATTATCAGCAATTTCATTCAGTAAGCTGTTCTAATATAATAGCAACAGCCCTTTAGTTGACTTTTTGTAAAGTTTAAAATGAAAATTAACCTGGATAATGTGGAACCCTTATGTTCACACTATTGACCCAAACAGATATTGACTAAAGAGTGCATTACAGTATTTGCCAAAACAGGGCAAACAGCTAATTTTGAACAGAGGATGATGACTCATTGCAGGAAACAGTTTCCCTAGCACAATGGATATTTTAAAAAAATCCAGTAAAGTTTTCCTCTTTCAACTATGTATCACTTAATCACTGAATTTAGTTAGTATCAGCTAAAAGAAAGTCATATTTGAAAGGTTATGTTTTACCAGAATTTTACTAATTAAGAACTAAAACAAGGAAAACGATGAGTTCTCAGTTTCTTCT
The DNA here is from genome assembly GCA_007922155.1 of Mesoclemmys tuberculata. Taxonomy (NCBI): domain Eukaryota; kingdom Metazoa; phylum Chordata; order Testudines; family Chelidae; genus Mesoclemmys; species Mesoclemmys tuberculata. The sequence goes on along the minus strand of ML675603.1, from coordinate 68,574,422 downwards.
ATCCAACTAAGGTGAGAGTGATACTAAAATTAAATTAAAGTCTACCAGGTTTTTATTATGTCAACATATGCACAATAGCATATTAGTGGATATAAAACAGATCCTTTTTTCAAATTGCCCTAGTAACATCAGATCATTTTGTACCAATTGATCTGAGGGAGGCATGTACTACCCGATTCAATTCATGAAGTAAAAACTGACAAATAGGCATGTTCCTTTTTTCCAGGTTAAGTTTTTCTATAATAATGCAATAGCTAATTTTTGGATGTATTTATTTTTGTTTGTAATTCTATTTTAGCTGCATGTGGAATCTTTTCTTCTAAGAGCAGAAAGTGTTCAGGCACATCAACATGTACCATTCAAACTAATTAAATAATTAGCTGAATGTAGAGTTCTTATTTCCATTTTATGGAGCATGCAATGCTTTTAAGACTACCTCCCCTCCAAAAATTAAAAAAATGAACTTTGAAAGCTGTCTATATTTCAAAAGATGCATAAACCATCTTTTTAGCATACAATACACACTCTCATTAGTATGAGACTTAATAGAAAGGAACAGATAAAAACAGTGGAGGAATGAAAATCGTGGCAATGGAATGTGCAATGTTAAAGATGGGTGAGTAACTAGGAAAGATCTGGCAAGCCTTAGGAGTCAGGGCCTCTTCCGTGAAATGATCCCTCTTTTATGATGGCAGCATCTTCGAAGATGCAGAGAAGAGGCCCTTCTTTGATATAGCAATTTTCTTTACTAGGAATTCAGATGCAAGTTCCATATTCAACATGCAAGTGGGGAAGGATAATGTCTTCCCTATGTTTAGAATGATTCTGCTTTTAAAGATTTGATGGTATGGAGTTGTGCTTGTTATGCAAAGGAGGAGACAAGGAAATTTTGTGTTTTTAAACTTGGGAGCAGATGGTCATCCAGACAGAGGATATTTTCTGACAAAACCAAAGAATGTGTTAGTGTTCAACAGAACCAGTTCAAGATTTTAGTTTCAAATAGTAATAGGTTGATAGATAATGGAGGTGATGAGTTTTCATCTAGCCAGTTTTGTTTCTGTTCATCATCCCTTAAGTGAGACACCAAGTTCTTCATTCAATTTGGTCAAAGACACTCTAGAGAAGGACTTGAAGGAAAGTCTCAGTAACATTGTCCTGTAAAGTGCATAGTGTCTACTACAGGAGATACATACGGTACTTCACGTGAGGAGGCAGTCAACTCAAGTAGAGTTGAATCTATTTTTAATGAAGAGTTCTATATTGAGACAAAAAAGGTGGCTTGAGTTAGGAAGGCCAAATTTGTCTGCGAGTGAAGAAAACTGAAAAGATTACAACCCCTACTAGATATTCTATACTCCTAATAATAAGTGACTTCTAAAGATAATTTCTCAAGTGTTTTCACCTGCTTCTCAGAAGTAGATTGCTCCATAACAGAAAGTTTGATGAAATGCTAAGATCAGAATTACAGAGAGCCATCTGTTTACAAAGGCCTATGAGGAATTGAAGATAGTAGATTGTATTCCTTTTAACAAGGGCTGATAAAGTTGTGATATCCATCCATCCCCTTTACAAATGTATGAAGTGGGGTCCTTCTGAACAGTGAACCACAGTTTGCGCTGTGTGTGCTTTGCAAACTGGAAAGCCATCAAGCCACAGCCCTCATACAATAAAATAAGTAATAAAGACAGAAATCAGGTACACTTTCTCCCTTAACCCCCAACCCCAAACTGCCAAAATCTCTTGAGGATCATCCAAGGATTTCAAAGCACTTTACAGATACAAATGAAGCACAATACCCCTGTGAAGTAGGAAAACAACTATCTCCATTTACCAATGAGAAAACTGAGACACAGAGGATAAGTCACTCACCCAATGTCATAAAAAAAGTGTATGGCAGGCCAGAATGCCTCAGTGCCAGTTTCATCCTATTGCCACTAGTCTTCACTCCTCCCAAAATCCAATGGTACAATTATGAGACGAGTGGAAAGACATCAAAATTTCATCACATAACAACAACATACCAAAAAAATACAAGACCACAGATTTCAAGAATTTGGAGATATTTTTACAGCACATTTCCAGAAGTCAGCCCACATAATATTATGTACTAGTTATAACACATTAAATTTATTACTTTTTTCTCTGGTCTGAGTTGGTTTTCATTTTCTTACACAACTGTAAAGGTGTTAAATGTACCTGTTTTTTTTAAATTTTATTTTATTGTAAAACTCTCCACGTGCTCATTAACAACTTCTCTGCTTGAACCAAATTTAGTGTCCATTTTGGTGCAATTTTGTAAAGTGGAGCTACTAGTAAGTGGGACAACTATTGAATTATTTGTTAATTAGCTTCAACAGCATACATTTGTATGTCTGCATTTGTAGTGTTTTGAAAATCTATGGTATCCAAATCATGATATTCTCTCCAACATCCCTTCAAAGAAACCTCAGACTTGTAGATTGAGATTTGGGATTGCAGTTATTTTGATGAGCAAGGCCTTTCACTTTCTTTTTTTGAATTGGGGCTGGTCTACAAAGATACATTGACATACTACATGTCTCAGAGGTATGAAAAATCCACACATAGTTATCCAGATGTAGTTAAGCCAAGTGAACCCTTGGTATAGATAGTTCCAGGTCGATGGAAAAATTCTTCCATTAACCTAGCCACCACCTCTCAGTGAAGCAGATTACCAACAGCAATAGGAAAATACCTTCCATTGCTGTATTAAGTACCTAAGTGCTACACTGGCACAGCTGCTCTGCTCTACCATTTTAAGCGTAGACAAAGCTTCGCTTTCCCTTGGTCAACTTAACTGAGGCTCTGCTAGGGCATTCTCAGTTTCTAAAGGCAGCAATATAAAGGGACGTGCCTGGAACAATCACAGACTGAATCTAAGATTTTTCACTACCCATTTCTGCTCTCTTCTAAACCATGCAGGATTAGACACTGAAAAGACAGTATAACACCGTTACAACACTGCAAATTAAATTTTACTAGCCACCATAATCTAAAGATACAAGTAATACCCAATGAATTTAAATGCTCGAGAGTATTTTACATTTCTCCTTGTTCTGAAAAGTCTCAGAAAAATAAAAATTTAGATTGTAGCCATTGTTTCTAATTGAAAAGAAGGAAGAAGTGGGGCTGGGATAAGCACTGCTTTTGTGCAGCAAAGATCGTGTATAGTAACATACATTACAGTTTGAACATTGGGTTGCCTTTTAGCTCAAGATTAGGATACCAAAGTTTAACATGAGGAATGTCTTATTCTCTTAGTCTTGCTTCATGTTTTTAAATAACTGAGACATAAGCTTCAGTATTTAATATAAAAATGTTGCATTCCACCAAAGCTCTTTTAACACAATCCCTCATATGCTGCAAGCATACTTTGTATGGAAGAAAGGGCAGACCATCAGATCAGCCTATATCTAAATGTCAAAGTACACTGGCAATCAGCCATAACTTGTTACACAATAGATGGGCACTTGAAAAAGAAAATATTCAAATCTCATGAAGACAAGTGAGAAATGCAAAGTTTAGCATTTTTAAAAATATCCATAAGATTCAAAACTAATGACCAGGCACTTCTGCTAAAGATCCAGGACAGTCAAAGAGGAAAAAAAGAACTCAGTATCATTCATATACCATTCTCTGAACACCAGGTATCTATGATTTCATACATGCACATTTTATGAGACTTCAACAGATCAAAGCACCCTCCTGCATTAATTTCTAATTCCTCATTCTCACTTTTGTGCATAGTGGAGGCCCTATTCACCTTTCCACTGCTCATTCCACCACACACCTTTTCAGATCCTGGGCCCTACCAATTTTTCCTCATTCTAACCACATTGTTACCTCTTCCTGTGCTGACCATTATTTTGAAGTGTCCTTTTAATGTACAGTAAGCTATATATCTGTCCTCTCATTCAAATCTCTCCTCAAAACCTACCTATCCACACTATCCCTCAGCCAAATTTTCTTCTCCCTTTATAAACATAGTTAGATGCAATAAATTAATTGTAATTATAAAAACCCTGGGATCTAACATGATCCATAATGTACCACCCAAACAAACTAATAACCTTGTACTTCCTCCTCTCTCCTACATCCCTCTAGCCTATTATCTCTCAGCATCCTGTCTCATTACTATCAATTAAGATGGGAAGTTCTTTAGAGGCAGGGAGTCGGTCTTCACTCATTAGGGATCTAATCCTTAGAGGTGCTGGGCACTGCAACTTCCACTGACTACAACAAAGAGTAAACACTATGCACATATCATTAGTGTTATACACAAATGTACATATATAAACACACAAAGCACCATTACAAAATGTATTCACTTTCACCACAGGCTTCTCTGCATTTAGAATGAGAAATACCACAAACATCATGGTAAATTTAACAACTGCAGGTGCTAAATGGAGGTTACTTACTGTAACTGGAGGTTCTTCGAAATGTGTGGTCCCTATGTGTATTCCACATGTGGGGTTTGCATGCAAGCCATGTGCCCGAGTCCAGGATTTCTTCAAAGCAGTATCTGTTGACCCGCACACGCGCAGTAACTCACCTCATGCAAAGCGAGGATATAAGAGGAAGTGAGGGTCAATGTCTCTCCAGTTCCTCTTACCACAGTCCAACCTGATCAGAAGCAGAGGGGGATGGTGGGCTGATAGTAGAAAACTGATGGGGACCACATATCTCAAAGAATCTCACACTACAGTAAGTAATCTTCATTTCTTCTTTGAGTGATACCCACGTGAGGGACTGTCAAGCAGGGTTCAGACTGAAGGAGGCCACAGAGATGATGTACCACTGCTGTTCCTATGGCTGCATTCGCTGTTACTGCTTCAGTCAGACCATAGCATGATGTTAAGGTATAGATGGAACTCCAAGTCGCCGCTCTGCAAATGTCTTTCAGTGGAATGTCCAACAAGTATGCTGTGGAGGCAGCTTGTGCTCACGTGGAATGAGCTGAGATACACTCAGGAAGGGGAAGCTTTGCTTTCTTGTAGCATTCTAAAATATATCCCAAACCCATTTAGAAGCCCTGTGCGAGGATATGGCTTGTACCCTCCCCACCCCAACGTTTCTGCCATGGCAACAAAGTGTCTCGGAAATTTTCCAGTGGGTTTGGTTCTCTGCAGGCAGAATGCCAGGGAGCTCCTGACATCAAGGGAGTGAAGTCTCTTCTCCTTGGAAGAAGCATGGGGTTTGGGGAAGAACACAAGTAAGTGGCTTGATTGATTGATGTACACCTCAGACAAGATCTTGGGGAAGAATCTGGGGTGTATCCTAAGGGCAACCTTCTCCTGGTAAAAGACTGTATAAGGTGGGTTTGCCATCATGGCTCCCAGCATCCTGACCCTCCTCACCAAAGTGCTGGCTACAAAGAACGCCACCTTAATGGCTAGGTAAGTCATGGTACATGTCTCGAGAGGTCTGAAGGATGGGCCCATGAGTTTTGAAAGGACAAGTTAAGTTCCTATTGAGATGCAGGCTCAATGAATGGTGGGAAGGTTGTGATCAAGCCCTTCATAAAATCAAACCATGGTCAGATGTGTGAAGATAGAATGTCCTTCCACCTGGGAGATAAAGACACTGATTGCTATGATGTGTACTCTCAGTGAACTGAAGACTAAACCTGAGGTCTTTAAGAAGAGGAGATAAGTCTAGGATAACTGGAATGCCCACAGTATCAAGTGAATGCTGGTGGCAATGAGCCCAGGCTGAAAATCACTGCCATTTAACCAAGTAGCAAAGTTTAGTTGAATCCTTCCTGCTTTGGGTCAGGAATTCCTGAACAGGGCAGAGCATGAGCATTCTATCTCCAATGCCCATCCAAACACCAGGCCATAAGACAGAGTGAGCCCGGATTGGGGTGCTTGACTTTTCCCCCTATCCTGAAATGCATGGATCTCAATAGGGGACGTGTGGCCATCATTAGGAGCTTCATGAACCAGAACCGTTTGGGCCGGTAGGGTGCTAGGAGGATGACGGTGGCTCTGTTGTGCTAGATCTTCTGAATAGCTTCCAGTAGTAGAGGAATGGGAGGAAAGGCATATCTGAGGTCATATGTCCAGGAGAACAGAAGAGCATCACCCTCAGAGTCTTGGTCTATGGCTACCCTGAAACCATACCTAGGAAGCTTTCTGCTCATCTGGGATGCAAAGAAGTCCCATAGCAGAGTCCCCCATCATGTGAATATGGTGGTTAGGATTGTGTCATGAATCTCCCATTTCTGCTTAGTCTGTCTGCCAGGGAGTTCTGAACATCCAGAAGATGTGTGGCCTTTATGATTTCTGATACACCAATTTCAAAATCTGATTGCTTCCAGGCAGAGGGGGTCCAGGTATGCTGAGCAGTGTGGCAGTCCAAGTGAGCGCCCCGCCCTGTAAGGAAAGCATCTGTCAAGATAGTGGCCTTTGGCAGGGCAGGGCTAAAGGGAGCCCCCACCATGACTTTGGTTGGGTTGTACCACCAAACAAAGGAGGGGAGAACTCCAGAGGGAATGCTGACTTTGAAGTTGACATGATCCCTGATTGGTCAGTAGGTCAAGTGGAGCCAAGTTTGTAGGCCCCACAACGGGAATCTCGCAAAATATGTCATGTATGTGCATGACACCATATGACCTAACAGGGAGAGGCACCAACGCACTGCAGTTTCAAGATGATGAGAGATGAGGTTGGTCAACATGAAAAGTCTGTGAAGAGGAAAGCTCTCACAGAGATTGAGTCCAGCCATGATCTTATAAAAGTTATTGTCCTTGTGAATGACAAAAGAGATGTGTCTTTTTTTTATACAAAAACCTAGGTGACCAGGAAGTGTCAAAGAAACTGTTTCTGATATAACTTCTTGTCAAGATTGACTGGCTCTTGGTAAGTCAATCTGATATGGAAATACCATATATCCCTGACATTTCATTTGGGCCGCTACCACTGCAAAAACTTTCATGAACACCATGGGCACTGTCACCAACCCAAAAGGAAGGGGACAGAACTGGTAGTGTTCTTGGCCAACTATAAAATAATTTCCTGTGTGATGGATAAAAGTCCATGTGGAAATATGCATCCTTGAAGTTGAGAACCATGAACCATGTTACATCCTCTAGGGAAGAGATTATAGAAACCAATGTAATCATCCTATATTTCAGCTTTCAGATAAAGATGTTGAGCTGCTGAAAGTCCAGGATGGGTCTCCACCCTCTGTCTTTTTTGGGGATTAGGAATTATGGAGAGAAGAACCCTCTCCCCCTAGTACTAAGGTGGCATGCTCTCTATCATTCCCTGGTGTAACAGGGATTCTGCTTCCTGTTGAAGAATCAATAGTTGAGAGGGGACGCTGAAGGGCATGTGTGTGTGTCAGGAAGGTAGTTTGTGAGGTGGAAAGATAGAAACCCTATGGAGTATCCCTGATGGATAATCTCCAGAACCCAAATGTCCATGGTGATCTTTTTCTAACTGTGGGTGAAGAAAGTGAGATGGCCTCCAAAGATGACAGGAAAAGAAGTAGGTGACATTGGTGGTGGTACATGGGTCTTAATGTGTATGTCAAAAACGGTCTTTGGCCTGTAGTTGGGAGTACATGTAGGATGCAGCGGCAGACGGAGACAAGAAACGGGACCCATGAATCCTTTGTTTCTTACAAGGAGGTTCAGGTGGACGCTGATAGTATGGGGTACTTGAAGAAGGTAGTTGTGGCTGAAGGGCTGTTTCTGGTGTTTCCTCCTGGGGGCTAGAGTGTAGATCCCCAATAATCACAAGGTGGAACTCCAGTTCTTTAGAGAGTGTAGAGTTTCATCTGTCTTTTCATTTAAAAGATTAGATTAATCAAAGGGGGGGTCTTGGATAGTATTTTGGAAAACAAGAAGTCTGCACCCTTAGCTGGCATAAAATAGCATCTTTCAGCTCTTTTTGGTGTAGGAGCATGATGCTGGTGTGTGCCCAACTGCTCTGGCCAGTTCTAATATGGTTTCATTGACTGGAAGGGCCATGTTGGTCAGTCCCTGTGGTTATAAAATATCCAGGAGTTGATATTGGGTTCTGTACGCAACATCTTGTCCAGCCTGGACCAGCTCAAGAAGTAAATGTATTTCTTCCGGACAGTCTACTGCGGGGATCTGTCATAATGCCCATGTGAATATCTCTTATTCTCACTGAGAGCCTTGCGTGATGAATCCTTTGGCTTTGATATTAAGGGCTCCACTCTAAGGCTCGTGCTTGGAGCGGCACTACTAATAAGCTGAGAACAATGTTCTGGCAGGTCTCCCAGGCCCTTTCAGCCTCTTTCATTAAGAACTTTTTCAGTTGGAGCTCTCAGGCCTGTCTAGTACTGGGAGGGAAGGATTTACAGATATTGCAGTTCACAGAAATATGTGCCTCACCCAGACGGCACAGGCACAAGTGATACTCATCGCTGATGAAGAAAAAGAGATGCAGTTCTTGAAGCCTAGGGCCCTGGGCATGAGAATGATTTCCCTGGACTGAGAGGGTGAAGGGGGAGTATGCTAGTCTATATAAACTATATACTAACTAGAATTCCTAAGGTAAGATATAAATTATTGTGACAAGGAACACCACTCACCACAGGTGACGCCACCTCCTGGAAGTTCTGGGGATTAGATTCACAAGGCCAACACCCCTTCCTGTGGTGGCATGCCATTTGTCAGCCTATGGCCTTTCTTTCTTTCTCTAGGAACTGCAGCGTTCTCTTTGTGACTTGGCGCTCCGGCCAGATCACTCAGTGTCTCCACCACCCCGTTCTGGAATATAGTCCTGCAAAGTCTCTGTCACTCTACAGTGACCTAGGCAGTTTCCCCATTCACTACCCCACCCATGCCACTTCCCCAGTGGCTGGTAGGGGAACCTAGCCCTACCCTCTACTCTGGGTTCTGACCCAGGGATCCTGCATTATGCAGCTAAGGTCTGTTCAGTAACCATCCTTTCTGTGAACTGCTTCCTACCTCGTTCTTCAGGTGCTCTTCTCCACCCTGCTCTCTTCAGGGTATGCCCTGCCTCTAGGCCAGTTCCCCAGGGTCCTACTCTTTCCCTGGGTTCCCTCCTTCCCTCTGTACTAAGCAGAGGGTGTCCACAAACTTTCTCCCACCCATCTTTGCTGCTGCCAGCTTCCTGAGTTTATCCTAGTCCAGCCCACCTCCGCTCAGGTGAGCTTCCTTCTAAATCAAGGCTCTCTACCCAGGCTGTATCACCCTCACTTGCTGCTTATTAAGTTAATTTACCCTGAAGGCATTAATGAAGGCCAGATGGGCCACTGTGGGGTGGACACCGCATCACAACTATTTACAATTAAATTTTACAGGTTCTGCAATTGTGAAGGAGGACACAATTCTGACTCAGGCCATGCAGCAGCAGAAGGAACGGGAGAAGCCCTAACCCACACTGCCTCTTATGCCCTTGGTTGAGAGCACAAGGAGAGTTACTACACATGTGCGGGTCAATGGACACCGCTTTGAAGAAATTCCAGACGTGGACACATGGTGCACATGCATACCCCACATGTGGAATGCACATAGGGACCATCCCTTTAAGAAGAAAGATGCAGTTTTTGAATGGCACCAACTGTGCATATATACATATGAAAGAGATTCTCAAAACTTTCTGAAGGATAATAGGATCAGTCATACCCTATTTTAAAAACAGAGCTCAAGCCATACAAAAATTAATCAAGTCCCTGTTATCCCCAGATTAGTCACCTTCTTCTAATGCATCATGATCTATCTGTAAATTACTGTAAAGGAATAAGCTCAGAGTCAGAAAATATACTTGATTCTATTTATTGATTTTTAATTAAAATCAACTAAACTTACATAAGACAAACAACCTTTATGTTACCTCTTCAGAAGTTTAAATTATGCTGTTCATACCTTTAGCAATAGTAGAAGATACATTCTTTGCATGAAAGAAGATAATCTTCTGAACCATGAGGAAGCTATAACATTTTAGCTGTAAATACCCATTCAGATCTTAATACAGCATAAATTAGGTTTTCTTAAATGCTTAACATTTTTGTGTTTTAATTATATTTTTAATATGTATGAATAGCATACTTGGGTAAGAATGTTAAGTTAACTGATCAAATGCTAAGTATCTAAAGTTTTACTATAAATGTTTATTTCTTAAAGAACTCCTGCTTTAATCAATACATATACACTTCAACCAAAACAAAAAGTCTCCACATGATCAGATGAATTTATGCATGAAGCCCAGAAATAGGAATAATTCTAATACCGTGAATGAAGTTTAATTTATTTTGTGTTTATTCAGACTCAAAGTCTTATTACTGTTTTGACAAAATAAATCAAACTGGAAATTCACATCAATTTATTTAGCAATTTGAGAGTATTTCATAAAATTACAGAAATGTAGGTCTGAAAGGGACCTCGACAAGTTATCAAGTCCAGCCCCTGCATGGAGGGACCAAAACCTAGACCATCCTTGACAGATGTTTTTCCAACCTGTTTCTAAAATCCTCCAATGATGGGGATTCCACAACCTCCCTCGGAAGCCTATTCCAGAGTTTAACTACCCCTATATTTGAAGAGATTTTCTTAATATCTAACCTAAATCTTCCTTTCTGCAAATTAAGCCCATTACTTCTTGATCTACCCTCAGTGGACATAGAGAACAATTTATCACTATAAATCTTATAACAACCCTAATCAGATACCTCCATCAGTCTTTTTTTCTCAAGACTAAACATGTTCAGTTTTTTAACCTTTCCTCACAGGTCAGGTTTTCTAAATCATTTATTATTTTTGTTGCTCTTCTCTAAATTCTCTCCAACTTGTCCACATCTTTCCTAAAGTGTGGCACCGAGAATTGGACACAGCTGACAGTTCACCAGTGCTAAGTAGAGCAGGACAATTACCTCACATTCCTTATATGCAACAGTCCTGTCAATACACCCCAGAATTATATTAGCCTGTTTCGCAACTGCATTTTATTGTTGACTCATTTAATTTGTGATCCACTATAACCCCCAGATTTTTTTCAACAGTATTAGTACTATTTTGTAATTGTATATTTGACTTTTCCTTCCTATGTGTAGTACTTTGCACTTGTCTTTCTTGAATTTCATCTTGTTGATTTCAGACCAATTCTCCAACTTATCAAGGTCATTTTGAATTCCAATCTTGTCCTCCACAGTGCTTGCAACCCCTAACCCACAATATTATAAGTCTACTCTCCATTCCATTATACAAGTCATTAATAAAAATATTGAGTAGTACCAGACCCAGGATTGACACTTGTGGGACCCCACTAGATACATCCTCCCAATTTGTCAGTGAACCATTGATAACTATTCTGAATACAGTCTTTTAACCAGTTGTGTACCCACTTTATAATGATTTCATCTACACCACCTTTGCTCATGTCACTTAGGAGAATGTCCTTTGGAACTGTGTTAAAAAAATCTACACTAAAATCAAGATACAACATATGTACTGTTCTCCCACTCCCACCCTCCATCCACTAGCCTAGTAACTCTAACAAAGAAGGAAATTAGGTTGATTTGGCATGATTTATTCTTGAGAAATCCATGCTGGCTGTTCTTTATCATCCATATGATTACAAATTGATTGTTTAACAATTTGTTCCGGTATCTATTTGCAATGCTTCAAGCATATCTTAAAGTTACTAAGGTTCTAGATAAGTGTTTCTCAACCTATTTACCATTGTGGGCTGCACATGCAGCTCTGTGTGTGTTACATGGGCTGCAGCCACACAATACCTGTATGGCCCTGAGGATGTCATATGGGTCGCAGCTGTGTGCTGATCAGACCATGGATTGAGATTGACATTTCAGACTCTATTAATATTTGAAATACATATACATTGCCACAAATTAAATTAGTAATGGTGTAGAATCCAATTCAGCTTTCTGTCTGGATATGTTTTAAAATAAAATGCTTCAAACACAGAAACTGAGCAAACAAAACACTAAGAATGGGTACGCAAATTAGACTATTTTTATTTGTCCATTTCAAAAATATTTTAAAACCCCAGTCCTTCATTTTTGACAGACACCACTTAAGCTGTAGCCTCAAGGTTGAATGAGCAGTTTTTAGTCACTGACACAGGAGCTATTGTGGATGGCAGACAATGAACAATTCAGTTTGTCCTCGCCTTCTAAGTCTATACTCTTCTCAGCTAAGAACTCTAAAGGATATGTGAAAGGTAGCTATGACAAGCAGCCAGGGAGAGAAAAGAGATCTACCTGCAACAGGAGATAAGATGAAAACTCAGCAGCTACAGAAGGACCAGAAGAAGGAAGCCAAGAAGCAGACGCCTTATAATTTAATGTAATGCTTAGATAGGAGTGACTAAATGAGAAATTAATTTGGGTTTGGTCCATATGTAAGGGGCAATTCTAAGCAGCCAAGGAATTTTCACTTTACATAGAAAATTGTGTGGAATATTTTTTTAAGCATTTATGCATGTCCTGTTAAACTACAGTAAAATATCTTTCTTCTTTTAGCATGTATTAAGTTATCTGAAACATTTTCCATTGGATTTTATACTATTTTTTATACTAAATGTATGATGTGCTATATTAAACTCTGCTTTCCTTTCCTTTGTGCTTATTGTTCTGTGCCTCCCAAGTATTTGCAGCTAAAATTCAAAGCATGACAATTTTACGTACAACATGGCATTAAACCAGGAAACAAAAATATCAGCAGGGACAAAGCAATCAGTATCTTAATTTATAATGTGTAAATCCCTAAAGCGAGAAAACCAATCTTTAGATAAAAATAGATCAACACGCAGCTAGGATGGCTTCAGGCTTACTCAGGTCTGCAAGAGCACAGACATGAAAAGACAGAGGCAGAAGAGATGCATTAAAATTACAAAAGCATGCATTCAGAATTTCTCATTTGAAATGATAGCGAAGTGCTCCCTGATAAGCAGCAGGGGGTAAAAATACTGGAAGGAAAAAGCACGTGCACAAGGAATAATGAGTAGGTGATGTGTGTTTTAATAATTCCAACCAAAAGTGCCAGGAGATCACATACTTTGAGTTAGCCTTCCTTTCTGCTCCTTGTAGTACAATTACATAGCTAACTGGATAATATATATGAAAAAACTCACTTGTATTTGACTCATACTTGGATTACATTCTATATTAGTTTGGTTCACCTATTTCTGCTGGCTCAGGTTGACAACACAATAACAAATCCCACTCCTTCCACTTTTCTCAGTGAGCAAGCATTAGCTTTTTATACAGTAATATCAAAATCAGAGGTCAGAATGAAAAAAACCCAAGTTGTGAGTCCACTTTCCATTTGGGCTGGACTAACTCAGTTAGCAGCTCTTCCTGTGTGGGTTGAGGACTATAGCACAGGTCTTAGATAGGCATAGTTAGATTCTCCTCTACTTGTTCCACGTTTCCTCCTCCAGACCCACCAGGGCACTATTCTGTTACCTGCCTCCTCTCTGGTAGTCATATAAAAATTTTCAAGTAGGGCTACCATATCCTGAGTTAACCCAGGCAGTGGTGGTAGAATCTGGGGCATGTAAGGCAGCGCACAGCAAGACACAGGGATGCTGAACTTTCTGTTCACACAGCAGCTGACTACAGTTTCCTTCAGGAATTTTATGTTTTGGATTTGATGCCCCACTAAGGTTTATGATTCATCAGTCACCAGCTGCACAGCAGTTGTGATAATTCAAGAATTGAAAGCAAAATGGAAGACAGACAAAAAAAAATCTGTTCATCATATTGCTGCTTACTTGCCCAATCTAACTCCTGATAAGAACCCAATCAATATAGTTTTGATGGCTAGCATTTTACATACTATGACATAGAGGCTCATTGGTGCAGCTGGCAAAGGGTTCACTACTCTGTGTCAGCAATGCCTAACAGGTCTGACAAACTTCCTACACATAGCACATGGCTTTCATAATATTTATTCATAAAGAATATCAAGTAAGTAATCTAATGAAAGCTGATTTAATACTGATTCTCAATCACTGTGAGATGTATGTACAGATAATATTTAAGGAGCTGTGTATATGTACTGAAAAGATGTTTTAAAATCTGTGTCCCAGACAGGGTGAACAAATAGATGTTGGGTCAGATAAAGAATACCAATTCACCTGTTTCTCTCTTTGCTCTGTAAACTAAGCATTGTAAGCCAACACAATTGAAGCCAAATATGCATACAGCATAAAGAAAAGAGGGGGATGGGAAGACACCAAAGACTGAACCACAGGGTCCTGTTCTGCCTCTGGAGTGTAAAAACAATGAACTTTGGGGATACGAGCAGCAGGCAAAAAGGACACCATTTTATCCTTCACTGGGGAAGCAGAAAGGACAGTGCTTTTTGTATTCATGAAAGTTGGATTTCAGGACATGTTGGCTAGTGATGCTGGATGTTTGCTTTAGGGGAGAAGCTATTTTAGACAAGGATTTTAGTTTTTGAAAGTTAAATTTAGACTCTAAAAAGCCTGGTATACTTTTGTTTTATATGTAACCATTCCTATTTCCATTATCCTTATTCACTATCTTAAATCTTAGCCTTTGATAATAAGTTTATGATTGTTTTCACTGTAAATATTTTCAGTGTTGTGATGTTATAAAAGTACCTGATCCTGAGTTGTACCAGTCAAGCTGTGTATATACGATTCCCTTGGGGAAAATAAAACTGGTAATTTGTGAGTGTCCAGTAACGGGCTGGATGCTACAGGGGGATGCTTTCAGAGATGTTCAGGTTCACATGTGTCAGGCAACGTAATGGCTGGCAGAGCCCTGAGGAAACTGTTTGGATGGCTCATAGATTGGTGGTGCCAGGGAGCTGACATCCAGTTAAGCACAATTACATCTTCCTATCACTGGAGGCAGGGAGGTTAACAAGGTGACACTCAGTCCTGGGCACCCTGAGAAAGTGTCACACATACACAGTATTAATTCTTTCAGTTTTCTCCAGTTATACAGAGCATTGACTTCTTGTATTTTGGGTCTCTCTTTTTCTTTATTTCACTAGATTATGTGGGTGGAGGAGAAATATTGACACACACACATCCCAGTACATTACAAGTAAGAGATCTATGCTGTTTTTTTCCTCATCAACTTCTTTAATTAAAATGCTCTTAAAATAGATTAAGTTATTTTACTCAGTATTTATTACTGTTTCATCCACTTTGAAACAGAACTACTGGCACTTTGATAAATGGACTTAGAGGTTATCTAGTTACAACAGCTTTTCTTAAATACCTCCACGTCATCCACTGAAGTGTCTAAAAAAAACCCAAACTTCTTGCAGCCATAATCTTCACTGAGGGCCTTTATCCTGCTTTAGTCTACAGAATTTCGTCTTTTTGTTCAATAAGAGTACAATCAGACTATCACAGATATACCTTCAATTTCAATAGGCAAGTGTTTTTGAGGGGGAGTAATTTCCCCCTTCTCTAGTCTATAGCTACGTCTCCACTTGGAGCTGGGGTTATGATTCACAGCTGGAGTAGATATACTCATACTAGCTCTCATGGAACTAGTGTGCTAAAAATAGTAATGTAGCTGCAATAGTAGGGGCAGCAGCAAGCAGCATTACGGGCTAGCTGTCCCACGTACAAATCAGCCCAAGCCAGGGGGTCTGTACTCAGGGTGGCTAGCTCATGCTGCCACTTGCTGCTGCCTGTGCTACTGCAACTACACTACTATTTTAGTAAGCTAGTACGACTACGTCTGCTCAAGCTGGGAATCACATCCCCAGTGCCAATTAGCCTATATGTGGGTGAAGTAGGGGAGATGGGCAAAAGAACAAGACTTAATGGGGGGACAAGGTAAGACAGAAGGATGCATGAAAGCTGTAGGTGAGGAATTAGGAAAATAAAACAAAAGGAAATGGAAGAGGAAAGATGTCAACAAAGGCTTGGTAGGGAAGAAGATGACGACAAAACAAACGAAACCAAAAACAGAAAAAAAACCCCAGGAAACTGAGAAAAACACAAAGATGACAATCTCTCTGCCCAAAAACCCTGTCAGAAACAAGAGTTGCTGCCTCAAGAGCAGCTGATTCAAACATCAGAAGGTGCTGGTGGCCAGATTTACACTATAAACTTACATCAATATAACTACATCACTGAGGGGTGTGAAAAATCCACACTCCAAATGTAGCAGTTTATCGATTTATCCCCCGGTGTGACAGCGCTATGTCAATGGAAGGGCTTCTCCCATCAACATAGCTACTCTCTCATGGAGATGGATTAACTATGCCAATGGGAGAATCTCTCTCCTCAATGTAGTAGCATTTTCATTAAAACACCAGTGCAGCTGTGCTGCTGCAATATTTTGTGTGTAGACCTGTCCAAAGTGACCAGGACAGCCCAGTTCATCTGCGTTAACTTCAGGAAACTGAAAAAACAGCCAAAGTAAAGAAGGAAGTAAATATTTAATTCATTACATTGCTTCAAATCTAAGAGACTTAATGACTTGGCATACAAGTAATTTGATATTGAGACCTTTCACCTCTAGGTTTCTGGTTCTAATGTGACCCAGATAAGTAATAACTGAAAATCACTTCATGACTGCTCATTGCTCTATGTGAAATGAGCTGGTAGTATCATCATAATAGGCTCTAAATGGCACTCTGATCATTTCAATAAAGGTACCATGGACTTAATATGTCTGAAGACTGAACTACCTTCTCACGTTCTATAGATAGCCTGTCCAGAACAGTATAGGAAAGTTTGTACTACCGTAACCTTCACTATATAGGATCCACAGCCTTCATTCTCCAAGGATATCAAATGGACTTCATTCATAAGCAATTTTCGTTAATAATTGCAAGATTCAAATAATATTTTCCAAGGAGAAAAGACCTATGGCTCTCCCATACATATTGGACCCAAAGACCCGCCAGCAAGTTCATCTTCTCTTAACATATGTACAGCATTCCCTTTCCACTTTAATATTAATCAGTTGCCTGAAAACTGCTAACTTTGAGGACTTTCCTGTGGAATCCGAATGGGGGCCCAGCTCAACCACCTCCTACCATCTCTGGTTCTCCATTTAAAAAATGTGGATCTAGTGTTCCTGCACTTCCCAATTTGCCACTGCTTCATGCATTGGGAGCTCATTATCACAGTTTCTCTTTACTGCTGCATTCTAGTCATATTCTACTCACCTAGTTAGTCAGTCATATACCTCTACCCCCATCCTTTCTGTACAGTAGAGTTCATTTGATACGATCTGCCTTAAGCTTAGATTTTCTGACCTTTTAAATTTGGTTTTAATAATAAACAATATATTACAATACAGGGTTTTTTAGAGGTCAATATTTTCTTTGTTGAAACAGAATTTTTTACTTTTTGAATACTTCTTTGGTATTTCAATTGGTCTAAACAGAGTTCAGAGGCTCTTTATTGAGCTCAGCATTCTGTACACATCTTTATTTCACTCTTCCCCATATAAATCCACTTTATGTCCCATATCAGAAGACTCACAACTAGTGGCTACTGACCTCAAAAGTTTGAATCTGTGGTTTGAGAAAGAGGGACCGTATATTACAAAACATACATCTCTTTTCAGTTACGTTAGCTGCATTCTCAGACAAGCTTTCCTCTTGCAAACATTGAAATGAGGGAAATGTTTTATATAATGGAGATGTTGACTACTTTTTTAAAAAAACAGAGAGCCAGTGCAACATAAAAAGTCTAGGGCTGGGGAATTACTATTCTGTGTAAATTACATATTTATATCAACACTCACCAAATACAATATATTATTATTTGAACTAAAAGTAAGATGCAAACACTTCCCATTTGCTATAAGCTAGCTTTAAACATTGATTTTTATGTAAAGATTTTATTCTCAGAATATATTAAAAACAGTGCAAGCCCTAAGGTAACCTCTAAGGTAAGTCCCAAGCAACTGCCATGCGCCAACAACAAAGCAGATTCTGAACAAGCCATCTTTGTATCACCTCCTTAGGGTATTCTGCAGCTGCCATGCAGCTGAGCCAGCCAAGAGACCAGACAAGAAGCCAAAGAACAGGTCAAGGTTTGGGAGCCAGATCTTGGCATATGGGTTTTGCAGCTGTGAGGCACACTCAGTGAAAGGCTGCAGTGTTGTCTGCAGCACTTGCAAACATTTACAATGAGAAAAAAAGAGGGAAAAAATCTATTATGTACCAGTTTGGAACATTAATTTTACCAGGAGATCTACCACTAGCAATATCAGTGAACAAACTGAAAAGAGAAAATCTAGACAACTTTCCTTTAAACTATTAGACAAAAAATACAAATATTAGTGTATATTTCTGTGTTTTTCCCCACATCCACATACACACACAAAAAGAGTTCTTAGCAAACTGTTGGCCACCACAAGCAGCTCAACAAAGTATTTTTTCATGGCATCATGTCAATATTCATAGTAGTAGAATATTAATAACACTATCACAACTAACCATACTAATAGCTCCAACTGGTCAGATGCAAAAATAAGTTTGTTATATATAATGTAATACTTTGAAATGTTTAGCATCATGGCAGCTTTTCCCACTCAAAGACATTAAAGGACAAGTCTAACATTCTAATCATTCTAAGGAACCACAGTTAAGATTCGAGTTTGGTTCTTGATTCCTGAACCAGAAACTTGTTTAATCCCTGGATGCAAAAGAAATACATGTGCTACTGCCTGTTTTGCAACAACAGAATGCCCTTAATGGACTTCTGATAGAGTTATATGTAGGCTTCACTGCAAGGCAAGTTGCTTCAATCTCAGAAGAAAAGAGGTGCACAAAACAAACTATAGAGATAGCCAGAAGGGTAGTATCACTTGATCCTAAAGATCTTGCTACAAGAATGTTGGCTGGAAGCTAATTCAGCCAAATGGCATAAAAAGCTTACTGCTCAGCTAATTAAGGGAGCAAGATATACGAGAGCCTTATTCTGAAGTCTGAGTCAGAAAATAGCCAGTGGACTCAACAAGTGAAGAACATTGCTGTCTTGAAGAGACTAACCACTAGTCTCCTGGGAAAAGATAATAATTGTGATCTTCAATAGTCAGCATTCTGAGACTATATTAAATTCAAGTCATTTCCACCTTGAAAGTCTGGCACTTGTGTTCTATAAAGTGCCCCTTTTTTCAATCTTATTTTTTGATGCTACCAGACACAGTTCATTCCCTTTGTCTCAGAATGCTGGGTATGTTCCCTACCTGTCTTTCAAAATAAAATAATATAAATAGAAAGACATACAGACAGATGCACACTTCTGTGGACTGTTTGCATCAATCCTTTTCTTAGAATGGTACATCATTTCACTGACACCAATGGTAGCAACAGCAGAAGATCTAGAGTGGAGCCACCAACAATGTCCACAATGTCAGAGGCATACTGAGGGTCTCCAGTGAACGGGGGCCAAGTCTACATTTGCGCACCTCCCCCACTCATAGCAGGAGAGGTCCCGGCACTGCCCCACAACTGCCCTGGGAAGGGCAGGTCTGTACCTGCGGAGGAGACATGAGGCACCAGAGAGAGGGGCTTCACAAATGTAGGCTTGGCTCCACCACCTTCCTCTTCCCCGCATTTACCTGCTGCACAGCACTCGCTTCTCCTGCTGTAATGGCAGCCCCGCAGCCCGGTGCTGGCTTGGATGGGGTGGCCTCAACCCCCTGCCCTGGGGAGGAAGGCTGGACCAGCCCTTCACGACATGCGGGAGGGAGGTGCTGAGGGGCGTCCCTCAGAGCCTCCTGTGTCCCACCCTCCCACCCATTGTGAAGGGCCGGCCCAGCGCCCCTCCCCACTTACCTGCTGCTCCAACCCCACAGCTCAGCACTGGCTCGGATGGGGTGTGACCCCTCACAGCATCCTGCACCCCGTCTCCTGCATATGGTGAAGGGTCGGCACCCAAGGGCCTGGCCCCCCTTCGATACACCACCGTACTATGTTGTGTATATGCTTGTTTTGAGCAGTGTCTAGTGGTGTAAGTATTCCAAGAGTTCCTAAACAGTGACAGATCACTGCACAGGAAAACAGGGCCAGAGCCCTGGGGCCCTGGACAATTTGGGAGCCCCCACAAGTGCTGGAATGTTAGCCACATCCACTGCTCTTCCTCCTCTCCCCCAGGGTCCCTCAGCCCTGCTCCTCCTCTTCCCCCGGAGGCCCTGCCCCCTGGCCAGTCTGGAATCTGGAGCCCAGGGGTGAGTATATTGTCCCCCGCCTGGAGCTGACCAAGCCTGTCACCCCATCCCCCCACCCCATGGGGCCCAGCGAGCCCCTCTCTCCCCAGTCAGCCCAGCCCAGCCCCACCCCACCCACATGCATGCAAAAAAACACGAAAGGTCAGCTGTAGGCAGGAATTCAGCTAAAGATGCTGTGCCAAGGGGCAAATAAGATGTAAATCCAGCCCTGGTTCTGAGTACAGCTAGATGACATGGAGGTAAAAATAGTGGTGCCTTATCTATGCTAGCATGCCTGTTATCACTGCTGAAGATGCACAACTCATAGTGCATTGATAGGAAATTTTAAGAAAAACCTCAGGATAGACACAAGCGCTATTTGCATTTGGTATTTGCAAGACCCCCTAAAGAGGAAAAAATACAATAAATAAGAACAATTCCCTCACCTTTCCACTTATTTACTTTTGAATGCATATGTATACAAAGCCTAAAGCTAGTAGCAATTTTCATGAAACTCATCTCCACTCAATCTGTACTGACACACCAGGCCACTGCCAAAAAATGGTTAAAAATAAGAACATGTAACCAAAAAATGTCAAAAAAGATTTTATACCCCTCAATGACCATTAAAGGTTTATGATCAGGAAGGAGAGGAAACCGGCCCCAGAATTCTAATCAACACTGTAAATGAGGCATATTTCTTACTAAAACTCGTTCACTGGAAAGGATTCTGACACACAAAAGTGCTCCTTAAGTATTTACAACTAAACAGGCTGAATTTGTACTTCTTAATAAAAAGGGAGAAGAGGGAGCAAGATAAGGTAATTGGAATTTGTCAGAAAGTGGATGCCTGTATTTGCTGAAGAGATGTATCAATCCTATTTTTTGGAGAAAGTTTCTGCATTTAAGTGATTCACATAAGCTTTATGATATCTTTCTTATACTTTGCATTCTTGTAGCCAGCAGCAAATGTAAAGGATTTATTTCATCTTGTAAAATGTGATTTATCTGAAGCCTTGTGCTCTCTAATACACCTTTCATTCCAAATCAGAATTATGCAAGAAGGTAGAGGGAAAAGTTTCTTGTCAAATGGTCTGTTTGTTTATAAGAATATCACCTTCATTTGCTACTTGGATTTTGTTTCCTAACAGTATATGCCCTTTCTGCTGTGGTATGTATGGAAATTACACAGCTACAATAGAATCCCAAGTATTTTTTCCTGATGCTAATTTATACCTGAACATGAAATAAAAATATAATTATTAAAAAATATGCTGCATCAGACTTCCCTCACTGGAGCAAAAAGATGAGAAATTTTAAAATAATTTGATGAAATATTTTCTTTTGCATTTTCTCTCATATTTCCTTACTGTTTACAAGATTCTATGCCATGCTATGGATTGTTCTTACAAACTAATTTTATTCCCAAAATTCAGAAAACTAGTTATATGAGGCTACTCGGTTATGAAATACTTACCATGAAGATTTTTGGCTTTACTGATACTACTTTTTTTTTTTTACCATCTCATTTCCATCTATGGCATTTTTCTCAAAGTTTTCCTTAGGTCCTATGTATCATTAAATGGCTGTAAAAATAAAACCTCTTCTCCAATGCACTGAGAGTTATAAAAGCGAACTAAATACTCATATGCCCCCTAGTGGCAGAGTAATCTTATTTTAAAATTTATACTTAGACTTTCTACGCACCTTCTCTATAAAGATTGATGTTGCTTTCTGATATTATCTAAGAAGTGAAACCCAACACCACACTTTGAACTCTCCTGAAAGCTATCCAAGATGACAAGCTTACACTTCAGCTTATTTAAATCCCGGTTATATGGCTTAGTCATTAAATCCAGTAACTGAAATGTGCAGAAAAATTATGAATAAAACAGAATTATCAAATAAGGTATAAAACTAGTTTGACACAAAATAATCTGTCACCAAACTCTTCTCCAATGATTCTGAACAGCATTTTGAAATTGAATGCCAAAACTTAGATATATACATATTCAAGTACTTAGCCTGACTACCTAAAAACACTTGAAGATAAACATTAAGTTAAAATTTGGGTATGTGCTCTTTTTACTATAAGCCATTGGGTATTTCTCTCAGTTTTATTTTTTTTAACTATTGTGCACAAACAGAAAGCTTAAAAATTGAGACTAATAGCACTGGCTTGTGTGAGAGCAAGTGATGTGCATGCTTTAATACAGGACTCTGGCAATACACCATAAACCTGACCTGAAATACCCCCTGCTGTTCCTGACCTGGTCTCTGAGCCAAGATTGTCAAATATTTCAAACTTTGTGCTATTATTTTTATATAATCAGAATGATTAAGATGAAATCCCCATACAGTAGGTCACAAATAAAGTTAAGACAGGATAAATATATTTTGGACTAAGTAGCAATATACTTTCCTCTGCATATTTATACCCTGCTCTTCATTTCAGCATGCAAGCAACTTCTTACTATATCAGCAATGGCACACAGATGATCATACATAAAAAAGACTAACAAAACATGTTTTAATCAGAAGCAGCAATTTGTTTTCCCAGTTCAACTGTTCTGGAAAAAACAGACTAATTTGCACATATTCAGCAGTCCCTGTGAAACAGAACATCCAGCAATGTTTGGCCACATCAAACCTTTCTTTATATTCTGACAGAGTAATTAGACAGAAAATGATTTCACTAGCATGCTGGTGCCATCTTGGCATATATGCATCAATAGCATATTAATATAGCACAATTGTAGGGTGGATAAAATTCAGTATTTCTGAAAACATAAAACTCTGATTTTTTTTTATTTTTAAATTACATACATTTTTTCTTTTTAAAAATAAACTTGTTTAAAATAAAATTGGAATTTAATAAAAATATGTTGAGGACTGAACTTATTATAGTGTCTTAAAATGTTTAAATAAAAAAAAGGAAATATGCTGAATCCATAATCCTCTATCAAAAACTTTGAGGAACGGGTGCTTTTCTGTATAAAGAAAGAATCAAGGGGAAACGATCTAACTTTTGAAGTTAAATTTTATAAATATGGCACAATAGGTCATGTACTGTATCAAGGGCTTGATCCTGTGGGGGAGGTAAGGCCTGTGCTACTTGGTGCAATAAATTGGCAAAATCATCACAAGCATTGGGACCGCCTCTAACTCTACAAGACAGCTTCATGTATCTCATCAGGATCATCCACTGAGCCCACCTGGGTGATCTCAAGAGTCTTATTTTATAGCGTCTCCTTACCTGAGCTCTGATTGGCTCAGTTCTCAAATTATGAATATTTAGGATCCACCCACATAGAAACTTATTCCCCAGCTCATGGAAAAAACACTGATCTGCCCAGTAATTACCAAGTCCTTACTTCTGGATGGCTCCAGGCATTTCAAGTAAATGGCCTTGCTCTGTCTCTTTGCATGTGTATGCAGAGGTATAAACATACAAAAATACATTAATTTCTCAACTGCCTCCCTTTCTGTATCTAAATCAATAAAATACTGCAGTACAAAAGGCAAGCATGTGGGTTACACAAGCAGAAGTCTTGGACTGCGGTTAGCTCTTTTGTTTTTCTGGGGGTGTGGGTGGAGGAGTTATGTAACAAGGGAGAAGGAGCAAAATGTGCAACTGTCGTCCAAGCAGGACACTGTAGGAAGCAGCAACATTCTTCAGGGGGCAGCCTCTAGTGTTACTTGCAACACCTGGGAACTGGAAAAAAAACTGCCATTGCTGCAGGTTTCAAAAAAGACCCTATTTGGGAATATTTTCAAGAAATTCCTGTACCTCTGGGTAAAAAGGAACATATTCCAAATGTGTAACAAAGAGATGCAAGGCCTGGTTGTGAGAATGAAACAACATAATGAAAAAAAATGCTCCTCAGAAGGCAATGTCTTTGAAGATGATGATTTGAACATGTCAGAATGACCTGGATCAGCTGGTTAGTAAACTTATTTTTGCAACATTCTTATGGACTGGCTATTGTGTCTTAATATGCTAGTAAATAATTTATTTATAAATAATATAATGTATATATAAATAATATAAATTATATTTATATAATAAATAGTTTTTATATTATTGTAATACATTTGTGGTTTTGGTGGATTACCTATGAATTTCAAAGATGTGTGTGTGTTCAAAATATAATTGGTATGTTAGTTGTTGTGGGAATATTTATCAACTGCATTTTTACTGTTACTGGTGATCTTCTACAATGTTTTTTTTTATTGCTCAATATAATCAAACATCCTATGTAAACATTTCCTTGTAACAGGAAAAGTGTAAGGTAGGCATTCATGAATTTTAACATTTTTTTTAAAAAAAATTAAGTTGCTTGGTATGCTGCTAGAGATAAGGGTTTAAACAGATTTAGATAATCCTTAGGATTTATTAATTTTTTTCCTATAAAACAGTATTTAGAAAAAATTATTTCATTTAAACAGTGGTACAAACAGCTACAGTAGGAGGAATCTTTCATTTACAATCTGACTTTTTTAAAGCAGTGAACTAAATACTACTCAATGAGTAAGAGTGACTTCTTTTACCATTTTATTTCAGAGTCTATCTTAGCCATCAGGTATTTTGAACGTCCATCATCTGCAATGCCTACAACTTCAGAGTCATCTGTTGGTACCACCAGCAGTGCTGCAACTAACTCGAGTCAGACAGTTAATTACTTGTACAAAGAGAGACCAACTTCTTCAACCAGTAAAACCACTGAATTTGTAATCTGGACCAGCAAATTCCAGCAAAACTCCACAGATGAAAAAACTTCTTGGTTTGAGAAGTTTATGTATTCAAAATATTTAAGGTTGTTTCATTTAATAAAAATAAATCTTCTATGCTGTTTTGAGTATTTAATTGCCAGTTGCCATTCTAATGCAGTTTGACACAAATCATGTGCAAAAAATTAATTTAGCAAATAATATATCATTCATCATTTTCTAACAAATTAAGAATGTACAATTATCAAGAATCTGAACATATTAAGCGATATAATTGCTTAAATAAATGCATAATGTTATAGTGTACCCTCCTAGAAAAAGATAGCAGCCTTTACACTAGATTTGGTATATTTAGTTGAAAAAGAGCATGATTATATCAACCAAGGAGAACTCATCTTTAGAAAGTAAATATAGTACAAATGGAAAAATTCTGAAAACATCAATGATTTAAAGCTAGGCTTTCCACTTGGTGATTTCAATCATGGTTTAAAAAGACTTGATTTAAATCAATCCACCATGGTACAATGTCATAAGGGAAGAGGAAATACTGAATAGATAACACATCACCATCAACAAAAAACTGTCATGTGATGTTCACATGGGAACACTGCATAATTTCCTACTTTAGCCTCCACTCAGAATACATAGATATGGGGTATTAACCTAACACCTTTACTTCAGAGAGCAGATCCCTATATTTTATTGTTGGAGCAGGCTCAAGGTTTAATCAGCTGTGACTTGAAATGTAGAGTTCTTCCTCAGAAAAACAATGATAGCCATTATGCCACCAATACCCTGATTTTCTCTAAGTACAAAAACAAATGGTGAAATTGTTGACCTGTGTCCGACTGTTCCAATATGACTCTATTTTGGAGGGGTGTGCAGGAGGGAACGATGTTTCAATCTGGACCCATCTGCCACAGCATCAAAATGATCTTATATACAAAGTCAGAATAGTGGCAGTGGTAAGAAGATCAGATTTCACCCTGAAGCTCTGGTCTTTATAAACTAATTTTAAAACTTGGCATGCTATTGCCATTCAATCTATGTAGAAATAAGAGAAATGGGAGTACACACATGAAAGTGAGGAAATAGGAAAAATAACAGATAGTATATTGAAAAGGAATAAGTGACAGAATTTACAGCTATAACCTTTCTATCTTTCTCCATTGCTTTGGGCAAGAACACATCTACCTCAATTTCACAAATTTGGGGTCATCTTTGACTCCTCTTGCTCTGTAGACAACCAGGCTATTACTAATGCCTTGTCTACATTAGGGTGCTTTTGCATTGGTATAATCTACACCAATTGAAAGACACCACTACAAATCTCCAATATAGATACATTGCAGTAGTATAAAAATGACTTATATCAGCACAGCTTACCCTGGTTTGAAAAATCTGTAAAACCAGAAAGCTGAGGGGAATTCTTCCATTATCTTTACAAAGAAGCTCTCATCTACCCTTTCATATCTTACGGCACATCTACACTAGAAAATTAAGTCAACCTGTGTTAGGTCAACTTACAGCCTCCGCAGTAATTACTGTGCTGGTTCACGTCCACACTACCGCCCTCAGTCAGTGATGTGCGTCCCCACCAGGAGCACTTCCCACTGACTTAAGAGGAAAAGTGTAGGAGGCTGAGAGCCTGTGCTCTCAGTTTGGCTCACAGGTGCCTCCTGAGTCCTGGCTCCCTATTGGTTGCCTCCCCTCCAGGCTTCCTGCTCCCCTGTGCTCTCAGCTCCCCACTCCCCGCTAGGAGCATGGCTGACCCCGGGCTCTTGGCTTCCCACAGGAAGCAAGTTGCTGTCCAGAATTCCCGCTTCCACTGTATTTCTTGTCAAAACTGACAAGAAAGCTGGGATGGATGGATGGCTCCAGCTAGAACCTGGCTGTCCCCCAGGATCCTGGCTGTGAAATTGGGAAATGTGGGAGCCATGAAATTGATAAGAACGATAGCCAACAGCCTATGTAAGTAACCTGCAATTCTACACGGACACTGCATTGCCTTAACTACACTGACATAAGCCCTACACCTCTCATGGAGATGGAGTTATGAAGTCAGTGTAGTAGGGCACTTACATCAGCAGGACCAAGGCTGTAATGTGTACACTGACATAATTAGGTTGATGAAAGCTGCCTTACATCGACCTAACTCGGTAGTGTAGACCCAGCCTTAATCACATCATCTTTGTGTGATCAAGTGAAATATCCATGTCCTTGTTCAATGACTTCTAAGATCATCTTCCACCATGTGTGTCTGCAGCTCAGATGCCCTCAGAGGGGACCTGAGTAAAGCCAGAAATAGCCATGATTGTTAATACAATTTGTCACTGTAAAGGAGACTGGCATTTAAGATGCACTGTTTACTGATAGAAAAGCAATTCTGTTAATGTTTCCCTGATAGAAGTTTGATAAACAGCCAGGTAGACATAGATACTTTTATACTTTAGTTTGGAGAAAACATTTCCAGCAACTATGGCATTAATTACTGAAGTATTTCATGCAGTGACCCAAAATAAGTTATAATTATAAAGTGTCCAATTACAGGTTTCAAAACATATATACAAAATTTCTTTACGAGTGGACAAACACCAAAGTAAATCACCACTATTATTGTCCATCCCATCATCAAGAATAACCTGAGAAAGAGATGGGACTTGCAAAATGGCCTAAACATCAGCAAATTCTGGCTCTGTCTTTGTAAATGGAGTAATTATTCTGGAAAAAGTGACATTAAAGTGACTGCTGAAGTAGCTAATGAAACACAATCAATAGGTGATTCTATTCCCTGAGCTTCTCATCGATATTTATGATTTGCTCATGTGTGCCTCATCTCTCTATGAAACCACCTTCTTGTGATGATAGTTCTGCCTCTATCATTGCCCTCATGCCATCTTGAATTATACAAAGCAGCATTTTACTAGCATGCAATATCACAGAGCTGGTACAATATTACTGTACTCTCTTACATCCCCTTTCCTTGCTAAGGGCACAAAGAATTTCATTTGTTCAGTAGTCTGGCCAATTTTTAGTCATCATTGCAAATTTTCCATATTAAAATCAATACCACGGTCACTAATTGCTTTTAGCAATTCTGCTAGTACATTATCTGCCCTTGATGCTTTACCAGGCTTCATTTTCACTTCCTCTTGCAAAGCTCCAACTCCGAACTATCCTTTCTGTCTTTCTGTATTGTAAGTAGCTCTGATGGGGCATACAGATTGGCACAGTAGTCTCTCCAGCTGCATTTGATGTTATCTTCAGGTGGCTTTCCGCCATCATAACCTTTTATGATGATTGGTCATAGGGAAAACTTTTTAATAAGAGGTCTAACCACTGTGAATGTGCCTTTTGTATTATTACTCTTCATAATTCTCAAGTTCCTTGCATTTTGCCCTGATGTATTCACTCGTTTCATCTAGTCTGCCCTTGAATGTGTGTGCTCAATTCCTTGTATTCTCTTCTATGTTTGTCACTCTCTTTCACTGTCCTTTTTGCTTGATCATACACTGTAAATATACAATATGTGCTATTCTAGGACATAAATAACCAAATAATCCACATACTTGGGAAAATCGATTACCAGCCTTGTCATAGCACAGCATGCCAAGAATGGGTTTGTGTTTTTTTTGTTTTGTTTTTTTATTGGCTGTGATTGAGTGAGGAAGGAGGGGATCACACCACAAACACTTGCAGGGTAACTAAGCCGTTCAACTTTTGGTAGCAGTATTTTCTGTATGTTTCACTATATTCAAAAGTGCAGCTATGAATTTGCAATATTTTAATTTAAATGAATAAAAGGGTATTTATTTTCAGAGTCATTAAAACATGTATTTTCAGTCTCTAATATGCATATGTCGATATGGTCCTTGCAGCTCCTGTCTGTGGTGTCACGCCCTTGATGAGGATTAAACTTAATGATTCCTGACTCCTAAACCATTAGCCACCATTACAGTATTTGAGTTCCAGTCCCACTTATTGATTTAGTAAACAGGAGGCTTGAAGGGGGCTTGTTGACCTGGGGCTGGGGATCTACTGGGGGAAAAAGATGTTCTGAAGCTAGTTAAAGAGGGGAGAGCAGATGGTCACTTGCTGAGTGGCCAGAGACACAGCTAAATCTAAAGCGGCACTGAAAAGTCTGAAAACAGGCAGCACTGTAATGTCCATCTTTACCCATAGAACATTTTCCTATAACTTTCCTGCAAAAAGACAAAAAGCCATTGGCAGTGACGCTGCAAAAAAACACACAAAACAAGGATACACACAACAAGGAAACTGGTTTAGTTTGCATGTGAGATTGGAAAATCTCTTATTAGTCTTTTTTCTAGATTTCAAACATATGTGTTTAGCAATGCTGGCACTTGTAATTTGAGAAGCTTTGTATCTGACTCGGTCATTCGCCATTGGGTCCACTAAATACCCTCTAAATCAGTGGTCTTCAAACTTTTTACCCTCGTGTCTCCCCTGCGCCTCTACCCCTCCCCCAGCTACATTGCTGGGGAAATCTTTGCGAATGTCAGCATTATCTAGCCACAAGAGAATCACCCTTGTTTAAGGGGGATATACCGAAGGATTAAAGCTAATATAATGGCTCCAATGTCATTCTCTTCCCTGCCGGCTGGATAAGGAAAATGGATGGAGGAAATAGGACAAGGCCATGACACCCTAATCTGCACCAATCATCTGCTGTGACTTCTATTTTTGTGACTAGTCAGTATTAGTTAAAGCAGTCCTCTAACTACATCTGAAGACTAGCCCCACATAACATACATAGGATTATGCACGTACAAAAGTGAATTCTATGCCACAAGCTGCGTTGTGGGTTCCTTGGACACATTTAAGGCTCTGACTCCGAGGCTTGTCTACCTACAGCCTTTGTACCAATTTAACTAAATTAACTATTCCACTGATGTAGCTAAATTGACACACAAACTGTGTAGACAAGGCCTTCACATAACGTTAGTAGTATTTTTTCTTATTTGTCTCAGTATTTCTGACAGCAACAAGCAGAGAAAATTTTTTTTATTTAAAACTTTATTTTTCTATCTGAAATGTTTATTAATGATTTATTCACTCTTTCCAATGTATTATTCTTCATGATGCACAAATGCATTAATTCATATTATGAACTACATTTCTCTCACATCTCTCTATTCCATGCAGAAACAGTGTCATCTCCACTGCCATCCATCTACACTAAAAATTTCATCTTTTTCAAAATGAAGCCTTTTTAAAATTAGAGCAGCATTAAAAAGGATCTGAATTCAGTAGGTTTTTTGCCTGCACTGCTGTAAGTGTAAAACGGGCAACATATTTCTCTTTGAATACTTAAAAGCATTTATTTGTCCCCATCTAGGCTTTAAACAAAGTTTCAGTTCAGAATGATAGCTTACAATAGTTATAAGATCCTGAAAAATGCATTTCATAAAGATGCAGATAATCTAAATTATAATAATACTAGCAAGTGTTGCAATAATATTCCAAATCTAATAAAAGGTTTTTTCATATTGGTTTATCTTCAATCTCCGCACACGCACACTTCCTTTATATCTTGTGACAGTTCCTCTGACTGAGATTAACTTTGATCAAACATATTAGTATGAATTCTCAGCCATTCTAACTGTGCCTGTTTTGTATTATCCACTACATAGATTCACTGATTACATGCATGCATTAGGAATCTCCTATGACTTCAAAAGGACTATTAACTGTATTTGAACCAAAAGCAGCTGCATATCCTGTGCTTCTTGCACATTGCCACAGTTAATGAAAAATGCACTTGAGAATTACACATCACATCACTCCACTAATTTCCTCTGATCAGAAAGATTTTCTGGATGGACACTTTATTCACGTATAGTATGAAAAGAGAATGAAATATATCCCATATCTTTTGACATTTACTTTACAGCATCACTTGTGATGCTCTACCAGTTTTTATTTTTATAAATCCCTTTTCACAGAGGTTATAAAATCAATCCTAGAAAATTCACGCTGAACTGTACTTTCTCTGTCCAAAACCCAGTTTAACAAAATTAAATTTGAAAAAAGAAAGTGGTTTAGCAGTTTTAAATCTCCAGAAGGTGGTTTGTATTATTTTTTAAAATTGTTTCAGAGGCTTTTGGCACCTGAATAAATCAAAAGGGATTTTTTTTTAAGTTGAAGTTTCACAGGCCATTAATTTACAATGTGGATCAGTTGGTGCTTTGAGGATTTATTGAGAAAAATTAAATTAAAGCAATTAAATTCATTTGTTTCACTTTGATATATTTGATGAGGTGGGTTGCAGCCCACAAAAGCTTATGCCTGCAGAAATTTGTTAGTGTTTAAGGTGTTCCAGGACTCTCGTTTTTGCTGTGTACAGATTAACACGGCTACCCCTCTGGAACTTTTCATCCTAGTACTGTACCTTGAACAGTTATAGAGTTCTGCTAGGTGGTTTCCTAACACTGAGTAATTGTATATACCAGTTCTGCCTCTGTTCCATGCGTTGACCTTCCACTGAGCTCAATGGGAGTTGAGTGTGCAGATCAATGGCAGGATTAGGTATGAGCTGCAAATACCATATTTATATATAACTCCCACCTCTTTGAGGCAGGATTAAGAAAAATGGGGTTAAGAGATCTGCAAAGTGATTCTTGGAAGTCCTTTAAAATGCCTTGCAGTTGACTCCAGAGGTCTGTTTTCATATTTTTTTACGTTTTGGCCTTTTGGCAACCTTATGCAATTTCACACGGGAAGAAACAAATATGTCAACTATATCTCCTGTTCTTTCTCTAGACTGATTTCTTTGAAGTCTTCATAATGTATTCAGAGAAGACAAGGGGAAGGAAAATTACAGTCACTCAAGGTATATATTTTGCCTTAGTGAGTGCACATCCTGGAGAAATGTTTGATTTGTCATTTGTTTTCTGAAGGAACACAAAAGGTAAGAGGTTCGCCTGAAACTTTTTCTTCAGGACATATCCATGAATCCTGCTTCTGGTCTGCGTAAACAAGATCCACAGAGCAGTTCTCTTCCAGAAGTGTCTCAGTGAGCCCAAGCTCTGCAGCCAATTCCCAGGCACCTGCTGCTTGAAAGAACTCTGCAGCTGCTCTTGCTCTCAAGTACTCATCATCCGCTGATAAGATCAGGACCCAGCGCCTCTCTTCTAAAGAGCACAAAGATTACTGTCTGAGAGACCTAGTAAGAAAGAGAAGCAGAGATCACCTCATTCTTCCTCAGTTAAGGGTAGTAAAATGCCTTCATTTCCTTTGACAACCTGAAAGACTCCAGGTCTCCATATTTGGATACTGGCTAAATATCACCTTTATGTTGTCTCCATTGCAGACACTGCAGTACTACCTCCAAGGCTCCTGGTATTGACACCAACTCTTTCGATACTGACATCTACTCCACTGCCTACAGTAACTGATTTACTGTTCAGGGTACCAATGTGCTCAGCACAGAGATTCGCAGTTCCAGGTGAGTCTAGCAGTCTCTGCCCTTCCAGAGTCATGACTACTCTCTTCTATTGTGAAGATACTCCATTAGCACCAGCACCATCATTTCCTTAGTACCAGGTAAATCTTCTGTACTAGCAAGCAATCACCTCTAATAATGCCTTGAGATCCCACAACCTCTGCTTCACTACCATCACCACACTTCTCCAGACCATAGGGGGGAGTGGCAATCCTCATACTGACTAAGTTCCCACTCATCTGACCCCTATGCTTTTGATAGGGATTCCAGAGCTCAAGACGAACAGACTAGTCACAGGAATTATAAAGAGGGACACTCTAGCTGGTGTCCGCTATTCTTGTTCCCAGTTCACTTTATTTAGGGTTCTCATTCCAGACAATACTGGGTAGCATGGGATCTACAACATGCCAGAAAGCCTTCCTTCTTTGTGCCTTCAAAGATTAGATCACCTTTCTTGGTAGAGTCCCTGTGTGTCCAACAATATCCCCAAGTGTCTTGTGTTGAACATCCACAATTGCAAGCTTCTGATAAGGAGTCTACTAATCTTGCCCCAGCTGCCATTTCATCATCATCACATGAAAAGGTTGCGGTCTCATGTACACCATTTCATCCAAAGGATTATAAATCCTTCCAGGACCTCCTTTCCAAGAATGGCAGGCACTTCAGAGATACCAGTCAAGATACTGAAGGAAAAATCACACAAACTGTTAGACATCTGCACTCCTCACTGTAAGAGTGACTGGCTATGCCAGTGAATGAGGGACTATTAGAGAAAGTGCAGCTTCTGTAGCAGGCACTAGTGTCCATTCCACTGACCCCTAAGAAAGATAGAAGGTACTGTCACGCTGGCTGAATTTTTTGGGGGGGAGGCATTTATTGTATTATTTGACATCAGTATGTCAAAATCATAGTAATCCATGTGAGATATGACATGTCAGGTACTGTTAGAAAGGCTACAATGTGCTGAGTAAGATGATAATGTTTATGTCCATGTGTTATATGTGTAATGGAAGTTATGGATATGGTTGATGTATCTTTATTTCAAATTGGGCTGTTTCTAGGCCACTCCTCAGACAGGATGGCTATAACAATAGCCTGCTTAATGGTCTATTAAGACATTCACAGGTGCAAGGGGCCCAGGCTGAGAAGCCAGGGATATACCTGATGAGTCACCAGGTCTTGCTCATGTGACTTTGGACTCCATTTTGGTTCCTGTGAATCCACAAGCAGCATGGCAAGGGCCAGAGGACATAAAAGGCAGAGGCCTCGGGATCCATTCTGTCTTCAATCCTGTTCAGCTTTCAGCCACCTATCTACCTCTAGATCAGTTCATCTGCAACTGAACTGAAGCTGTGAAACAAAGGACTGAGACCCATCCAGGTACTGGATGTATACCAGAGGAACTATATAAGCCTGCAAACTCCACAGTTCTTCTGGAAACCTGATATATATGACCTTTCAAATCATTTTATGTATCTGATTGCTTTAATCCTTTAATATTTCTCTTATTATTTGTTCCCTTCTTTTATTAATAAACCTTTAGTTTTAGTTACTAAAGGATTGGCTGGCAGCATGGTATTTTGAGTAAGATCTAAACTTATATTGATCTGGTACTATGGCTGGCCCTTTGGGGTCAGAAGAACCTTTTTGGTAAAGCATATAGAGTTTAAATAACTGGTCTCTTTACTGGACCTAGTGGCTGATTGGGAGCCGGAGACTGAAATGCAGTAAAGGGGGCTGTGTGTATTTATATAGTGGCTTCTTGATAACCAGTGTGGGGAATCAGAAGCATTGTTAGTGGCTGGTTGGGAAGCCTGACTTCAGTGTCACCCACCAGTGCTGGGAGAATCTGCTCTCCTTTTACAGCCTGCCCTGACTGGCATTTTCAGGTGGCTGCCCTAGGCATGGATGGGTCACAGGTACTAAGTACCATGTTCAGAGTTTGAAGCTTTCATAAGACGACACACGTGTCCCACACACACAGTTCAATCCATGGTCATTTCTGCCCCCCCAAAGCAGACAAGACAACAAAGTTCCAATACACCTAAGGAGAAAATGTCTAAGCCCCTGGATCTCTTTGGAAGGAACTGCTACTCATCAGTCAGCCTCT
Organism: Mesoclemmys tuberculata; assembly: GCA_007922155.1. Classification (NCBI taxonomy): domain Eukaryota; kingdom Metazoa; phylum Chordata; order Testudines; family Chelidae; genus Mesoclemmys; species Mesoclemmys tuberculata. The sequence goes on along the minus strand of ML675603.1, from coordinate 68,539,971 downwards.
AGCTCAGAACTCCAAACTACCACACACTTCTTTCTAAGCACAACTACCTCAGCTGGCATGAGGTTTTAAACTTTGTCAACAAATAACCACAGAAAATTAGAGAAGTATTAAAATTCTTCATCTCTGGGGGATAACTAGTAGTACTGATCTCTCTGAAGGCTGCAATTGACACCTCTGACAATGCAGCAAGATCAATTGCAACAGCAGCAAGTCTGCAATCTTCAGGGATCACCAGGGAAGTACTGACTATAACAGATCTTCCTTTACAAGGTCTTTGATCTGTTTAACAGCACACTGCATTCATTTAAAGGCTCTCAGGCAACACCTTAGGTCCTTAGGAGTACACACCCTACAGACCAGAAGGAAACAGACACATCACCAGCTCTATTTGAGATAGACACCATCTTCTTCTGACTATCTACATATCAAAGACTCAAGGTGGTTCTGAAAGAAAGCTGGTTTGACAGTTCAGCTGAGAGCTGCCCAAAACCACACAAACAATCCAGCCTTTTACCAGCTTGTTGAAGTTCTATTGTCATTACAATGGTGGAGGTATCCCACCATTTGTGCCATGGCCCACACATTTCTGTTCCTGGGGGCTGAAAAATAGGCAGCGACATACCATTTTTTCCCCAACCAAAAAGAGCACTACTTGTATCTAAGTAACAAACATGTTTCTGTGTGTGGTCATGGATCAATCATATTTGCATTGAATGTAATTATTCTTCAGAAAAGTGCAGAGGAGAGAATATTAAGAAAGAAGAGCTGATGTTGCATATTTAAACTTAAGTTTCATAGGTTTTGAGATTTCTGTTAATGTCCATTGGACTGTTTAAAAGCAGAAGCTGGATGATGAGGAAAACAACTTTACTCTTTAGTAACAGAGAAGAATTTCAGCTTGTCTAAGCCGTGAAAAAGTACTATCAACCATAAAAAAAATCTACTTAGATTCCTTAGTACTATTTAATACTAAATCCTCTTTTCATCTGGGCAACCCTGTGCCCTCAGTCATTACTACTCAAACTCAAAATAAACAAAAGACCAAAATAAACTGGCCTGAATATCTCAAAAGAAACACTAGATGGCAGTGAGTAGATCTAAGATACACCCTTGAATGTATTTATTATCAGAAGAAATGCAATATAATGACAGTGAACAATCAGCTTTATTATTTTGACTGTCATTTTTGCCCTTGGTGATACAGTCCAGAAACTTGCTTCAACGGGCAACAACTCGTTCATCAAATTGAATTAACAGATGTTAATTTTGACTCATATACACAAATCGTCCCCAAATTTGAAGAGGCCAAACTACTTACTGAGGTGATAATTAAAAAAAAAAGGGAACAAAACTATCTGTCTTTCTCTTCCATAAAAAAAGATTGTTAAATCATCTAACTTCTATAAATTCATATTAAACCCAAGATTTAATGGATTATTTTTAGGAGTACAGTACATACTGTGGCAAACGGCCAGCTTCTCCCTAGTGGGTCTCGCACTTCTGCCTCTCGTAGTGGGCCAAGACGTTGCTGGTCACCCCGTCTTCCCAGGGAGGGGGGTAGGGAACTAGGCCCGCCCGCTCCTCCAGGTCCCAGCCCAGGGGCCCTCTGAGTAGAAGCTATGTGCTGCTGGCACCTTACTTGCAGCTGCAGGCTTTTCCCCTGGGCTACTCTCCCCCCTCTGTCTTTCTGGCTTCTTTAGCCTACTACCTTCTTCAGGACTCCACCTCTCTCCCACACACCGCTGTACTCCGTTCTGTTCTCCTTCACGACTCCACACACCACCGTACTCCGTTCTGTTCTCCTCCACTTCACACACTCCTCTGCTCACCACAAACCTACTCCTTCAACTCCACATTGTCTCTCACGAGTAGAGGGTTTTTATAGGCAACTGGGTGGGGCCTTAATTGGTGTCAGCTGACACTAATTACCTTCTAATGTCTCTGGCTAGTCTATAGGGAATAAAGCCCGGATCATTCTAGCACCTATATAGCACCCTTCCAGAACTTTCCTACTGCCCTCTGCCCTTGCTATACCACAATACACATTATGTACATTACACATACACATATATACCTGTTTTGGCTTCATGTTAACTCAATGTTATAAAATAGTAATTTAAAACAACAGTACTCATTATTAAACCTTTATATTGCAGTAGCACCTAGAAGACTCAATCAGACAGCGAACAAATACAGAGTGAGTAACAGTCACTATTTCAATGTTACAATCTTACATAAAAATACCCATATAATAAGAAGTTAGTTTTTCTTTATTTTTGTGTTCAATTTTCTCAAGTTTTAATGTTACCCACCAGCTGCTTGCTCTCTATTCTTTACTTCATCCTCACAATTACTATTTGTGTCCATAAACAAAAATAGGAAAAAAGAATTTCTTCCCCACTCCTAGCTAGTGATGCCTTATAACTTTGTTATGGCCCTAATCCACACCACTAAAGTCAATGGGAGCTTTTGCCATTGACTTCAGTGAAAACAGCAACTAGCTGTATGTACTAACTCAACAATTAAAAATAAAAAGCAGACAAAGTAATAGGTCTCATACATACTAAGAACCCTAAATCCCACTTTTTTAAATCAATTTTAAAGTAAAGAAAATCTATTTTTGTCTTTTCAAGTAGAAGTTCCATATACTTCAGTACGTTTCTTATATCACAGTAAGGAGTCTTTTTTCTACTTTGCTGACATTTGAAACAAAGGGAAAAAATATTATTCTCAAAACTGATATAAAAGATTATTTTTGATGTACCAAGGTATCTCAAAAAGGATTTCAGAACATTCATGGTTTGCCAATGGTCATCAACAGAATTTCAGTTTGAAAATACTAGTATCAGTAAGATATGTTTTCTATTGCCCACAATTGTCCGTTTGAGATGGGGGGGACCCTGAACTGCAGTGGTCTAGCTTTGCAGCACAGGATATGAAAATTTAAATATTTTGTTTTGTACTATACAAAAAACATCTGAAAACATGCTCATTTTGTGTTTTAAAATAGGACTTGGGGGTTTGATTTCTTATGAAAATGACATTTGTAGCTGAATTAGAAGGAACTCAAATAGAAACAATATGTTAATTGAAATCATGAGTGGTTTTGATTAACCTTCCTTAACATTCTGAATGAGTAATGTTCCGGAATTATTTTACATACGTATGTCACTGAACCATGTAATTGCACAATTTCCATAAACTACATTTTTCTACTTATCTGCCTAAATTTTCCAACTTTCATCACATTTGCAAGCACAGATGTTTCTTGGCTCAGATACCTGCTACGCTAGAATAAAATATCTTATGAGTAACTTTATTTACTGTTCCATTCAAAATAGTAGTAATAAAATAATAATCCTAGAGTTTTCAGTAGGTTCATAACTGACATACAGGATTTCAGAATAAGAGCTAAAGATACAGCTTCCTAAAAATTGTTTATTCACTAAGTACAAACAGTGGAGAAACATAACTGCTACTTTTAGATAATTTTCCATATTTACCTTCACTGTTTCAAATCCAAATCAAACTAAGAGTAATACAAATAAAAATGAGGTACAAATTTAACCAGCAAACTACAAAGATATAATTCTTTCCTACTTTTAAATAAGAAAACTGACAAATTAGTAACTTTCAGATATTTAAACTCAGACCAAAACATTTTTATGCCATTTAAACAAATAAAAAACCAAGGAACATACGACCTGCATTGTATACATACAACCAGGATGGCACTGGCCCTTTAGAGGAAAGAGGCACCTGTAACTGGTCAGCTGACCTCCAACTGGGCTACAAGAAAAGGCACCTGGGTGAGTCAGAAAAGCAGCAGAGAGAGCAGACATGGAGTTCTCTCTGCCTACTCCTTAGTGATAAGGAGACAGGCCAGAAGCTAGGAGACCTGGGCAGGAGAAGAAGGAAGTTCCCTAGGAGTGGCTGCCAGAGTCCCCAAGGAGGGGAGGCAGTGGGAACCTGCTGGGAAAAAAACCTCAGTTAACAGAGCATGGGAGAATCCTGAAATAGGCCCTAAATCAGGAGGCGTTTAGAGGGTCAAAAGGGAAAATCACCAGGGATCTATAGCCTAGGATGGGCTGAAGAATTGTATTTTGTGAGCGTTTTTGCCTATATTTAAGAAATAAAACTACCTGAAAAAGAAACTGTGTGTGGCAATGGGTCCTTCATAGGATAGGGGAAAGTCAGCACCTTACATTGTGAGAATATGTGTACTGAATGCCCTCATGCCACAGAAAAGAATGGGATCAGCAAGAAAACCAAATACTAAGATACCATTGCTGAGGAGAAGAAATTATAAAAGGATGGTGCTCCCCAATTCACTCCAGAAATGGTCACAAGGATTCTCAGTTATGATGGAGCAAATAGAGCAATAATACAGAAACAAGCTGTACTGATATTAAGAGGAAGATGCAGGGGACAAGTCCATAATTATATGTGAAAAGTGTTGTTCTTGTATCTGAAAAGCAACAACGACAACTTAACACACATTTATAGCTGAAAAATATTGCTCCTACTGTATACAGGACTTTATTCACCACCATATTACAAGTTTTGCACTGGTGTAATACTATTAACATCAATGGAATTACACAGATGTAAAACTGAAGTAGTGTTGAATAAGGCCTATTATTTTTCTCCACTCACTTCTCTCCATGCTTTTCCTGTTGTGCTTATAAGTTCATCACTGAGCTCACCACTATCCTGTACTATCAAACCTAGGTACATAAATTTCTGTAACTTTGATAGTGACTAGTCCCTAAAACTTACAGTCTCTTCATATTCCTGCAAAGCATCATCAAATCTAAAGATCATATACTCTGTTTTATTTCTGCATATTTCCTTAGACAACAAAGATTTTGCTTCCTGAATACTTTTGGGTGTATCTTATGGATTTTGGGCTGCTGATTACGAAAATCACCATGAAATTTCCCCATCACGTACCATTTTTTTTTTTTTGGAATCGCCTATATTTGTTATTTCAATTCATAATTTAAGTCTATTAAAACGTTGCCCACAATGTAAGCTGAAAAGTTTTCTATCTTGTGTCCAAGCATGCCTGGGCATGCAATGACACTGAACCTAGTGCAGGCCATACAACATAGACTCATAGACTCATAGACTCATAGGTCAGAAGGGACCAATATGATCATCTAGTCTGACCTCCCGCACAAGGCAGGCCACAAAACCCTACCCATACACATTTATAACAACCCCGAACCCATGACTGAGTTATTGAAATCCTCAAAAGTGAGATTTGAAGACCTCAAGCTGCAGGGAATCCACCAGCAAGCGACTCATGCCCCACGCTGCAGAGGAAGGCGAAAAACCTCCGTGGCCCCTGCCAATCCGCCCCGGAGGAAAATTCCTTCCCGACCCCAAATATGGCGATCAGCTAAACCCTGAGCATGTGGGCAAGACTCACCAGCCAGCACCCAAAAAAGATTTCTCTGCAGTAACTCAGTTCCCATCCCATCCAGCATTCCCACAGACCATTGAGCAGACTTATCTGCCGATAATCCAAAATCAATTGCTCAAATTAAACTATCCCATCATAACATCCCCTCCATATACTTATCAAGCTTAGTCTTAAAGCCAGATAAGTCATTTGCCCCCACTACTTCCCTCGGAAGGCTATTCCAGAACTTCACTCCCCTAATGGTTAGAAACCTTCGTCTAATTTCTAGTCTAAATTTCCTAATATCCAATTTGTACCCATTCGTCCTCGTGCCTATAATAGTACTAAACTTAAATAATTCCTCTCCCTCCCTAACGTTAATCCCCCTGATATATTTATATAGAGCAAGCATATCCCCCCAGAGCCTTCTTTTGGCCAGGCTAAACAAGCCAAGCTCTTTGAGTCTCCTTTCATAAGGCAGATTTTCCATTCCTCGGATCATCCTAGTAGCCCGTCTCTGAACCTGTTCCAGTTTGAATTCATCCTTCTTAAACATGCAGTGGGAATGCTAATGCAGGGCGGATGCTGGCAAGACAGGTTTTAGAAAGGCTATAAAAGCATTTTGCACACACCGTTCTATGCATTGTGTTTATATCAGTTTGCATTCATGTTGATGCACATGCTCTATGCGCATAGCCTATTGTGTGTACTCACAATAATAAAGCAATTGTATTTTCAGGAGGATTCGTGATAGCAAAAAGTCTCCCCAATGTCGCAACAGCCGCGATACGTTAGGTTACATTTGAGGCGAATATACACTTAAACCTCAAAGAGGGAGCATGACTGCACATATTAAGAAAGCCTATGAGCTCTACTTTGGCTGTAAAATGGTGATCAGGACAAAGCCTGGGCTCCTCACATTTGTTGCGCAACATGTGCTGTCAATCTTAGAGCTTGGCTCAGAGGTACTCGGAAGTCAATGCCGTTCGCTGTTCCGATGATATGGCGAAAGATCATGTGACAGACTGTTACTTCTGTCTGACCAACGTGTCTGGGTTCTCTGCTAAAAACAAGAAATCCAGTGAATACCCAGTCAGTGACGAACATGGTGAAAGGTCTCACCAGGACATTGCGATCATGGAAAAACGGTATCAAGGCAACTGGAATCCATTAATGCTAGCTGATTTTGTTGGACACTTAAACAAGAAGCCTCAGACACTGAGTACAAACAAAAATCATCAACAAAACATTTTTAGCTCAGTTGAACTATTGCAAAGTGTCAGCACTGTTATGTGATTAAACACATTACATTCAATAAAAGTCAATTTCTTGTTTCTTCAAATTCTTATGTGATACAAGTAGTCTGAAATTATATTTGTGTTCAGCTTCAAGTGGTCTAGCGTAATCTAAAAAAATTTCTGAGGAAACAACACTTTCAAAAAAATTTGTTGTCCAGTGTTTTCATACCATCTCTTTCATGTCTGCATCTCTGTCTCTTTAAATCTTTTTCCACTTTCTGTTTACTCTCCCCTACATGCACCAAAACATGCACCAAGATGCCACTCTCTGGATGCCTTCTATAAATTCATCAAGCACCAATTTGAACAAAAAAGCCTTCAGTGTCTTCCCTCACACATGTCCTGGATGAGTCTATATATTAGACTTCAAGTATCTGTTTCTTTATCATACACCACCAGATGGACTTCTCTCAGAACGTGGTCATATGCCTTCTCAAAATAGATGAATACTATGTGCAGGGCTTTTCTCTTTTCTCTGTATTTTTTTCACAAGCAATCATAATGCAAAGATAATATCCATTGTTGACTTGTCTGACACAAATACAAACTGTCACTGACCTTTTCCTCTTTTTGTAGTCTCTTATCCATAACTTTCTCCCAGATCTTCATCATGTGGATCATGAGTTTAATGCTGTCGAAGTTGCCACAGTCATGTATGAATTCTTTTCTCTTAAATATCGGTACTAATGTGCTCTCTCTCTAGGCATCAGGTATCTTCTCACGGCTCATGATGAGATTAAATAGTTGTGTCAATACATTCAACCCAGGCACTTCCATACTTCTTCTGGTATATCATCAGGGCTGACAGCTTTCTTAGTTTTCACATTGGTCAATACTTCTGCATCTACTTCTTCTAGGACAGGTGCCGCCAGATCCAGCTTTGGTTTTATCATATGGCATTGTTCTGTTGGATTATCATTCATTCACAAATCTTTCAAAGTCATTTCTCCATTGTAGCTTAATCTAGAGGAACCAGTCCTCACCTCAATAATAACTTCTTGTATTTCTTGCTGGCAGTAGTGGCAAAGAGGTCCACTTTTTTAAATGTCCAGGTCAGAGATCATCGACTGCAGAGTTTTGTTTGCCTGGAAGGTAAGAGGCTGAGATGAAAATGTGACTGGCTACATACCAGTTCCGTATCTTCATTTCCTCGGTACAAAGAGAGGAAAATCTCGTCCCACCCCAACAACTGATGTAGAACATGCAGGCTACGTTGTCTGTCACAACTTTGATGGAGTTGCCCCTGATTAACTGAAGGAAGTGGATTGTAGGTGTTCCTGTTTGCTCTCAGTTCCAAGAGATTAATATGCAGAAGGCATTCTTGCACAGACCGTTTGCTCTGAATGGTGTGTCCTCCTAGATGCACTCCCCATCCCATACAGGATACAGCCAATGTTGTATTAATGGTAGGAGAAGGTTGAGTGAAAGGGACTCTGACAGACACTGGAAGCGTCCTTCTACCAATTGAGCAAGTCTAGAAGTCAGCAAGGGACATACAGTAGCTTGTCTAGACTGTGCTAGTTGAGGATATAAACTATTCTGAGCACCCCTAGAAGCAATGAAGCTGTAACCTGGCACGTTATCTTAGAAAAATACAAGGTGCCAGGTGTCCTAGCAGTTGAAGACAACCTTTACCAACATCTGGGGACTTATTTGAACTTTGGAAATGAGGTCTGTTAGAGTCATAAATCTGTCCACAGAAAGGTAAGCTCTGACTGTTATAGAATCCAGAGGGGCCTCTATGAAGTCTATTCATTGTACTAGGATCAAGGTAGACTTCTCAATGTTTAGTTGAAGTCCTAACCTTTGGAACAGGGACATTTCTCTTTGCAGGACTGGCAGCACTTCATTGTGTGACTGGCTCTTGAACAGCCAGGCATCAACTTGCAGTAACCATCTTCTCCCAAGTTGATGTAAGTGGGCAGTTATCACTTCCATAATCTTTGAAGCATGATCCCTTGGGGCAGATCATTTCTAGCTGACCGTAAAATGAAGAAACCTCTTGTTTGGGGGTGAACTGAAATGCGAAAATACATGTCCTGAAGATAGAGCACTGCAACCCAATCCACAGATTCCAGTGATGAAATTATAGCCACTACAATTAAATCCTGAATTTCCATGATTTCACAAAGGTGTTTAGGAGTTTGAGATCTAATATTGGTTCCCAACCCACATTCTTTTTGGGGACCAGAAAATACTTGCAATAGAATCCTGTCCTGCTGTGCTGGACTGGAACTTTTCTATGGCTCCCATACATACAAAGGAGATGACTTCCTGTCTCAGCAAGTGTTCACAAGATGGGTCCCTGACAAAAAACATTATCTACCATAGTCACCTTTTATCTATGGATTTTTGCACAAAAGGAGACAGTGGAAATGTACTTGGACCCAATGGACATTTGTATGCTAGAAATTTCCAGGCTTGCACACCAAGGACGCATTTCCCCGAGGAGTATGGATCCGTGATATGGATGTTCCACCTTGTATGAGTTGTGACACCCAGTACCTTTCCCAGATTTGAAGAAGAGCTCTGTGTAAGCTCAAAGGCTTGTCTCTTTCAGCATCAGAAGTTAGCCCAATAAAAGATATTACCTCACCCATCTTTGTCCATCTAGAAGAAATACAGTTACTATGGTAAGAAACTGTTTTAAAGATGCATTAGGGAGAGGCTGACTATATCCTGCTTGAAGGTATTTACTTTTGCTCCTTTGTTTGAAAAGTGTACTTGTAGCACTCATTCAGCATCTATCCACAAGTGAAAGAAAAGACTTCCAATAATTCTGCTGCTGACTGCTAGTTCAAATCATGTTACCATGGAAGCAGATGTTAGATTGATGAAAATGGGTCAGCTGCTTTAAAACCACTGTTCAACACTTTGGAAACATTGGTTATTTTAATTCATTTACTCTGATTTTGCTGATACTACATTTGTTCCCATAGAAATAGCAGAAGGCAGCAGAGTTAGTGGTTTTTAATGTAAAACACTTTTTTCTTTTCACAAACATACAAGGGTCTGGCACAGAATGCTTACAAGGATATCATGCAACTCTGCCTTTAGTATTGAATACTGTCAAATGTTACAGTATAAACAAATGCATTCAATTTGAAGAATATTTGTTATTCTACTAAAATAAAAAAACCCTCACTTTTTTGGAAAAAAGAAAAAAATGCTCTTTCTGGCTGCTTGGCTCTAGCAAGAACATTCAATTTTTTAAAAATTTTAATTTAATTTTAATCAAATATAGGTAGAAATATTGGGCCAGTCTCATTTACAATGCATACACAAACTTTGTTTAGTGACAGTTAAGGCTGAGTCAGGACCTGCCACCAAGTCAAAATCTGAAAAGCATAGAAATAACCAATTAAGGGAGCCTCTTTCATGTTGCCAATCACACTGGTGATAATACTGCAGATGTCATTAGGCTTTCGCTTCCCTCTCCAACAGATACAAACAGCGATATATACCCCAATACCGGAAAACCTTAATGCAATTACCTTAGCTCCTCTTTTAACAACAAATAGGCACATCTGACACATTCGGGACATGGGGTCACCACATACATTTTCTGGCACAGTGAGAGTTTGATGGCTTTTATTCATTTACTACATTTTAGAAATACAGTTCATGGCCTTAGTCAATAATAAGGATGGTGAGAAGTATGGGAATATAAACTACTGACAGTAAAGGTAAGATATGAACTCATGTTTCCGCTTTCCAGCTCAGGAAACTTTCCCCTCAGGAGTATTTGGTAGAAGAGTCAATCAGTAACTCTGCCTCTTTCTCTCTCTTGCAGTCAATCAGTGGACATGTCACAACATCACTGCTAATTTTGACAGGTTCAGTTTGGTGCATTTCTTTTCAGTTATGAATAAAGTTTAATGACAGTGCTGTGTAAATTGACTTATATAAATGAAAAGTAAACCCATGATGTTCATCTGTTTTTAAAAAATTTACAAATATACCCATCTTTGTGCTACAAAGATTTTATACCAGCTGGAAAATAAACTTTGTTTGAACTTCACTGTCTTCATATAATATTACTCAATAACTTGTATTACAGGAAATATTGTAAAATTAGGTGTGCTCTACCACTGCCTGATGGATATTCATAACTTTGGACTCAGAAGTTCAAATCATATAGCATTTAGGTTTTTGGTTTTGTTTTTTTTTAAACTTACTAGAAAGAATGTGTCTCGAGAGACTGGAAATGTTTAAACATCACTTTTTAACATTCTTTTCCTGCTGCTCTTTTGCAGTGGGAGATGTAGTTGACGGTAACTAACAAAAATCCATATAAACAATCCCTTTTTTAAAAAGTACATTTTTAAATACTGACATAAGGTTTTAATTTTTATGGGGGTTTTTTATTGTATTTCTCAAACAGTAAAACAATTTGTAGTAATGCAATGAAAAAACTAAGGGCACCTGGAACCAGTTTGCAGGGACACTTTCAACATTATTTTAAAAAACATTTAGTTTCTGACAAGCTTTTAAATTGTATGTCCTGATTAACAAATCGTAAAAAACAAAAAACAACTGTAAGGGCTTATAGTCTCCTCTGTTTGTTTCTAAGGGTCTAACCATAATAATGTAAAGTTAAAGAGCACTTTAATAACAGGGAATATCTACTTTTGAAAGTTAAAACCAGAGATCCTATTTTCTCAATTTGTGCAAACTGAGAACATAATCAAAGTCTTATGCTAACAAATTATATACATTACATGACAAAGTAAAAAATAAGCATACTTTATCCTTCCCAACTCCTAAGTGACCATGTGTAATCATGGCTAGCCAGTAAAGGAAAACAAATCTTGACTAGCCAGTTCTATAAAATGATTTCAATGGTAGGTATAAAAAGATTACACCAGACAATATTAATTTTATTTATATGCACTATTCCAACATCTTTTAGTTTGTATTAATAAAGCTTAAAACAAACAAAAACTAAAATCAATTTACAATTACTATTATAAACTTTTTAGCATAGAACCAAAGTTTACATTTGTATATGAAGAAAAGCAAGGAGAATTAACTTTTTCTCTTGTTCTTTTCCGAATGGCTTTCTTCCCCCTAGGAATGAACATTTCCCATCTCAATGTCTTCCTACTCCCCTTCCCACTATTTGCTCCTCCAGCATCAGCTTGCACTCTTCATTTCCACACAATCTGGCCAATTCTAGGGTGGGTAATTTCTCCTCTGCAGCCTCTTGCTGTATAGGACATTATCTGTCTCTCTACCTTCAATACCAACCCACTATTTCTTTTCAAATCTTTCCCTTTCACTTATTCCTTTTAATTTCTCTCACCCTCTGTATAACATTTTTTGATATTTTGCCTGAATTTTTTCAGTAATATGTATTCACACCAACTGTAGACCCCATAAAAATGTCCTTATTGATCTGTTGGAGCCATAAACCACAGTATGAGAACATCTGACCTTCGGAATAAAGTACACTAAGTTGATTCTTGTGTTAGCACTATTAAATCCTTCTTGAAACATATAATGCAACATACAAAAAATACTGCAACCATATGTGGCAGAGCATAGGGTCAACATCCATAGTAGATGAAAGTGCAAAGAATATAGAATGTAAAAAAATGAAAAACCCATTCTGAGTCTAGAATTTCCATTTTCTGATAAATGAGAGAAACAGATGACACTGAAAATTCTAAGTGATATAAATGTCATTTGGTACTAAGACATATGCAGATATTTAAATTTCTCACTTACCTCCACCAATACCACAATCAAAATAAGGTCTGTTTTTGACTCTGGGAAAAGTGCATTTACTTGTGGAGACAATCCAATCAGTGTACAGTTAGTAACTACTGATATAACACTCATAGTTTCAAAAGCTAGCTGAAATAAAACAAAAATTAAATATAATTAGTATCAATCTCTCTACTTCCTTCAGTCCTCTTACTACTCCTGGGACAAGATTTCTCCCACATACAGAAGGTTCTGATGAGACCCACATTTTACTCTCCCTTTTTCTTTAAACTTTAACTTCTATCTGATGAAAGGTTAAACAGATTCTGTATTCAACCTGTCAACACCTCCTCTAAAATGGATAAGCAGGGTCCACAACAAAGCCTGCATCATCACAAAACCCATCATTAGTATCCTCCAACTGTACCTCTATAGCTATGGTTGGCTCTTCTCAGTATTTGTTGGAGGAAACTCATGCACTGTTTGTCACAATATGATGACATTTCACAGGCTCTGAAAGTTATTTTGGGACCATTTATATCTCACGAGCTAGCTTTGCAGGATATGAAACCATCTCCTGAAAATCAGGATTAACCAAAGAAAAAAAGAGCTGAGTGGCATTCCTATCTTTAGTAACTTCATCTGACCCAGACCTGATCATGCAAATGGTAGCACATATTCCTACAGGTAAGCCACCTGACTGACTTATGTATAGCATATGTTCCTAAAGAAAAGCTACCTCCATTGTACTCAGTGTTAAAGAGCAAAATTTTAATCAGGGATATTTTAGCATTTAAATCTAACTTTAAAAAGAAAATTTCTGGTGTTCTATGCTGATGTTTTGACTGCATCTTCAATATAAAGTATTGGAATATTAAGTATATGAAAACACCAGGGTGATCCAGAATAAGATTTTTAAACAACTGGCTCCATTGGAATAAAATGAATCATGTTTTCAAAGGTAAGCACTCAGAATTACATGCTTTTGTGTTTACATCCGGCATTTATATGTGCGCAGCAGCAACATGAGTGACTAGTTTTGTGCTTGTCCACAGGCACCTGATTTACACTGACATAAATGGATATGTATGTTATTTTTTATTATTTATTTACAGCAAAGCACAAATGAGAAGGTCCTTTCTACACAGTCAAGGATGAATGCTACCACTGAGGAGTTCAATATAAAAAGTATACATAAAATAGGTGTATGCCATAACGGCAATACTGTGTATACCTTTGAAAATTGGACTTATAAATGAGAAATCTCCCTATGAGTAAAAGAGATTGGCAAAATGTAGTGATTGCCATGATGAATATGCAGAAGCAACATTCATTATGTCAACAAATCACTGATTTAGCTTGGCCAATACAATAATTCAAATGTTATTTTCATAGAATACCCTTTATCTAATCTAACACTTTATTACTGCACCACACATACACAAAAATGATTACTAAAAGACATGAATTTACTGTCACATTAATAAAATTAAATACATTCCCACAATTAGCTGAAAAGAATGATGTAAAATAAATAAATAAATAAATAAATAAAGTGTGCAATGAAAATAACTAGCCATTAAATTCAATAGGACTTCTCTAAGAGATATCTACAATGGGAAAAGGAATGGTGATTTAAAATATATTAACTAACATGTTTTAATTTACACATATTCAGAGACCACTAAGTACCTAATGCAGACAAAGACAACAATATTTTAAAATGTTAGCTGGTTGTGGCAACTTCTGTGTGGTCAGCACAAAAGGAATATTGCAAATCTATGCAATATGTAGTTGCTGTCCAACACCCTGGCATTATAGTGCTTCTGATACAACTCCATCCCAGTGCATATCTGCATGGATTTCTAATGATTTTTTTTCTGAAGATTTATTTGTATTTTTTAAGATTAATCTCATTTATTGTTTCCTATTCATACAGCTAACTTCTGTCATTTTATATATTTCTTCTCACAATATTTTCAACACCTCTCAATTTAAAAGAATCTACTAATTTAATTATTGTGCTCTTAGTCCCACTTCCGTATTATTAGAGAAGATGTTAAATAAAAGCCACTCCACACCACCTGCAATCTATTTCACACTCACAAAGCCTATTACTTACATGGGATACTTCAGTCTTAAAAGGAAGAAGCTGCTGTCCTTGCAACTGCAATATGAATGTAATATATGCATTCCAAAAAAGGGGATGGGACGGGATTAAGGAAGGTGGCTCAGAATGACAGATGGTTGTAAACCCCACAATCCTACTAAAATTGAGTAATGTCCTAAGGCACTGACGAGGAGAGGTCTCTCTAATACACTCTAACAGTAACTGGTGGAGCAACAAGCAGCCTAAGCTTATGGTGATATATAGATGCAAACAAATAAAGAAAACTGAAAACCAGGTTACCTGCCAGACTCCAATATTTGCTGTGGGTTCTAAAAATGGACGTTTGAAGACCCTGCACATTTTAACGGCATCTGAATACATCTCTGTGATGTTGTTTAGCACTGCGAAGACAGCTGCTAAAGGATAGACACACGAGAAAAGACTCACGTAGCCAAACTGTAAGAACAACTCCAAGTAATCATCAAAGGTGCCCTGAAAAACAGAGCCAAAATAAGCACATTTTATTTATATCTAAATATATGATGAAATCAGGATTAACAATATCGTAACCACATGCTTTCCTCCTCACCACTCAATTGTTTAGGAAGGAGCAGCAGGGAAAACCAAAGCACTTATTCTCTAAATTACTTAACTTTGGTCTAACCTGGAGTTAATTATCCTAATCTTGTTTATGGTGGGGGGGGAAGGAGTTATTTTGGTCAAAAGGACTTTCTAAAATAATACCTTTATTATTGATAGAAAACAAAAAAACATGACCTAATCCTACAAATAGGTTTAGATACACAATCTTCTCAATACCTCAGTGAGGTAGTAATTGGAGGCAAATCACAGTGAGGTAAGATGCTGCCATAACTTTAAACTAGTATGGCCTCCTTAACAGAGTTGCATAACAAGAAAAATTTTGTATCATTGTACCGATGCTGGTCCCAGGATATTAGAGGAACAAGGCTGGTGAGGTAATGTCTTTTATTGAACAAACTTCTGTTAGTAAAAGAGACAAGAAGAACTTTATATAAGTTCAAAAGATTATCTCTTTCACTACCAGAAGTTGGTCCAATAAGAGATATTACCTTAACCACGTTGTACCCCTAAGAAAAATGTTATAGTTTGAGATTGGCAGTGAGAGCAATAAACAGAAGCAAGTGTAGGCTGATAGACATTTTAACTTTTTCTTGCGCTTCTAAGCTACAGCATATTAAAATCAAAAGGCAAAGTTAGTAGACTGCAGCCTGCTTGAGAAGACAAATGCTGAAATGACAGCATGACAAGTCAGAAGCAGTTCTGGCAACTGAACAGAATACCAAGTGCATTCAAAAGTGTATTCTGGGCACATCTGCAAAATGCCTATCATCTAACCTTTAAACCAACAGTTTGGATATCTAATCAATCCTTTTATTGTGACAAATTTCATAGTAAATTAATAAATTGTTTTTATTAAAAAAAATTAATTTCTATTTAAGAAAAATCATCTAACAGAGGACAAATAACTTTTAAGAAAAAAGTGTTCATTGCACAAGACAACAGTTATGTTTATTTCCCGACCATGAAAAGCCAACAAATGGATTCCAATTTAACTATTGTTATGCAGTGTTCCCTCAGAGACAGACATGTTTAGAATGTTTAATTTTGAGAGCGGAAGATAAAGATTAGACAGTATTTTAAATAATTACAGTGAAGATAATGAAAAAAAGAAGAAAGCCATATTTGGCTCTGTATCAGTAGCATGGTCTTTTCAGTTTGTCTGCTGACAGCTAAGCTGTCGAGCTTGCTAGCCTCTCTAGCATCTAATGTATTTTCACCAACAAAACACAAAGAGGCAGTAGAAGCCTACAAGCTCAGAAATCAGCATGTGGATATTTGGGGGGGAAAGAGGGACATTTCAGCTACATTCCCCAGTCAAGCTCTGGTTAAGCAGCATAGTATAGCTGTGTCTGATAAACTATTTCATTACAGATTAGACCCCAGGGGAGCTAACCTTTAAAAATCCTGAGATATATCTACAGAAATATTTTACATAAACTATTAATTTTACTTCATGCTTGTTTAAGGATACTTGCTAGAGTGACAGTAACACATTTGCCCCTGTTGTCACTCTCACTCAAACAATGCTGCGGGCAGTGAGCAAGTTTTTCTTTCAATTCCTCTTCTTGGTTACTACAGGCTTCTCCTGGGACTGCTTGGTCTGCAGGCTTCCTCATGCCATCCACGCTATGACTCTCAACATAGCACAGCGGGGAGGAATATGTGGCCACCACTACTACTTCCTAGCCCTGAACAGCTATATTTAAGCTTAAGATCATGGATTGTCAGACGTCGTCATGCTGTACGCTAGTACTTAAAATAGATGCTACTTCCACTCCCAACTTCCGAGTCCTACTTCCACACCTTTCTTGTGGAAATCACAACAGCCAGCTATATAAGGAAGCTGCGTAAGGAAAGAATTAAAGAGATAAGATGCACCAATGTCCAATGGATGTAGCAATTTGAGTAGGACCATCTTCCCCTTCCCTCCCATTTTTGTATCTACACTGTTTATTTCTTCTCCTAACACAGTGATGGTGAACCTTTTGAGCTCGGTGTATCAAAATTTGTAAAAAAACCTAGCTTAACTTGGGTGCCGTGTCACATCTAGAAATATCCATGATTTTGTGATATTTGTAACTCTAGTAAAAAAAAAGTTATATTTTTGATATATGTATTTATTAAAAAAGCAAAAACAAATAATTCTTTACATTAGTGACTTTTTTGTTGCTGAATTTCATTTGCTAAATCTTCAATTGAAGGTTGGTATTTTGTACACTTCAAGCCCAAGCAAGTGCTACTAACTTCATCTGTCAGTCGGTTTCTTTTATTGGTTTTAATATTATTTAACGCTGAGAATAAGGTCTCACAAAAGTACATAGAGGGAAAAATTGTGAGTAAAGCCATCGCTAGATTTTTCAGGGTGCTAAAAGTGTCCGGTAATCTGTTCCAAGCACTCCAAATTTCCTGTTTGTAATGGCACTCTTCTTCATTCTCCAAGCGATTCCTTTCCAGATTCTCAAGTTTTGACCTCGTCGACAAACACTTGGGCCCAGATGCTGTCTTGAAATTCTGCAAGTTGCATCTCCAAATCATCAATTTGCATCTATTGGAAACCATTTAATTCCAAAGTACTGTAGACTACTACATCCGGATACTTAATTATTTTCTTCGTCTGTTCCAGGCTTCTAAATTGATTAAATCTTTCGCCGAACTGGTCAAGTAACGAGTTTACAATATGCTGGTACTTTATATGCATGAGCTCCATTTCATTTTGTACAGTTGTGCTGGCCTTCTCGAAATACTTTTTTACTCGAGGAAAATACTATAAGTTTTAGTCTCTACATCTCGCTTAAAAATTTTAAGTTTACTTTCAAAAGCTTTTATGTATCCAAACATAAAGTCAATACTTTTGCCAAAACCTTGTAACTTTAAGTTCAGTTCATTCATATGAACAGAGAGATCTGTAAAAAACATCAGTGTGCTGACCCACTTATGATCATTGATCTGAGGAAAGTTTGCCAGATCCTTATCCTCGAGAAATACCGTAATTTCTACAAAGCACTCCACAAATCGCTCAAGTACTTTTCTTCGGCTCAGCCATCTCACATTATTGAACATCAGCAGTCCACTGTAGGTTGAATCAACTTCCTGTAAAAGTGCAGAAAATTCTCGCTTGTAAAGGGGTCGAGCAGCTATTAAATTCACTATTTTTGTTACAACTGACATTAAATCATTTAATTCTGTGAATCCTGCCTTGGCACATAACACCTCCTGATGGATAATGCAATGAAAAGGCACAAGTGGATGTCCAATAGCTTCCATAAACAATTTCACAAATCCCGCTTTTTTTCCCACCATATTGGGTGCCCCGTCTGTCATCACTGACACAACTTTAGAGATATCAATGCTTAGGGCATGGAATGTTTTTATAACAACCTTACATATTTCGCTTCCTGAAGTACTTATTGGCACTGATTCTAAGTTTATCAACTCTTCTCTCATTGTGAGACCATCAGAATATCGAACAATAATGGCCAACCGAGCATTTGATGTGACATCAGTAGTTTCATCAAGAGAAATCGAAAAATATTTACAATTATTTAAGTCTCCTTTTAATTGATGCTGTATGTTTGTGTTCAGTCTCATTATTCTGTCTTTGATGACATTTCTACTGAGTGGTAACTCAGAAATTCGCTTAATAATTGCATCTTTATTCTGCATATCATGAAATAGAACTGGTGCACATCTTAGAAGAGTTTCTTTAATAAATTCTCCTTCACTGAGGGCTTTTCCATGCTGAGCTATGGAGTGAGCAATGCAGAGACTTGCAGATGTTAAATTTGTAGAGCCTCTTACAAATTTAAGGATGGAATTTGATTGACTCTTATAGAGGTGTAGCTGCCTGGAAATGTATTCCTTCCTTTCATCCTCATATTTTTTCAAGAGCTGGCAATGATTAGTTTCAAAATGTCTATTTATATTCCACGTTCTGCTTACTACCGTTTCATTACACAGTATGCACAATGATCTGTTGTTTCTGTCGATAATGCCATACATCTCGGTCCATATGTCTTGAAAGGGTCGGCTACTGCTACTACCACTTCCTTTATTATTTAATCTTGCTTTTTTAATTTTTGGATTCTCCATCACAGGGCTGCGACAATAAATAAATATAACCGTTAGCGTGAGGATCCGAAAAAGTCAGGCTGCTGCGTGAAAGAGGTGAAAGTATAGCAGGCATAACCACAGTGTATAAACGTAGCAGCACGTTGCAGGTTATATGGGCGCATCTGATGATGTCATCATCCTGTGCAGTAGGTTATATGGTCGCATATGATGATGTCATCATCCTGTGCAGTGTCCTATTGCTAAGGACGCTGCTCCTAGTATGCACGTGATGAGATGTGTGCAGCCTCTGTTAGTTGCGATCGTTAGCGCTATTAGTTGCGCTAGTGGTTGCTAAGGACGCTGTCGACTGCCGCTTGGTTCGGAGATGGCACAATGCGTGTCACCCAAAATGTCTTGGCGTGTCACCTTTGACACACGTCATAGGTTCACCATCACTGTCCTAACATAAAGCCCTACACCTACACTATTAGTATATCAGTCTCCTTTTATTGCCAACAGCACTGAACAGTTTTACTCTCTCCATACCACAGTTTGGATTGGTTTTGTTCATTTGGTACTGCTCCAATTTTGGGTCATCTGCATGATGAAATTTATTCCCCCCCCAAATCCAGCAAAGATAAGTATGAAGCAGTTTGGGAAGACTAAGATTGGGGTTGAAGACTGCTCTGCCTTTTTTAGGTGTTGATTGAAAGTCCCTGGAATTCCTACAATGATTCTATGCTAGATTCCTGGAAATAACATTTAAAGACAGATGTTTCCCTTGTGAAAAATGTAATTCTAGAAATGATTTGTTGACCACAATAGGTCACTGTTTGAGAACCGATAGTGTAATACTTCACTTTCACTGTCATAATGCAGAGCTATAGTTAAAGTATTCAGATGAGAAGTAAAACTGAGTCCTTGAGCACATCAAATCTCGTGAACTGAGATTAGGCCTGTCTGCATTTGGTCAAATTATTTAAACTCTCTGGATATTAGTTGCTCCATATGTAAAATGTAGATATCTTATCTTTCTCCTAAGGGTGTTATGAGGATTAATACTTACAGAACTTTTAAGATATAAACTACTATTTAAATATTCTCCTCCTGTTTCTCATTCTGCAGCATTTTATGCAAGAAGAAGGGTGTTTGATCTGTTGTTCTAGGCAAATTCCAAATTGCGTCATTAACTACTGTCTACTAAGAGATGCATCACTTAACTGTAATCCTTATTCTCTGAAACTATATATTAATATACTCTAACACTTTTGATTCTGTACTTCTAGCATCTGAGCAAGCAGGAACTCCTGCAGGTAAAAGTTCTGAGGCTCTGGGGAACCAACCCACAGGGATGACTCTGATAGTTCCAGGGTCGGTGCGCTCTACTCTCCTGTAAGTTCTTTAAAATACACACACACACACACACACACACACCACAGGAGGTGGTAATTCCCAAAATAAAGTAAATTAAAATAGAGTTCAAATTATAGAACACTAAACAATGAGAGAAAGAGGATAGGGAAACAATAATCTACTGGGAAATTTCATATATATCTTCAGAGTAAAATAATTACTGACAGGTAATTTTATTTTCTCCAGAGATTAACTTTCTCCCCATAAACTGCCTCACCAAAGGAGAGTAGAAAAACTTGAAGGTGGTTTATAAAATTAAAAAATGTAACAGACACCACAACTGCCAAAAGGACAAGAAAGCAATGACCTGGACAGAAATAAAGAGAGCATACTTACCTGTTCTGTACTCAGAGTTCTTTGAGGTGCATGGTCCTATCTGTATTCCACTGTGGGTATGCATACGCACCATGCACCCGACATTGAAATTTTTTTTCAAGCACCATCCATTGGTCCGTGACTGGGCCATTCACCTCTTTGTGCACCAATCCGAGGGAATAAGGGGCAGGGAGGACTGACTGTTTCTGCAGATCCTTCTGTACCATGAATCAAGTCATGATCTGAAGCAAAGGGGAATGGGGCAGGTACTAGAATACAGATAGGGACCACACATCTCATAGACTCAGACTTAAAGGTCAGAAGTGACCTTCGTGATCATCTAGTCTGACCTACTGCACATTTCAGGCCACAGAACCTCACCCACCCACTCCTGTAAAAGACCCTTAACCTCTGGATGTCTGAAGTCCTCAAATCATGGGTTAAAGACTTCAAGTTATAGAGAATTCACCATTTACACTAGTTTAAACCTGTAAGTGACCCAGGCCCCAGGCTACAGAGAAAAGTGAAAAAAAAACTGCAGGGTCTCTGCCAGTTTGACCTATAGGAAAATTCTCAGCATGTGAGCAAGACCCACTGAGCAGATACTTGGGAAAGAACTATCTGTAGTAACTCAGAGCACTCCACATTTACTGCCCCATCTCTTACAGTAGGCAGCTAGGTCCATTTATCGCTGGTAAGAACAATCTCTTGATTAACATCAATTTCTCATATTATACTAGAAGAACTAGAAGGGCTCCTAGTTCTCCCACCCACCTCACAGAGCTGGTGACTATTAAAAAGGCTACTTTCCTAGAGAGATGCTATAGCAAGCTGGATACTAAAGGTTTAAATGCTAAAGGTTTAAATGGAGTTTTCATGAGCGCTGGCAGGACAAGATTGGTAGAAGAGATCAGAAAATGGCTCCTGTCACTCCATCCTGGAACCAATAGAGTCAAAATTTCCCTGGTGAGGATCACGTTGAAATAATAGGAGGCTGCAGATCAGGGAGTATAATAAAGACTTCTAGTGATGTGAAAAAAATGGTTACCTACTGTGGTAAAGTCAGGCCAGATAGTTACAAAAGAGTATACCAGGGCCGGTATGAGGGCCCGAAAGGGTTAAAAACCCTCTGCCTAGCAGGCAGAAGGAAAAGCACAGGAGGACAATTATCGGCACCTGGACCCAATGAAGGGCCAGGCCAGGAGTATTTAAACCCTGCCTTCCCTAAAGGAAAGGGAGGGAACACTTGCAGTAAGGGCTGCCAGAAGGTCTGGGGCAGCTGCTGGAGAAGGTTCTCTCACAGGCCAGGAGACAGGGTTCTGCTACAGCCAGGGGATGCAAGGTAGTTGGGGGCGTCCTGACCATAGAAGGTGGAGGTAAAGCATGAGACCTACAAAGGGGAAGTTGGCAGCTTGCCACACTACCTTTAGTAACTTGTTCTTCAAGGTGTGTTGTTCATGTCCATTCCAAGTAGGTGTGTACACGCCACATGCACAGTCGTCGGAAGGTTTTTCCCCTAGCAGTGCCCCCTGGAGTGGTGACTCTGTGGCACTGCATATAGGAGCCTGCTGATCTGCTGCATCTTCAATTCCTTCTTGCTGGAAGACTCAGACTAGAGGGGAAGGCGGGTGGGTCTTGGAATGGACATGAGCAACATCTCAAAGAACAACAGTTACAAAAAGTAGGTAACTGTATTTTTTTCTTCAAAAGCTTGCTCATGTTGATTCCAAATAGGTGACTCCCAAGCTGACTATAGGAGGAGGGGTCAAAGCTCACAGAATCACTGACTGTAGCCCAGCTCTGCTGAATGCTGCTTCATCCCTAGCCTGCTGAATAATAACATAATGAGAGGTGAACATATGGATTGATGACCAAGTTGTGGCCCTGCACATGTCTTGTGTAGAGACCTGTGCCAAGAAAGCTTCTGAGGAACCTGCATCCTTGTGGAGTGTGCTGTTAGTGCTGGGGGCTGGCATCTTAGCCAGGTCATAGCAAGTCCTCATACAGGAGATAATCCAAGATGAGATCCTCTGGGATGATACTGGGAGACCCTTCATCCTACCCTTTATAGTAATGAACAGTTGGTTTGATTTACAAAAAGGTCTACTTGTTTCTATATAGAAGGTTAGCGCTCTCCTGACATCTAGGGAATGGAGGCTTCATTCCCTGTTATTGGCATGCAGCTTCAGGAAGAACATAAGGAGCAAGGTGTCCTGACTCATGTAACACTAGGATACCACCTCAGGAAGTAAAACCGGGTGGGGTCACAACTGAACCTTGTCTTTGTAAAACACTGTGTACAGAGGGTTAGATGACAAAGTCTTTAGCTCAGACACCCTTCTGGCTGAGGTAATCATGACCAAGAATGCCACCTTCTACAAGAGATGGAGGCTCGAACATGTTACTAAGGGCTCAAATGGAGGTCCCATTAATCTGGTGAGTACCAGGTTCAGGTCCCATGCTGGTATTGGATGGCAAACATGAAGGTAGAGTCTGTCCAGGACCTTAAGAAAACAGGTCACCATTAGATTAGTAAAGACTGATCATCCATGCACTCCCGGATGGAATGCAGAGGTTGCCATCAGTGTACCTTTATGGATGATATCACCAGCCCTATTTGTTTCAAGTGCATTAGATAGTTCAAGATGAAGGGCAGAGATGCTTGCATTGGAGGAATGCCCTTTTGCATCGTCCAAATGGAAAATCTCTTCCTTTTGGTCAGATATGTAGCCCTGGTGAATGGCTTCCTGCTGCCAAGGACGACCTCCCTGACTGGACCCCAGCGTGCAGATTCTACGCGGTTTAACTATGAAGCTTCCATGCTCTAACGTGGAGAAACTCAGGGTTGGGATGTTGCAGGCAGTGTGGTCCTTCATGATTAGGTCTGACTCCAATGGCAGGGCAATTGAGGTGACCACAGTATACTCTGCTTAGATGGAGGGGTTGTGGTTTGAGATCTCAGTGGCAAGAAGGATGCGTACTGACAAGCTGGTGTCTGCCAAAAAGCTGTTGATTCAGTTACAAGCATGCATTTGAGTCAGTCGCTTACCACAATCAGAAAGGGGAAGCCCATTTCTCTCCTGATAAGCAGCTGCCCAGAAGCAGACCTGACATGTAGTACCCCGTGCTCAGGGTCCAGTGCAAACTTCAATTTCCTTATGTTATCCCTGAAATGATATAGTTCACTTCAATCTCCTTACTGGTCAGTTTTTAATCCGCTCCAGGATTGGCCATTGATCCTTGCCTTTTCTTATATTATTGGTGCATTTCTGGCACCCAATCAAACTACAAGCGGTGGTTAGTTGTTCACAACTTGACCTGCTTTCAAACTGCTTTATACCAGTTTTGTGGTTAGCTCACTTCTGCTTTAACTCAAGTTCATACCTAGGTCATTGAGCCCAGTCTTGCTACTTAGCCTGTATTCATGTTACAATGTCTTGCGGGCCCTAACACACGGACAGTTCCAGCAGCGTCATATATACCAGTGCTGCCAGGGCCAAGCTGGAGCTATCAGTATAACTGACGTCCTTTCCTTTCTGATCTTGAGTAGGACCCTGTGAACAAGCGGAAAAGGGAGGCATATGTAAAGTAGGTAGTGCCTCCAAGGATTAAGCCCAGGCTGTGGCTGAGGAAGGAACAAAACTGCTGACACTTCCTGTTGAGTCAAGTCAAGAACAGATCTATTTGTGGAATTCCCCAATACTGGAAGGTGTTGTTCAGGATATCCAAGTGAATGGGACACTCATGGTTGTGGAAGGATCTGCTGAGATGATCCGCCAGCTCATTCTGGTATCCCAGAAGGTAAGATGCCTCCAGGTGTATGGAGTAAGCAATGCAGAAGTCCCACTGTTTGAGGGCTTCTTGGCACAAGAGAAGCTTGCTCTTCTGTCTGTTTATATGTGAGACACGCTGTATCACATGTACACCCTTATGGTGTGATTTGTGTATCATTCATATTCACCCTTACAGTGTAACTGTATATGATCTGATGCAAAGTATGTCATATAAGGTGTTTTTGGAATGCTCATGACATACTGAACATTATTACTGGGATCACATGTTCCCTGCAATGTCATACAGATGTACAGATAGGAAACCCTGCTATATCATATCTCCAAATGTGTGTCTCACATAGCTTGAATAGATGCAGACAAGCACAAAGCTGTGTTTCCATGCCCAGCAGAAGCATGCATACAGAAACAATGGACTAGCTTAAGCACCTTTGAGCACTTTGGCTCAAGAGGGAAAAATTATGCCCATTGCTGAACATGGACAATCACCTGACCCCAGAGGGTGTCGAGGAAACTTGTTAAAAAGAAAGAGGCATATTTGTCTCCCCTGGAATCTATCTTCCAAGCAACATCAAAGGACTGGGAAGGAAGATGGGAAGGAAGAAAGTTGGAGAAAATATCCAAATTCAACCGTGCACAGTACCCAAGCATCCAAGGTGATCTGAGTCCATGCCCAGTAGAAATGTGATAGACAATTCAAGAAACAGGAGGTGGGATCATGGATTTGGTCTGGTGTGATGCCTCTGGGTGCACCCTCAAAATGATTGCTAGAAGGCTGCCTCACCGAGCCCCGGCCCTGGTTAGACATGGTTTGGGGCATCCCTATTTCTAGAGTAAGGCTGCCTCTGATGCGCAGGATAAAAACTTGGGGAAGGCTGGAGCTTGAAGTGCTTTCTCTGGGTGCTCGCTGTGTGTAGACCTAAGGATTTCAGTGGAGCCTTAGAATCCTTCAGGCTGTGAAGTTTGGAGTCCATCTGAAAACAAGCCCAAGCCTCAAATAGCAGGTCCTGGATGGTTTGTTGGACCTCTTGGGGGAGGTCCGACACCTGTAGTCATGAGCTCCTTTTCATGGCAATCGCCCATGACATTGTCCTTGTGCCTGAGTCTGCTGCATGTAGGGCAGCCTGCAGTAAGATCCTTGCTACAGCCTTGCCCTCCTCGACAATTGCTGCAAATTCCTGACCAGAGCCAGCTGGGAGCCACTCTTGAATTTTGTCAGTCTCCCAGGAGTTGAAGTTGTAGCACCTCAGAATCACTTGCTGATTAGCAATGTGAAGGTGGAGCGCCCCCCCCAGCCGGTGGAGTGCACCTTCTTACCGAAGAGATCCAGCTTCTTTGAATCCTTGAACTTGGATGTTAGTGCTTGATGTGCTTGTCTCTCCTTGTCATTTGCCACTGCTACCACCAGCGATCCCGACTGTGGGTGAGTAGAGACTTGTGGTGGGGGAAAAGTACTTTCTTTCTATTCCTTTAGCTGTGGGGGGGATAGAAGCTGGTGTTTGCCACAATCTCTTTGTGGTGGATGTATTGTTTTTATGATGGGTAATGCTACTCTGGAGGGACCCCCTCGTGCCAAAATAGCCACCATAGGGTCCTCCAATTTCCACACTTCCTCTGCTTGTAGTCCCAAGTTCTTGGCAACCCTCCTTAGCAACTCCTGGTGTGCCCTATTATTCACTGGTGGTGACAGTCAAAGTCCCCGCCATCTCATCAGGGGAGGATGTTGACGACTCCCTGGATAGAACCGGGTCTTCCAGTCTGACTGGGTCACGGGATTCCCTTTTGCAGCCAGGTTGTCAAGCTCAGTGCCAGGATCTGCACCGGTACCGGTCTCGGCACTGCACACTATGCTCACCTCAGCACCGGAGTCATAATCCCCTTCAGTGCCATGAGGTGATAGTTGGACCTCAGATGGTCAGGGAGCCTGTGCTTGTGAGGCAACCAAATAGGACTGCCCCAACAGGAAACCTGGGCCTCGCGGTATGCCCCTGGAGTCCAAAAGGGCCATTGTGCAAGCATCTGCCACTGTGCTGGTCAAAGTCCCATGAAGGGGGTCTGCCCCTCCTCCTGTCTGTATTGGCCTCCCTGCAACTGGTGCCAACTGTTCCTGGAGGTGCAGGATTCTGCCTCTGAGACAGATGATTATGATTCTGAGAGTGGAGACCACAGTGGTGCAGAGCAGGATGGCGCCAGGGAGCAGTGCTAGCAAGAGGGTGACTGGTGTCACATCATGGTAAGCTTGCCTCTAGATGGCACCATACTTCACTGTGGAGTCAGAGGTCTTTGTTCCGCTCCTCCATCCTGATGGGGGACTACTGTGCCATCACGGCTGTCAAGTCCCTAGCCACCTTGAATGTGTCCTGGGTGGAAGGAGAACGCAGCTCTCCCACATGGCTCTTCCTTACAGATGAGTCCAAAGGCACTGGACCCAACAGCACCCTATGCGGGACCAAAGTTGACAGTACTGGCCCAGTGGGGAAGGTGCCAGGTGTTCAATCACGGGACGCACCCGTTATCTCTTCCCGCAGCCTTTAGTGTACGTAGGTGAGCATCCTCTCTTGGTTTTCTTCCACCTCTTATGAGGTACTGGAGAGCAGGATTGGTGCCAGGGAATGCCAGTGCTGGGGATCCTTCAGTGCCAAGTGCTTCTTCTGTGCCCTAGCCTCTCTAAGAAAGGCTGGCACACTGCATCCCAAGGTACTGGGTGCCAAGTTTGAGTGGCCCAGTTGGGGGTGAAGAGCTGTCTCCATGAGGATGTGCTTCAGTGTCACACTCCTGTCCTTTTTGGTCCTTGGATGGAAACCCCTGCAGATCTTGTACTGGTCGGCTTGATGGATTTCCCCTAGGCACTTCAGACAGGATATGTGGGGTATCACCTTTTGGCATAGATTTGTGGCAGGTCCTGCACAGTTTGAATCTTTGTGACTGTGGAGGGATTGGCTGTCCCTCCTGGTCAGTCACTGAGGGAGGCCACACCCACTCCTTACACTGCTCTGCCAGGAGTTGGCCCAGCCCAGATTAGACGAACTCCCCGGGGTCAGGTGGGGTACCCTAAGGCAATACGCTGTCCCAGAGGGCCCCCGGCGGGCTGGCACACAGTTCAAAGGGCCCGCAGCGGGGCGGCACACCGGATGACACCCTTATGGGCAGTGTGCAGCTCACAGCCACTCAGGGGGATCAGGGAAGGGGGAGGGGGATGCAGGCACACCCGACTCCACTGCGTCCCAGCCCAGGTCCCTAGCTGTAGCAGAGGGGTATGCCACGGGTCAGCGGGGTCCCAATCGCAACACGCTGACTCTTGGTCTGGTCCTTCAATTTCCAGGCAAAACCTCTCCAGGCTGCTTCCTGCCCCCTTTCCCTCGGGTACCTGCTCTGCTGCCGCCCACTCATCCTTGTTGGGGGCGAAGGGGGGGGCAGCAGTACCAGCAGCTTGTCAGGGTAATCGGCCAGGGGCAGGTTGTAGAACCCTTCAATCTCGTCCAGGGGTGACAGGTCCAGCAGCTCCTCTCGGAGGTCAGCAGGGAGCAGTTCCTCCAGGTCGGGCCCGGTCAGGACCTGCGCCTCATCATCCTCTGGCAAGGCCAGAGGCAGCTCCTCCAGGTCGGGCCCTGGAATGCCCACCTCCTCCTCATAGGCGTCCAGCAGCTTCTCCAAGTCCTAGCTCGTCTGGGACCCCCCGTCTGGTGGGGTGTCTGACTCTGGGGGTATGCCGGGATACCAGGTCGACCACTGGTCGGTCACCGGCACCCGGACCCAGGCCCTGATCCGCTTACCTGGGTATGGGGTCCCAGCCTGCTCGCCGGGGTACCAGTCTGCAGGCAGCTTGGGAGCCTGGAGAGGCATGTCCTTTCTCTCTGGGAGCTGGGGCTTGACTGAGCTCCTGGGCTTCTCTTTTATACTTCCTGTCCCGCCCCCTCACTTCTGGGCAGGCAGACAGGCAGTCTCTGGCTCCGCCCCCACGGGCCTGGCCTGTCTCTCTCTGGCAGTCTCGGAGGGAGCCCACTCCCCCCATTACAGGGACCGAGGCATGCCCCACTCCTGGGGCATAATCAGGTGTGGGGGGGCAAATAAAACATATCTAACTACAGACTAAGTTAACCAACTCTAATGCACTATTTACAGGTTCAATAACTTTCTACCACTAGAGGAATGCTTGCTGATGAGAGAAGGCAAGAAGCTTCAATGATCATCACAGGCAGTAAGAAGGAATTCAAGAGACAGCAGGTCAACAGGGCCTTATATAAAGCACCATGGAGGTGCCAGTGGATGCCTGCACTGACCCAATGGGTACCGCTAAGGGAAAGGCCTTTCGATGACTGTGCACATCAGGCACGATGCACATGGCACGCACACAGCTACTTGGAATTGACATGAGCAAGCACTCAAAGAACAACTTACCTTAGTTGCAGAAGGAAAAGGTCTTCTTTCTTTCTGCATCAAGACCAGAGTACCAGGAGGTTTTAGTATGGTATTTTCCATGCTGGAGTGTGGTGAAGCCAACAACATATGATTGTCTTTGAACAGCATTCCCTTCGATGCAGCATTATGCCATTTACCGGGGTGGTTTTCCTGTGTCGACTGCTGGATCCACTCAGCGGGTCTACACAGACTGCTCAGTCAATCCAGAGCAATCGATCTGATGGCGGCGAATTTGCCGCCGTCAGTGTGGACCCAGCCTTAGATGGTGTTGGGAAAAAGGTTCTCATCTCAGGTGGATGATGTTGATGCCAGCAGTCTCCCCAGCTGTGTGTGTTTTCTACTCTTACACAGAGATTTATAGAAGGAGTCCTTATCTCTACTGCTGCCTTGCCTCCACATCCAATACAAGCTTGGCAGCATGTTTCTTGGCACCTCTGGGGGGGAGGGAAGGGGGTCTGTCTACCCTGGGTCAGACAGCCTCACAGCATGCTCCATGTGGCGTTTCTTGAGTCTGTCTGCCTTTGCCTGTTGCATTTGGCTGGGACAGGAGCAAACATTGCACTTGAAAATGACCAGGGCTTCTCTGAAGCAATATAGCACCTCTGCCAGTCATCTGAAACTGGGAACACCTGAGGGCAGGAGGCAGAGTTCTTAAAGCTTGGGAATTGGGACACAATAGATCTAGTATGGGGGATGAAGGGAAGGCCCTACCCTGCAGACTATACTAACCAACCATCTAACACTAGTACTATACTAAACCAACAAAAACTATTTCATTGACATAAAATGAAATATTTACAATACTTACTGGTTCAAAGAGAAAAAGCCTTAGAGGAAACTAAATGTTCCATCTCGTATCATGCAGCGGTAGAGAAGTACTGGAGAGGTGTTCAGTCTGCACCGCCCCTTATGCCCTCAGATTGGCACACAAAGAGACAAATGGCATTGGCACAGACCAACAGACACTGCTGGGGGAAAAAAAAGCCTCCAGTCTCTCACGCACACTGTGTATGCATGGCCAAAGCGGAATACACACCTGCACTCGAGAAAGTATTTTTTCTTTTTATTAGGAACGTGACCAACAAGGATATGGAAGACACAAGCCTGGTCTACACTTACCTTCCAGATTTGGCAGCAGTTGACGGGAGATACGCAAGTGACGTAAAACACTTGCGTATCTCCCGTCAACTTCGCTGCGTCTGTTCTGCGCGCCGTCCACACTGCGCTGCGCCGACGGGAATAGCATTCCTGTCGACGCAGCACTACGCCACTTACAGGGGTGGTTTTCCTCCGTCAATTTCTGGATCAACTGAGCAGGTCTACACAGACCGCTCAGTCGATCCAGAGCAATCGATCTGACGGCGGCGAATTTGACGCTGTCAGTATAGACCCAGCCATAGAAATGCTGCAGATTTTGAGAGATGCTATGAGTCAGTTGCCAAAATGCTGATAAAGTACAGTAATTACAGCAATTTGAAAGAAACTGACTTTAGAAAAGGGGGTGTAATAAGTATAAGCAGAGACATAGAATAAGTATTAGGTGGAAATAACTAGAAAGTAAAAAAGTTATGATATGATGAGATAGGATACATCTTGAAGGTGTAACTTTTGGTTTTTAACAGTGGAAATTATGAAGTGATAGGAATTAGAACATTCATATCCATAAAGAAGAAACCAATGTATTATGTACCAAAGGCTCTAAAAGATTTGAGTATAATGTATGCTGGCATCATCCCTTGTTTATTTAAAATTGCAATGTTTTTTTCAGTACCTATTTGCATAAAACATTATCTTACTGTCTGTTAGTTAGGAAGTGACCAAATATTTCTAATGCAGCAACTTACTATCCTTCTTTATGATGAGACAGAAGAGATTGAAACAGTTGTTGTGTTAGCAATTTAACTTTCTCCATGGTTCTGTGGTTTGTTTATATGGGACACATCATGACTAATGCACAAAACCCAAAATGTTTGCACCAGAACTTCAAATTCCCTTCTAAAATAAAACAGCGCCTTCCCTTCACAAACTATTAACATTACAGTTATCTAAAATTAAGATATGGCCCCTTTTCAGCAGCAGTACATTTCAAAAGCTGTACCAAAGCAGCATGTATTCAACTTACAAGATAGGTGACCATTTCTTTTTCCAGGTTGACTTGCTCAAATAATGAAAGGTCATTATCAACTTTTAAAGAGTACATCCTTCTCTTCACTTTCTTATGATGTCGCTTTTGGAGCCAGTAAGGAAGTAAGGCTTCTACAAATTGATTAAGGATCTGTGAAGTTATCAGTAGAGTAGCCAAGCTCTTAAGAAAATTAAACAAAATATTTATTTAATACAATTGTGAAATATTTAAAATTATTTAATATTTTGTGCATTTAAGTAACACTATCAATGATTATTTATATCACAATAAAAGCAAGTCTCAGTTTAGCAATACCACAGCATATGAGGTGGATCCAATTCCCAGTCTTTGCCATGGCCTGGCAGGGACTAAGTGCTGAGGAGACTGTACGCTCAGTCCACTGGGGAAAATGAGTGCTTTGCCAATGTGTAACAATCCCAGTGACAGAACTAACAATGGGGCTAAACAGGCTTGAAAGCAAGTCAAATTAAGGCCTGTTGAGACAAAGAGTCACTATAACCAAAGTTTGGGAAAATAAATGGATGAAAACGGAGACTTCTTGTAGCTCCAAAGACAAGTAGCTCAGAAACCACCACACAAGGAAAAATAAAGGACAATTTCAAACACAAGAAAATCTTAAGTGACACTGTAATTCATGATACCAGCATTCCATTTCCAGTATCCCATTACCTGGGTGAGTAGGAGCTGCTCATCATCAAAGGTTGGTATTTATAACCAATAGTTTTTAAAAATCATTCTTTTTTTGTTTCTTCTTTTTCTGCTTTTAAGCTGTATGCAGACCTACTTCTTTAAAAAATTACTCACAAAGACAAAAAAAATAGGTTTGTGTTTGTTTGGTTCTTTATGATGTGTAAAGAAAACCTGAAAGCTTGTATGGATTTAAATTTTGTTTTGTTTAATTTCTTTTCCACTTGCTTTTTACCTTAAAAGTATCAACAGTATCAAGTCTTGTCCTTCCTAATTTTTCTGCAGGTCTCCTGGGAGGACCAGAGAACTAGATTTGAAGGTTTCTCAACATTAAATCAAATATTTTAAATTAGTTTTAAGCAAAGATTTTTTTTCTTCCACTTGTTTTTCATGCATTTCAGTTAAACAGGTGTCAATAAAAACAGCTTTAAACAGTGACTAAAAATGTTTTTCCCCCTCAATCCTTTCCAAATGCTTGGCTTTTATGGAAGTCATAATCCTACTGTTCTCCTGTTGTCAACAGTGACCCTCAGGAAAAACAATGTAGAGAAGATTGCAATGTCCGATTAAAAAATAAATAAATAAAAATAAAGGTTTCAGGTCTTGTTTATATATCAGAAAGATGTAACCTCACAAACACCCTTTTTCTCTTTTGCAGGTCAAATGAAAATAGTTTCTTATTTGTAAGTTTTATTTGTGATTCTTTCATGTTGTTATGACTTTGCAAATATATTAGAGCCACTAAAATAAAGATAACTGGATTTGTCAAAGAATATTAACATGAGGGTGAACACATATTCTGTATTAGAAAAGTGATAAAAACCCTCTAAATTCCTATTTCAATTAACCCTGCATTTCATAGATATCTTACGGTTTCCAGAACTCACCTGTCGCAGAAGTTTCATATCAAAAAGGACAAAAGCAATGTAGAACAGGGAGGCAAAGCAGTTTAAAAAGTTGAACTGCAAAGAAAAAATGTAAATAGTATTATTGAAAAAGAAACTCACTTAATGAGAGCAAATGTAGACTATGATCAATAAATACCACCCAATTAAAGAATTACTGTTCAGATAAAAATTCTTCATTAAAAAGTTCATTACCTATATTACTAACAATTTAGATTTTCTAACCTACTTTTCAACATCTATGCCATTTACTTTTTGCATTTTTCTCATCTTTGACAGTGATACTAGACTGCACAATTTCCTTTAGGCTCCCCTGAAAATCTGAGCCTGTTCTCAATGTGCTAACTCCTAGAAGCTCCATTCAGTTATGGCATTGTACAAACAAAGTAAGAAGGTAGCTTCTGCCCCAGATACAACACAGGGGTATAACAAAACAAGTCAAAAGGAGAAGTGAATGGAAAAGGAGAGAAAACAGTAGAGCACATTCTTACAAATGCCAGCTTTGACCCTGACTCAGAGAAGCATTCCTATTCAGAAAAGCACTTAATATGTTTACATGATTTCCTGATTCAGAGCGTACGCACACAGCTATATTAAACTTTTAAAATATAAGTAACAAAATATAGCAGATAAACATTAGACATGCCTAGAAATCTCTATATAGCTTTCATCACTTGGCAGGTTTAAATAGACATCACAATACAAGAAGGTCTTGAGGAGAGATTTGAAGGACAAACTTTGGTCTTAAACTGAGATGACAATGTTTCTTTAAGTTATGTCACAGTGTTGGAAATACATTATAAATAAATACCTGCTGGATGATTCATTGAGAAGGGCGTGTACATGTCATATATGCTGCAGTTGCATTTAAGGTTTAATCAGTTTTAAAAGATTGTATGAGTTTGCCAGATACTCCCTACATTTAAAATGGGAAATACTACTGGAATCAGTATTATCTCTAAAATAAGAATGAATTTTTAAAATGGTGATAACTGTTATTCATGTATTTGGAACCTTGCCGAAATGAAAGGATATATGTGGCGTGATGGATACATTTTCTGGATATACATACAGCTCCCAACTGATTGCCCAACAGAACAACTGCCAAAAATGTATCCTACTTGCCATCAGTGTTGGCAGAGTTTGGGGAGAAACAGGAGGTCTGTTTATTCCACCCCTCTTCCAGAGCCCTCTGGGTTCTCTTCTTTCTGTCATTTGTAAGTACCACTATGCCATGACAATTGTCATCTGAACATTTTGCAAGATAGGAAAGTGAATCTGTTGAGGGTTCCATATAGGTGTATGGTTGTACATTATTATATAAATTAGATATATGTACACAGAGATATAATATACAGTATTTAATTTATGTCACATACATGCTACAAAAAATAGCCAACAATCCCATTTTCTGATGAACAGCTGTAGAAGCAAAACTGTATCTGCATAAATATGATTCCTATGAACAATGAGGCAGCCAATGGTTTTGGATAACACCTTTTTGGTAAGTCTTTCATTAACCAAAGGACACTAACCATCTCTAGCTGCATAAGCTAACAGCACAAGAGTGACCTCAGTCAAAAATACTAGAGTTGTACTTGAGGCTACAGCAGTGATTCACCAGAAAAAATAAAGAACTCATGCAAAATTAGCAAATTTTAACTGGATTTAAAATACCCAAACCCACTAAGATTATAACATTACACATCACAAAAACATACAAGATAACATCTTGAATTCATTATGTTTATGTAATGATTTATTTCTCCAATCCCAGTTTTTTTTAATTTACTTTTTTTATTTATTACTGGAGATACAAAAATGAAACTTTATTTTAACATTTATCTGTTCCTGCTGATTATTTCCCACCTGAAATCATAATCCCATGCAGTGTCAATCAGTTGGGGATGGAACAACATCATTAGAGCAGATTATAACTTGACAAGAACGAATAAGCAACAGGAATAAAAAATTGTTTAATAACAAAAACGTGATTCGGAGGAAAAAACAAAGACAAATTTTCAAAAGTAACCAATGAGATTTGTGATACTGCCATTTTTTGGATGCCCAACTTGAAATACATTGAAGGGCCTGATTTTCAGAAGGCAGATGCTCAATACTTTTTAAAAATCTAGCCTCTTTAAATCTTCCCAACTAGGGCATCCAATAGTTTAAGCACCCTAACTCATTAACTGCTTTTGAAAATGTACAATGTAGTATTTAATCATTAAATTCAAAGTTAACGTTGTATATAAGTAAACACATAAGAAACAGAAAATGTTAAGCTTTCTATAGCAAGAGTTACTTTGCCACCTTGTACATACTTTAATATTAGAGTTACGTAATTTAATAATTTAACTAGCATTCTAATAATGTAACATAAAACTAATTCCATTGAATGCACTGATTTTTGAAAGACTTCATTGGCCTTTAAGCCATGATCCTACACTGTGATCCATGAAGACAGACACCTGTCTGTGCAGAGCCCAGCTGACTTCAGCAATGCTCTAGTCCAGTGGTCCCCAAACTTTTGGGGTTACACCCCCTCCTTACCTGTTCTCCCCACCTCCCCCCGCCTGGAGCCGCAATTGGGAGCTGGGGCCAAAGCTGTAGTCGGGGGGCTGTGAGCTAGGTCCCGAGCTGGGGCCGGAACTGGAACTGCAGCCATGAGGCCTGCGGTTGGGAATGGGGCTGTGGGGCCCAAGGCCACGAATAGGGCAGAGAGCTGGGGCTCGGGACCAGGAACAGGCAAGGATCATGTAAGGAACCAGGCGGGGCCCCAGGTGCTGGCTGTGGCCAGAAGTGGCACTCAGGGCCTGGGGCATGGCCAGGAGCGGGGCGCGGGACCGAGAGGTGACTGGAAACTGAGGCTGGGGCTGCAGCCACGGGTTGGAGGCTGAAGTGGAGGTGGTGGCAGAGCAGAGCTGGGTGCTGCTTCCTCTTCACCCGTGGGGGCTGGCCCTGGCCCCACGATGCCTCCCCAAAGGTTCCTGCCAACATAGTGCAGTCCACACTGTCACTTTTGTTGGTGAAATTTATGTCTGTCAGGGGTTTGAAAAAAACACCCCCTGATCAATATAAGTTTTACAGACTAAAGTGCTAGTGTAGACAAAGCCTACATAAGGAAACCTCACAAAAACAGGGAATGAGAGGAAGACAAAGCCTCAGACAAGGAAGAGCAAGGGCAAGGGGCTCCTGAAGGAAGAGGTAATCTATCCTGTAAAAGTTTCATGGTGCAGAGGGCCCCAGCCTGCTTTCCTAAGACCAGATGGCCCCAAGAACCCTGGATAATACAAGGTACTCAGACCCCAGCCCAAAGAATGTCCTGGAGTGGTAAGGAAAGTGAAGCAGAGACATGCATTTGTTGTTTATTGTTTTGTATGATCTGTACTCTCCTGTGCTTTAGAAGAGTAAGTATAAAAGAGCATTAAATTGTTAGTCTGTGAAAAATGTATGTGTGTGTTGACTGCTTCACAACTGCTTTTGGGTTGTAATTCTGGGAGAGGGGTCTGTTTAAGAAATTGGGGTATCTTGGAGGTCTGTGCTGATTTTGGGGACATAGGGCAGGTAAACAGAGGCGTAATAGACAGAATCAGTGCCCAAGAAACGTGCCAAAGAGGCCAAACAAGAAACCAGTGCTGCTTCCTATAGGACCCTTAGAAGCTTAACACACCCCGGGGGATCCAAAGCACAGAGGCTTACATTTCCTTCATAACAGTCATAATGGGTGACCAATGTAATGTCAAAAACTGCTTCCTGACAGAATTTGCTGTTTGGCTTGTACTGAGCATGCACAATAACATCTGGTGAAGCTGTTGCCCTTGCTATGCCTTCACCTGGAATTAAAATGTACTGCCTGCTGTTCACAGGGGCGAAAAGAAGCAAATTGGAGGGGGAATGGGCAGGGTCTGAACCGGGAGTGGAAACTGATTGTATGGGGAGAAAGGGGGCATCAAACAACAGGAGGCAGGGGAAGAGGGGCAAAATTTGGGATGGGGGTAGGAGTCGGGATGAAGACCAGGGTTGAGGGGCTGCCAGATGGTGACAGAAGGCAAAACCTCAGCTCAGGGAAGAGCAGAGGGGATAAAAGTTACCCCAATGGGATAAGCCACCTGACGTGTCTGCAAAAATAGGATGATGGGGTAGAGGGGCTTTTTTTATTTCTCCTCTCACAGGACCATATGTCTCAGCACCTGCTTCCCCGAGCTGTGTCCTTAAAGGCCCACGGCATCCCAATGCCTAGCCATGTCAGCTCTTCTCCAACATAACTTACTGATGTGGTACATGAGACTTGATTCAATGAAATGTTTAACATACACCCCTGCAAAAAAAAGAATCTGTCATGCATTTTGAATATTTAAAAGAATCCCTTATCAGTTTATATGTCTGCATGAGGTCTCATAGCAGTTCATAAATGTTTTATCTGCTGCTGTGATTCCCTGAATTGCACTCCTTTTCTTGTAATCCATTTTAAATATATCTATGCTCCTTCTAATTGTTTACTTTTTAAAATGTTATTTTTATTACTGATATTACTCTGAGAATATCATTTACCTGTGTCAACATTGTGTAGTCGGATGTCATTGTGCTACTTAATTTATATTTTAATAGCAAATAATCACTGAAAATGTTTATCAGTAAATAGTTGTTAGTAGTTTTAGCAATGACATGTGTTTCTAGTATAGCATTCCCTATGCTTTTACTGTGATTTTTAATTTGGCATTTTTAATTTTACATTTTTCTTTTCATTTTTATACCACAAATTTATTCTGTTTGATCATGTGACTTCCAGTCTAACTGATTTCCTGGCCTGGTGTAAAAAATTCTTCATTTTCATTTGATCCGCCAATGGGGGGATTGCCTTTCTCAACTGCTTTTTTGCCTCTTTAGTCCTTTTTCGCATTTACTGCTTCTGTGTAGAACTTGGTTCCCAAGGACAGTATATTATCTTACAGTAAATCTTTCTCAAAGGCAAAATTCTCAAAGGCAAAAATCTACTGCAATTTTTACTGAACATAAAAGAACAGCCATACTGGCTCAAACCAAAGGTCCACCAAGCCCAATATCCTGTCTTCCGACAGTGGGCAGAAGAATGAACAGAACAAGCAGTCACTGAGTGATCCTCTCATCCATGCCCAGCTTCTGGTAGTCAGAGGCTAGGGACATGGACACCCAGAGCATGGGGTTGCATCCCTGACCACCTTGGCCATTGATGGACCTATCCTCCAGAAACGTATCTCATTTTTTTAATCCAGTTATATGTTTGGCCTTCACAATATAATTAACACACATCTACAACCTTAAGATTGCTTGGCAACCACAAGATTTCAAATATCAGGAGTTATACATCCCCAAGTCATGACGTTTAAAAAAGAAATAAATTATATTGGGTTCTTTTTATGTGCCTTTTTGTTCCTGAGCCTTTGTGATGCAGGAGGCCCAGATCCACAGAAGTAGGAGCTTAAAACCCTGAGTGAATCTTGGCCTACCTTCATAATTTTGTTTCTAAGTGGTAACATCAATTCATATACTTAAGGCCACAACTACACTACAAACTTATGTTAACTCAAGTTATATCAGCATATAGTCGCTGCAGTTAGTATGTCACTTGTATGTGTGCCTACTTGGCTCCTTGTGTTAGTGGTGAGTGTACTCATCAGGAGCACTTGTATTGATTCAGAGTGCAGCACACCATGGATATGTATCCCACAGTACAACTTACCACTGTCCACTGCATTGTATTTTGGGAAGTTTTGGCAATGCATGCTGGGGCCCAAATGGGTCGCACAGAGGTGACTGGGAGCATGGGGTCAACTTCCCATAAGGATATACGTATCCCATAATTTTTGCACCTTTTTTCTTAAGTCCCACAAACCCTTATGTCCCTCCTCATTGTCTGCCATCTCTGACAGAAGCATGAATGAAGCCTGCACAGCTCTGCACTAATGTTATAAGCATTACAAGCCCAGGTCGCACAATCCTGCGGTATTTGCAGAGCCGCAAGAACAGATGTGGGGGAAATGACAATTTTGTGCAGAACAGACTGCTGTGGGACATTGCAAAAACCAAGCTTGCTGGTGGCATTCATGGACTAGCTGCAGGTATTGGAGTGCTCATTCTGGGCCCAAGAAACAAGCACCAACTAGTGAAATCACATAGTAATGTAGATTTGGGATAATGATCAGTGGCTGCAGAAATCTTGGATGTGCAAATGCCATATTTCTGGATCTGAGTGCCGAACTTGCTCCAGCGCAGGGACACAAAAATGACTGACACTGACAGTGGAGAAGCAAGTGTTGATTGCTCTGTGGAAACTTTCAACACCAGATTGTTACCATCAGAGAGACTCTCTCAACTAAATACAAGGTGGAATAGATTTGTTTATCATTAATAGTTAACACATATTATAAGAGACCATTCCATGTTAAATCACCGGTTAACACCTCTCCCATCAAAGGGGCATTGGCAGTTACAGAATGTTGTCTCTTATAACTCCGGGTAAAAGGAGTTGAAGCGAGGACTCAGATCCTTTCGCTATCCAATTCTATTGGGATAGTGTAGACATCAGTAAAAGTTCCCCAAAATAGCTAGATCATTCCCCTGCTTACATAACTGGCATCATGGATCTGTCCCATTGCTTTACTGATTGAGTTCTGGTAGCACTGTCCAGGTATAGTTGCGAATCCTTCAATGGCTGGAATTGAAGAACTATGGGTCCAGTTTGCTGAACTTCAGCACAAATTACTGGACCAGGATGAGGCATTACAAGCTAGATCTAAGCAGAGAGAAATTTTATCATTGGCCAAAGTGGTGAAAAACCAGCAGGCTGCTGCAGCTCAGAAGCCTCCTACCATTTATGTTCCATGAGACTGGAAGATACCGGAGGTCAGTGGCTTCCGAACAAAGTCAGGGGACGTCATGACAGAAGAATGGATTATGTCCGTGAAGGCAGCTCTTTGGGTGCTGAGAGTACTTGAAGACGATCACGTGGATTTTTTGGAAGAGCATCTCAAACCCCAGGCCAGATTCACAGTGAAGTTCATGACAACAGCTGACAAGACAGATGTAGAGAAGATATTTCAGCTTCTCTTAGAAATGCATGGAGACAAAATGCATACTGGAACCAGACTCAAGGTATTCTATGAGCAGACACCGTATCCAGGTGGGAGCATTAGGGCCTATACATACGACCTCCAAAAGAAAATAAGCAAGGTGGAGCACCAGGATCTACAACAACTTCTGAATGCAGATCTGATCCTGAAGGAACAGCTCATGCTAGAGTTCCGGGATGACTTCTTCCGCCATGAAATGAAAAGGAGGTTTAAAGAATAACCTAGTAAGAAGTTCTATGAACTCCTGAAAGCTGCCATTACATGGTCTGAAAAAGAGGAAGTTCCTGTGGAAGAGACAGCCAATCCCAACCCCCGTACCCAAAGTGAAGTCCTAGTGAATGCAGCTACCAAGGAAAAGACCCTGCCTCAAACACAGTTAACGCTGGAAAGTTTAAATGAATCTATCTAGAAATTGGAAGGGGAGATGCTGAAGGTGATGAAACAAACTCTCACCGAGCACAACAAAGTATCCAAGGGCACCAGGATCCAGAAGATCCCTGCTGAAGAATGACAGGGAAGATACATTTGCAACACTTGTGAAAGTCCAGGGCAAACCAGCTAAGAATGTCCACTGAAAAGGAGACCTAAGTTCCAGGCACTTGAAACCAAAGAGAGACCAGTAATGAGTGGCCCAACTACAGTAGAAGGCCAAGCACTGCCAGAAGGATTCTTAGTCTGCATACAGTGCTGAAAGGAACTCAGACAGTGCCCGCACAGTTAACAACTTCTGTGAACGAGCATTTGAAAACTAACTGCTGAAGTACTTACAGCAGGGGTGAAGACCAGCTGTTTGTTTGACAGAAGGTCAGAAGTCACCATCATTATTGAGGCCTGGTCATCGACTGGAGATACACAAGCTACATACTGTAGCTTGCATATCTCTCACCAACTTATTAACGTTCTCTTACTGCAGCGTCTCTACTGCGCGGCGTCGACAGGCAACG
Organism: Mesoclemmys tuberculata; assembly: GCA_007922155.1. Classification (NCBI taxonomy): domain Eukaryota; kingdom Metazoa; phylum Chordata; order Testudines; family Chelidae; genus Mesoclemmys; species Mesoclemmys tuberculata. The sequence goes on along the minus strand of ML675603.1, from coordinate 68,499,062 downwards.
CTCTCCAGACGACACAGCCTTACTCCTTTCGGAGGGGTGTGGATTTACTACATCAATCTCAGAGCATTTCTGGGATCAATTATTCGGATCTCCACTGCCCGCTCAATCGATCCCTCTGCATCAATCCATGTAGCCTGATGCAGCGCCCAGCAGTGTAGACATGAGTTGCATTTTCAGAAATATTTTAAGCATAAGGAGCCTATCATATACAACGCATGGTTTTTATGTCTAACAGCAGCTAATGGAATGGCAATCCTAATGATGGGATGCCTTGAAACAGACAGAGTAAGTGTTAGACACTGCCAGGAAAATGCATCTTCAACCTGAAAGTCAAAGTCTCTGAAGGTGGAATCCAGGGATGAACTTCATTAGCGAGCTGAAAGAGCTACTGTTGCCAGGAGAAGGAACCCGGAAGGTGAACCATCACAGGCACTGTAAGAAGAATGCTGTGCTGAGTAGAGTGCTGGCTTGACCGGAGAAAGAGAGTGCCATTCCCTGGGCCCCACTGGGCAGCCTGGAAGTGTTAAAGTGGTCAAAAGACAGAAGGTAGTTATTCCTCCCTGGAGCAGGAAGTTGCTTGATGAACACAGCAGGTAACAGGATATACCAATGGATATTGAGTGCTTATAGAGCCTACATCTTGGGAAAGCCTACCTAATGGGCTCCTGCTAGCCAATGTACCGACTAATGGCATTAGAGGAAGAGTACCAGAAAATAAAACTTCTGAATTCAAGCATGAAGGCTGTGGAATTGTATTCTCGAATCAGAGTTGCAAGGGTACACCAATCTGAGGAAGTGGTTCCTCGGGTAGAGGTACCTTTGAAGAAAATGGAGATGAGCTGTAGGTGACAAGAAGGGAGAACAAGTTCTCTCTTCTCAAGAAATATATGGTAGGAAGCTGCCAGTTCCAGTTCAAGTGGAGCTCCAATAGCTGATTGATGCAAAGGAGGCTAACTTAAGGGTGCTACTAGAGAACCATCAAGAAGCCTTTTCTAAGGATGAGGTGACTAATTTGGATGACTGGGTCTTAAGAGAAATATTTTGGTTTTCTTGGAATTATACAGCTGGAATATAAATGACTAATAGAGAAGTTTAATTGTAATGTACATTTCAGTAAAGAAAAATGTATGTTAAAACTCTGTCTCAAAATATATTTAGATGCTTGTTTTTGAAAAATGTTGAAAGGTAAAATAAGTTATTCTTGTTTATATACCTTGTTAAAATAATAAAGTTTTCAAATTTTGAAAAATCTCTTTTTATTTGTGTCCACATTTAAAATAGAGATTACAAAATGTAACAAAGTGTGATGAGTGACCCAATCCATCAGAAGTAGCTACCCCTGGACCAGAGGATGAGAAAGATGAGAGGCAGCAAATTGTGATGGATGGTTATTGCTCTGTCACGTTTTGCTACCCCAGACCAGAGGATGGGAAATGTGAAAGCTAGCAAACTGTGACTGATGTACCTCCATCTGTCAGACATTGCTACCATGACCAGAGGATAAGAAAGCAGAGAGGTAGCAAATTGTGACAGTGCAGCAAAAAAGAATATCTACAGATGTTAGTAACTGCAACTGGTAGCAAAATCCGTTGGTAGCGGTGTTTGACTTTACACCCAGCAGGGAATGCTCACTAGGATCTGTGAAACAGGAGTTCACCCATGCAAAAGCAATAGCAGGACCAAAACGTTAGGCTCAGTTTTAAAATTCAGATGTTTAAAGTTATTTGGTGCAAAGCCCCTATGGGAAAAATTAAATGGTGTGCTATTATTCGTGAATGTATAAACAAAATATGGCTGACTTGACTGAACGCACAGTCTTGAATGATAATTCACCTTTGGGCTTAGAAGAGGTATGGAAAGTTTCAGCCTAAAAATGTGTTTTTGAGAAATTTGTTAATGACAACAAAGGAGTTACTGAAAGATTAGGTGCAACCTTAAGTATAGCGCTTACTACTGTAAAAGCTGTATCAATCCATGTTTTCTAAATAGTACTTTCCAAAACATTTCCAAGAAGCAAGTTTTAGGAAACCAGTAAAACCAACAAAAGCCAGGAGATTCAAAGTAAGTGTTAATGTACTCTTTTAAAAATGGACACTCAAGGTTAAACCGCAAAATAAACAAACAAGCAAACAAGTAAATAAAGCCTATCCTGACAGCCATCCCATATTGCAATCTTGCATTCAGGAATGCAGATATATAGTATATTTCCTTATGGTTTGTGTTACAAGGAGACGTATACTTTAAAAAAGCAACTGAAAATATATACGCAACTTATTGTGAGTCACACAGTAAAACAGAGCAGCACCTATAGAAAGTTGCAAAGCAAGGGCATGAAACAGCGAACACTTATACTGATGAATAACTGTACTCCTGTGACAGCTTGTGCGAGTACAAGAATGCACTTCAAAAGGATTTGCACAATCAGCCTCTCTATCAAACATCTGGTAATATTCTTGAATGAATGAATCAGTGAAAACAAGAGCTTTTTTATATATAAATTTGAACTGTATCCTTTAAAGAATAAAAGCATCAAGGCACAGCAAAACTCATCTAAAGACAAACGAAAAATCCACACATCTAGAATCTAAAAAGAAGAAATTCAGTATAGGAAAACTGACAGTTGACCACTGTGGAAACAACCATCTAACACATTACATATTGCTTCCTTAAGTAAAATTAAAGCAGTTTACATTAAATATACCTACCACTAAGACCTTCAGAATTAGATGATTCTGATGTGACGATTCCAGTCTATGATTTTCTAAAATATTAAAAACAATCAATTGATAAACAATACAAAGCACAGAATATATGTTAGACACTACTGTGTATTAGACAAGCATTTTTTCCCTCCAGTTTGGAGAGAAATATCTAAGCAAGAGACTGTGGGGAAAAGTTTGTGCTATGCCATTCCCACTTCAGTGTTTAGCCCATCTTCAAGTATCCTGATGCATAACAAGTATATTAGTATTTTTTTCTATTAAAAATACTTCTAAATATCTTTTGTGATAATTTTTTTATAATAGAAAAATAATAGGAAAAGTGCACTAAGTGTGAACCATTATTGAGGCTCTGATCCTGTTCCCACTGAAATCAAATGCAAAACAAACTGAGGGTACATGTACACTACAATCTTAAATCAACCTAGATTAGGTCAATTTACAGCCACCACAACTGCAGTGGAGGATGTCCACACTACCCTCCTTCTGTCAGTAGCATGTGTCCTCATCAGAGGTGCATGTGTCCTCATCAGAGGTGCTGCCACAGACTGAAGAGGGGCAGTGTAGGGGGTTCGAGAGCCCTCCGCACAGTTCCCTACTGGAAGCCCAGCTGCCCCCCGCCCCCAGGCTTCTCGTCACTCCACTCTCAACTGGGAAGGGGAGAAGGGTGTGGGCAGCTACAGGTGGCTTCTCCTCTCTGACACGGAGATCTGCACCCAGAGTCAGGCTGCCATGCTCCCAGCAGTGAACCAAGAGCCCACAAGGGCAGCCGGGAGCCTTGATGCCAATGTGCTCCCTGTCAGGACCCTGGGGGGCAGCAGTGCTCCCTGTGGGGAGCCCAGGCAGCAACCCAAGATGGGAGCCTGGCAGCCTGGCTTGGAGTGGAGACCAAGCAGAAACTAGTCTGGGGAACTGGGAGCCAGCTTTCATGTACTGACTAGACAGCCAACAATTGATGTAAGAAACACAATGTCTGCACAGACACTGCATCACCTTATCTACATCGACATAAGCCCTATGCCTCCAATGGAGGTGGAGTTATGATGTCAGTGTAATAGGGCACTTACACTGGCGTGAGCAAGGCTGTAGTGTGTATATGGACATAATTAGGTCAACATAAAGCTGCCTTACATCAACCTAACTGTGTAGTTTAGACCAGGGCTGAAATGCAGTGTGAAGCAGGAATGGACCTAATGACTGGGTCCTAATCTAACACCCATAGAAGTCAATGGAAAGACACTCTGACTTTCATGCGACTTTGGATTTGGCTGTTAGATCTCAAATGGGACTTCTTATGGCACATGAAGTTCAGCACATGCACAATTCATTACAGAATTAGAACCTTTAAAGAGTCAGACTTTAGAATTATGATACAGCCTAAACTCTATGCATACTTTTGTTTTGTTTAACTATTTTACAAGTCCCTTCCTTCGTGCTCATTGTCCTGCCTAAGCAATGATTGAATAACAGGATATATCTGTACATACTCATTTTTCAGAGTAGAAATTTACTTTAAAATTAAATGGTGGCTATACATGCATCATCTGAGGATTTGTTTTTATCTGAAGTTATTATTTTTATTTTTTTAAGTTATGCCATCTCAGTTGTGGTTTTCAGTAAGGGCCTTAAAATGGATATTCTCTACAGAAAGGTCATGACTAATATTTTATTCTTTTGAGCTGGAATTTCTGTGGGCTCCAATGGATAGGGGAAGAGCTCCTTTGAAGAATGGGGAGATCTCAATTTAGTTTGTAATGTTTTTTATGCCTAGTGATTATATGTGGGGAAAATGTGTTGCTATTTTGGTTTTCTAATGATTTTTGTATTGTACTTTTAACTGATGGCAAGGGTCCCTGAAGCCCAGAACAGGCATTTTTTTTGTGCGTGTTTAATTAAATCCACATAAATATAGCATATTAATTAATTCTGGAGCATGAAGAGAAAAGTCAAAAAACAAAATACAAACCTGTTATTTAATAGCAGTATTTATTAAAAGAAATAATCTAAACAGATAAACTTTTTTCTCTACAATACCCTCTTCTCAGGCTCACTAAATAACCTTTAATTCAATGTAAGCTCTCTCAAAAAAAATTCAAAGTTTTATCTGTTCTCAGTGCAATCCTTCATCCAAACCAGTATCTTCTACTAGAATTCTTTTCCTTCTCTAGCATCAGTGCTATAGTATTTTGACTCCTTCAAAGAATCCTGTAACTTCCAATCTCTTGAAGGCTCCAGGGCAGGGCAGCAAACATTTCTTGGCACCTGACATTTCTAACAAATCAGCAGCATTCTGGGAGACAGCCCACTGGGGAATCTCCTCTTAGACAGGTGGAATCTTGGTCTGCACCAAATACCTGTCAAGATGCTGTTTTAGAATTTTGTTTTCTTCCTTCCAACCAAAAGCTCAATACACCAGTTTCAGATTAGAAACTGATATTCAGTTTGAATCAGTTTGAATCTGAACTAATTTCAGATTGAAATTAGAAAACTAAAACTTTAGGAAATTAATATATGCTTTTTGTTTTACTTCACAATTGGTAAAAGGCTGTTAAATACTTTAACATACACTGCATGCTTATTCCACTAACCAAGAAAGAAAAGTTACTAATCTGTACTGCAACTGAAATTCCTTGAGATGTTGGCTAAATATACATTCCACTCCTGGTGCACGTGCACCCCATGCACTCAAGATCAGTCTTTGTACAGCTGCATCTGTTAGGTCTGCACAAGCACCAAGTGCCCTCATACTCCCATTCCAAGAGCATAAAGGGCCAACAGCAACTCAGTTCCTTTTCCATCACAGAATCCAATTGTACAATAAGACTCTGAAGCAGCGAGGAAAAAGGGTGGCACCGGTAAAGATGATCAGTGATAACAGTCCCAGATTGTTGGAGGTACACTCTGCACCGAGGCTGAGGTGCTCAGTACTGAGTCTAGGCATGGCTCCAAGGCTGGTCTTAAGGCCATCTCCAAAAGGAGGAACTTCACACGTACAGCACGGTCCTTCTTGGCCCAAGGCTTGAAATCCCTGCAGCTTCGGCAATAGTCTTTCCTATGAGCTTCACCAAAGCACTTCAGGCAGCTTAAGTGTGAGTCACTCAAGGGCATAGATTTAGTGCATGAAGCACAAGATTTGAACTCCAGTGATCGAGGCATGTCCCGGCACCAGGACAGTGGACAACCCCCACTATCTAAGAGCAGAGGCATCTAAGTTGTCTACAAAAACTACAAACTACACTAATTACTAAAACTACACAAACTATTTACACTAAATTTGTCAGAAAAAACCCACTAAGACAACAGTTGCATTAGGCAATGATGAGTTCCAGAAGCTATCACAAAACACGGTAAGAAGGAACTGAAGGAACTGTCTCTTGCTAGTTCTATTCTGCAGCTGTGAAGTGTAACTCTCAGCTCAGCTAGATGTACATGTGATAGCTCTGCTTGAGCTAACAGACTAAAAATAGCAGTGGCACAGCTGGTGGCTTAGGCTAGCCACCTGAGTACAATCCTGTCCAAGATCCTAGGTATGTACTCAGGTGGCTATCACAAACCGCCATGGCCACACTGCTACTTTTAGGACACTTTAGCTTGAGCAAAGCTAGCAAATGTACATCTACCCAAGCTGTGAATTCAGCTCCCAACTATTGCACAGACATACCTTTTGTGTGGGTATATCTTCACCGACGGCAGCAAATTGCCATCATCAGATTGATCTATCCAGATCAATTGAACAGTCAGTGAAGACCCGCTCAATCCATCCGGAAGTCAACGCGTTAAAACCGCCCCCTCAAGTGCAGTACAGTGAAGACGCCGCATAGGAGTTACGAAGTCGATGGGAGTTAGGCAAGCTATTCTGTGTAGCTTGCCTAACTCCCATCGACAGATATCAAATTTGAAGGTAAGTGTAGACCAGGCCATAAGCTCTTGTTTGAGAAGATGTACGTGAGGTATGCTCCCAGGAAGGAATACAGGGTCTCCAACATGACCATGTAGGAACAGGGGAACCAAGACATATGACTACCCTCATATCTCCTACAGTGCTTACATCTGTAAGAAACTACAATACTCTCTCTCTGACCCACAAAACTAGGAACAGCCCTATGGGAGTAAATGGTAGATCCCTTCCCAGCTTAGTGGGAATCAGAAGAAGAATAAAAGAATTTCAATTCCAGAAGAGGGGCTGCATATGCATTCAGTACCAGAGACAAGGTAGGTTACTGCTAGACAGTGGGGCAACCTACTAGTGGAATGAAGCCGCCTACTTGTTGCAAGGATACTAAACTTCCTCCATTATCTGGAGATTCCTTGGCATTATATATCTCACTGGTACAGAAGAAGATGGGGCTGTGAACCTCTGAAATAAACTATAGCCCAAAGCAGTTGCCTGAGTCAAAGTAGTGGGTACCAACATGCTCAGTACTTCTGAAAAGGTAGCAACCAATGCCAATACATATGGTACCATAGACACCTCAGTGACTGACAGTTTTCGTACCGAACATTGGCAAGGTACCCTCAATAGGCAATACCATGCTCCCTAGGAGCTCCTCCGGTATCCAGCTCAGGTCATGGAGTCTCTTTAGATCAGGAGTGGAGAGGCAATTTTTCCCTCTTGTTTACAGAGGTCTTTTGAGGAGATCTGCCTCTACCCTTAGAGGAAGAACGATGCTCTTTTTCATCATCAGACTTAACAGGGACAGTCTTACCAGGATCCTCAGAAGTCAAACACTTAACCAATTGAGCCCTGGAGCTAATTGATGCTGAACGCATAGGGGCACTTCTCAGCAACACAGGCAGATGTCCAGGGAGATCAGACGAAGCCAGGTCTGAAGCAGACTGCATGGAATGGTGACGAAGGAACATCTTAAGCTTGGCTTCCTTGACTTTTTAAGATCTTTTCGAAAAGGACTACCACACAGTGCATTAATTGAGGATATTCTCCCAAACAAGAGAAACACTTGACTACATAATGCTCAGCTTCCTTAACCACAGGATGCTGTTCCAAGAAGTACTACTGAGCAGAGATAGGATCCACATATTGAGGAAGGGGAAGAGCATCTTTGGATATAGACTGGCTACCCTAGCGAGGTGGGCTTTAAACTAGGTTCCATGGGGGCAGGACACAAAAGCCCACCAGTAAGTCAAAAACATGGAGACCTGGGAGAAGGGCTGGGATCTAGGGGGAGCATGGGTATAAAAGGGATAGACAAGAGAAAAGAGAGGGGAAATCAAATCAGTATCTTAGATGTCTATACACTAATGTGAGAAGTATGGGGAATAAGAAGGAAGAACTAGAAATGCTAGTTAATAAACAGGACTATAACATAGTTGGCATCACAGAGAACTGGTAGGATAATACATGACTGGAATATTGGTATAGAAGGATACAGCTTGCTCAGGAGGACAGGTAGGGAAAAAAAGGAGGTTGTGTTGCTTTATATATCAATGATGTATACATCTGGGCTGAGATTGAGATGGAAATAGAACAGAGACTTGTTGAAAGTTTCTGGGTAAGGATAAATTTGCTTAAAAAAAGGGTGAGGACATGGTAGAGGTCCACCAGAGACCATCTAAATCAAGAAGTAGTAGTAAATGAGGCTTTAAAAAAAAAAAAAAAAAACCTAACAAAATCATCCAAAGCACAGGACTTGTGGTGATCCGGGAAACTATCCAGTCATCTGTTGGGAAAACAATACAGTAGGGCACAGACTATCCAACAAGTTCTTGGAATGTATTGGAGACAATTTTTTATTTTAAAAGGTGGACAAAGCTACAAGGGAAAACGTTATTCTAGATTTGATTTGGACAAAAAGGGAGGAACTGGTTGAGAATTTGAAAGTGGAAGGCAGCTTGGTTGAACGTGATCATGAAATGATAAGAGTTCATGATTCTAATAAATGGTAGGAGGGAAAAGAGCACAATAAAGGTAATGGATTTCAGGAAGTCAGACTTCAGCATTCTCAAGCAGTTGGTAGGTAAGATCCCATGGGAAGCTAGTTTAACGGGAAAAACAGTTCAAGAGAACTGGTAATTTTTCAAGGGCACAAGTACAAACTATGCCACTGAATAGGAAAGAGCAGAAGCATGGCAAGAGATCAATCACCCTGTCTTAACTAGAAGATCTTCAATAATCTGAAACTCAAAAAAGTGTCCTACAAAAAGTGCAAAATAGGTCAAATTACAAAGGATGAATACAAACAAACAACACAAGAATATAGGGATAAAATTGGAAAGGTGAAGGTACAAAATGAGATTAAACCAGCTAGAGACAAAGGGTAACAAGAAAATATTTTAGAAATACATTAGAAACAAGAGGAAAGCCAAGGATGGGGTCAGGCCGTTAATCGATGAGGGGGGAAAAACGATAACTGGAAATGTGGAAATGGCAGAAGTGCTAAATGATTTTGTTTCAGTTTTCACCGAAAGTTTAGTAGTAATTGGACATCTAACATAGTGAACGCCAGTGAAATTAGGTAGTATCAGAGGCGAAAACAGGGAAAAAACAAGTTAAAAATTACTTACACAAATTAGGTATTTTCAAGTCACCACAGCCTGATAAAATACATCCTAGAGTACTCAAGGAGCTGACTGAGGAGGTATCTGAGCCATTGGCAATTATCTTTGAAAAAGTCATGGAAGATGAGAGAGAGTCCAGAGGACTGGAAAAGGGCAAATATATAAAAAGGGGAATAAGGACAACCCAGAGAATTACAGACTAGTCAGCTTTACTTCAGTAACTGGAAAGATAATGGAGCAAATAATTAAGCAATCAATTTACAAACATCTAGAAGATAATAAAGGAATAAGTAACAGTCAACAAGGATTTCTCAAGATCAAATCATGTCCAACTAACCTAACAGTTCTCTTTGACAGGGTAACAAATTTTGTGGATAAGAGAAAGTGGTAGATGTGGTATGTATGTAGATGTGACTTTAGTAAGGCTTTTTATACAGTCTCACATGACCTTCTCATGAACAAACTAGCAAAATTCAACCTAGATGGAGATACTAGAAGGTGGGTGCATAACTGGTTGGAAAACTGTTACCAGAGATTAGTTATCTGTGGTTCACAATCAAGCTGGAAGGATATATCTACTGGGGTTCTGCAGGGATCAGTCCTGGGTTTGGTTCTCTTCAGTATCTTCATCTTCAAGGAAAGATTGAAAAAATTGGGTTTGTTTAGTCTGGGGAAGGGAAGACTGAGGAGAGACATGATAACAGTTTTCAAGTACATAAAAGGTTGTCACAAGGAGGAAGAAGAAAAATTTTTCTTGTTAATTTTTGAGGATAGGACAAGTAGCAATGGACTTAAATTGCAGCAAAAGAGGTTTAGGTTGGACTTTAGGAAACAATTCCAAACTGTCCGGGTAGTTAAGCACTGGAAATAAATTGCCTAGGGAGATTCTGAAATCTCCATCATTGGACGTTTTTAAGAGCAAATTAGACAATCACCTGTGTCAGGGATGGTCTAGATAATACTGAGCCCTGCCTTATGTGCAGGGGACTGCATTAAGACCTCTCAAGGTCCCTTCCAGTCCTACAATTCTGAGACACCGTATGTGCCCACCAAGAACTTGAACTGTTGCTTCACAAGATGGGTAATATTTGAATCCAAGTGACTTTGGATGTGGCATTCTAAAATCCTGGTACCACAGAAAGTCTGGTGGGGAACATATATAAGAGAAGGAAGAATTAACAAGACTTCCCAAAAAACTAACTATAATTTATCAATAAAAATGGGGAGGAGCCAATGGTCAACTAATTAACTAAACAAATGACACTAATATATACACTGATTCCTTAAATCACTATAACAAAGGGAGAAACAGTGCAGACACTGGGAGGTCCATCTCAAAGCCACAGGTGGTGAGCAGGAACCAAGTGGCAACTGGTCCTGCACTGCCCTTTCTGCCATTAATACAGGAGCACAAGGGAACTCAGAGAACATGAGTTGATCCAATGGACGCTTCTGGCCAAAAGTCTTTAATCTCAAGCGCATGGGGCAAATGCACACCAAGACTGAAATAAAAATATATAATTACAAACAAGCACTCAAAGAAGAAGTCATGATAACATATACTGCACAACTAAATAGTGGATTTGTCCAGACAGTTCTTTATGTACACAGCAGTCAGTTTAGGAAATGGCTTCCTTGCTAAAAAAACATTATATATATATAT
>ML675603.1:68274803-68487763 GCA_007922155.1 Mesoclemmys tuberculata | reverse complement strand
ATTTGAGCTTCTTACTTTCTTCTGTAAAATAAAAAATGAAAGAAAAAAAAGACAAGTCTTACCCCACGATGTTAAGAATTCTGCAGCATACCGGTAGATGCGGTTCATCATTTCAATCACAATTGCATAGATGATGCTGGGTACAAATAGCATCAAGTTACTAAAGTAAGACTCATTCTCCTCATGATAATCCAGGGCCCAAGTCTCCAACTCAAAGTAAATTGTCATGACATAAAGTGAGAAATAGAGGCAAAGGCACACAAATGGCAAAGACACCAGATAAATTCGTATCTGTCTATTAAAACTTGGATATACTGGCTCCTCCTTGCCAGTGACAGGATTTATTCCCAAAACTCCATGGAATCCTGGCCTTGGTTCCTCAAACTGCCGCTTCATCAACAGTGTCCCCCACCTGTATGTCATAATAGCACAGCAGCGCTTCCAAACTTCAAGGATCACTGTAGACCAAAGCAGATTGAATGAGGCAAACATCACATACTTGTCGTAGTCTTCCCATGCAAACACATAGTAAGGAATCCCAATGAGAGCCATAGGAACCAAAGCAAATGTGAAGTATTCCAAGAAGCCAAAATAGAGAGCAATTGTTTCACCAAAGTAGCACCGGATTTCATCTGTTGAGAGATTAAAAAACAAAACAAAACCTAAGCCAAAGCAAGGGGAAACACCAGGAAGATTTATTTTTCAAAGCACACAAAGCTTTTTAAAATATTCTGAGACAGAAGTACTAAAATCTTCAGTAGGAAGTGCATTAAACAAAAGTTATCTGACTGGCACACTAAAAGAAGGAATGAACATTAGGTTCCTATGTTTTACTGGTTGCATTGAAGACAAGATTTCCTCTCAGATGTTATCATTACGTAAACAGCTTATCCATTTCATCAGCATATCTTATTTGATTATTTTAAACAATTCCCAACATAGGTCTGTGTAATATGAAATGACGTTTCAGATTAAGACAATAGGTCAAATTTCAGTTTCCGAAACAGATAAAACAGGTATCTTTACTTCTCTGTGATATTTCCCCCACCTCCAAAAGTAGCAGAATGCATATTTAGGGGGAAAAAAATAGCCATAAAAGGAAGTTACTCACCGTGTTCAGTAATGATGTTTCTTCGAGATGTATCCTGCTATGGGTGCTCCACTCAAGGTGTATCTGTTCTCCTGCACCTTGAATAGGAGATTTTAAGTAGTGGTGTCCATTTGGCCCACACATGCGCTCTTCCTCGTGGTTTCCCTTAAGGCTATCTAGCACCATGCAAATGAACCACCCCCAATCCCTTCTTTACTGCAGAGCCCCATATTGAGAACTACCAAGTAGAGAGGAGGAAGGTGGCTAGGGACACACAGCTCAAAGAACCATCGTTATTGCACAGGGTGAATAACTTCCTCTTTGAGTAGTGTCCCCAAGCATGTGCCACTGTAGGTGATTTCACAGCAGTATCCCCTATGAAGGGCTGGGGCTTCAGAGTGGAGTCTGTTATTCCAGAGACAACAACTGTGGAGGTGAAGATGACATTGGAGGCTCAATCTCCAGTGATTGCATAGCGCTCTGCAAAAGTATGGGCAGAGGTCCAAGGTGAAGTTCTACAAATTTCTGACATGGGGACATCCTTAAGGAATGCAACCAATGTAGGAATTGACCTCATGGACTGTATGCGGAGTCCAGATGGACACAAGAGGTTGCATCTCTGGTAACAGTGAGTAGTGCAACCAGACATCCATTTGGATAATCTTTGAGCCAATATTGCAGAACCTTTGGCTCTTTCCATGAAAAAAAGGAAGAGTTTAGGAGACATCCTAAGGTCCTTAGTCCTGTCCAAGTAGAATGCTAGCACTCTTCTAACATCTGGCATATACAGAATTGATTCTCTGTTGTCATGATGTGGTTTTAGGAACAAACAGAAGATAGATTTGTTGATTCACATGAAAAGTGGAGGCTACTTTAGGGAGACACTTGGGATGCAGCTTCAATGTTACTTTGTCTTTAAAAAATACTGTGAATGGCAGGTGTGGAATGAGGATCACTATTCTTCTATACACCTAGCTGAGGTGATGGCAATCAGAAATGTTGTCAGGGACAGATGTAAGAGACAGCAAAAGGGAGGCCTAGTCAAGGCTCTGAGAACTAGATTAAGACCACACTGGAGTGGGTGGGAAGCCGTTTCCAATGGGAAGAGGTTCTACATGTTAAGGTTAAGGAATCTACATGTCAGTGTATGAGTGAACACAGAGTATCCATCTACTTGACAGTGGAAAGCCAATATGGCTTCTACAAGTACTTTAAGGGAGCTGAGAGTTCTGATGTTATGAGGTCTGAAATGTAGTCTAAAATCAGGGGGAGGAAGACGATGTTGGGTCTATGTGCTTAGAACAGCATCAAATTAGAAATTGTTTCCATTTTTACAGGTAAATACACTGAGTGGGAGAGGATCCGCAAGTTGGGATGAAGGATCAGTCCACTGTTTTGAGAGAGCAGGTGAGAAATGGACTGAAGAAGAACCAGATGACATGCTGCCATCCATGCTAGGTAAGAAACCAAACTTGCCAAGGCCAAGAGGGGCAATCAGAATAATCTCTTTGTCTCACTGTATTTTCTACAGGACCTTAGATAGTTTAGGATATGGTGGAAAGGGATATAAAAGGTCCCTGTTCCATGGGAGGATGAGGCACTGTTTCCCCAGGCTTGCCCTGGAGCAATAGCGAGGACATTTCTTGTTCTGGCAAGTAGTGAAGAGATCGTAGTAAAGAGTCAGGGTTCTGCAAAAGCCAACTATGTCATGAAGTACCTCTGAGTTCAGTTCCCATCTGTGAAAAGTTCTGACTGAGATGGTCAGATTCTGTATCTCTGGTAGGTAGACAGCTGAGATGAGCACGTTGTGATCAATACACCAATTCCAAAATTTGAGTGCTTCTGTGCAGAGGGAGTGAGATCTGGCACCCACCTGGGCAATTTATGTAAAACAAAGGTCATATTATCCATCATGACCTTCCTCTGGATGTTCTTAATGAATGGGGTGAAAGTGTGCACAGGTGTTCCTGATGGCTCTTAACTCCAAAAGATTGATACAGAAGGCTGCTTCTGTGGGAGACCACTTGCACTGAACAAGTCGAGTGTCTAAAGGCATATGCTGCCATATGACTGAGCAGCTGCGAGCAGTTCCTGGCCGATGTTTGTGTGCTGGCCTGGACTGTCTCTATTAGATTAGTGAGGGTGGTGAATCTGTGTAATGAGAGAAATGCTCTAGTTTGTACTGTGTTGAGTTCGGCACCAATAAACTCCAGTCTCTGTACCATGGTGAGTGTTGATTTCTGGCTGTTGAGCTGTAGGCCCAGATGAGTAAATGTGTGCTTGATCATCTGGGTGACTCATGGCATCCACAAATGCGGGAGCCTTGAGGAGGCAGTTGTCTAGGTATTAGTAGATCACAATGCCTAATGTTCTCAGATGTGCCACTAAGACGGAGAGAACCTTCGAAAATACTCTGGGTGCAGATGAGAGGCTGAATGGGAGCACTTTGTACTGATAATGGTCCTGCCCAAAGGTAAACTGTAGGAATCTCCTGTGACAGTTGTATTGAGATGTGGAAGTAGGCATCTTGTACGTTGAAGCCGAACACCAATCTCCTTGTTCTAGAGCTGGAACAATGGCAGCTACTGTGATCATCTTGAACTTCTGCACCTTCAAATATCTGTTTAGTGCTCTTAGATCTAGAACGGCCCTCCAACCTCTCTTTATCTTGGGGATCAGGAAATAATGGGAGTAAAACCCCTTGCCTCTGAGTTGCATCAGGACCGGTTCTGTGGCCACTAGATGTAACAGATGATCTATTTCCTGACGAAGTAGTTCTTGTGATACAGGTCCATGAAGAGGGAAGGGGAAGGAGGATGGGTATGGGAGAGGGACATGAACTGAATGGCATAACCCTCTGAAATCATCTCCAAGACCCATCTGTTGGAGAGGATATTCTCCCAATTGCTCTGAAAGAGGATCAGGTGACTTCCGAAGAGATGTGACAGGTGCATAGCTGGCAGATGATGTTGCAAGGAATAGATGTTCAGGCCCCCAACCAACCTGACAAAAGTGCTTATAGGAGGAGAACTGAGAGGTTGCGGATCAGGGGGGACTGACTGCTTCTGTTTTTGTACCTTGGAGCTTTTATGTTACAGCTCGTAATAGCACTAGGACAGTGGGTACTGAGGTGATCATGACCTGTGCTGTGGTTGAAAGCCATAGCGTCTCTTTTGTACAGCAATGTAGATTGCCAGGGAGCTTAATGTTGCCCTAGAATCCTTCAGAGTATAGAGAGAGGCATTGGTCTTATCAGTGAAGAGCTTGGTCCCTTCAAATTGGAAATCCTCAACCATTGCCAGCACTGCTTTGGGAAACATGGAAACATGTAACTAGGATGCCCATCTCATTACCACTGCTGTGGAAACTGACTGGAACGCTGTATCTGCAGTGTCCAAAACCCTCTGTAGCGCAGTTCCGGCTACTCACTGGCCTTCCTTGACAATGGCCTAAAGTGGTTCTTTTTGCGCCGTTGGTAAATGTTCAATAAACGCGCTGAGTTTTCCATATTTAATAAAATCATATTTGGCCATTACAGCTTAACAGTTTGTAATCTGACCTATAACGTTGCAGATGAATATGCCTTCTTTCTAAAGAGATCTAATCTTTTCCAATCTCAATCATATGGATTTGACTTGGCATGATGTTGGTTGCTGCATGCATTAACTGCGATTGAGTTTGGTTGAAGATGTTGAAAGAGAATGTCTGCTTCTTTTTTTGTCTGCTTTCAGGTGCGATGGGGGCTGGTGTCTAGCAGATGACTTTGGCAGAATCTAGAAGTGCCTCATTAACTGGGAGGGCAATCCTGTACAAGGAGGAAGTATGCTGAATATCAACCAGCTTATGTGTATCTGCCACCTGCTGTAGGGGAATTTGAAGCTCATCTGCCACCCCCTTAGTAAGGCCTTGAAAGTATCTAAAGTCATCAACTAGTGATGGGGAAGGAGGCATCACAGCCTCAACTGGTAATGATGATGAGATATTTGCTGGTGGGGTAGCCGCCAGGGACAGGAGGAAAAGCTTGAAGTTCTCTCCTCAGGTTCAGGAGCTCTGCACATTGAAGCCTTAGGAAAATTTCTGGCAGACTCTGCATGAGACACACTGGAAGCCCATGATTTGTACATTACCCAGGGATCCCAATATGGCCACTAGGAAGGAAAGGGCATAGGTGGTTGGGGATATCCACAGAGACCCATATCAGGATTGAGGGCCAGCAGGAGGGTCAAGTTGGAGAGGTGCCCAATATTGTGACGGTGGACCATGGTGAGAGGCTAGGGAAATATCATCCTGGTCACGATCTGATTCCTCACTCAGTAAGGGCAGCACTGACTGTAGTGCTGGTGGTAAATGATCTGGTCCCATTGGTGCACCCAGGCATTGAGACGTGCTCAGTACCAGCAGCCTGGTACCAAGTAATGGGGGTGCTGGTTCTTCCATGGCCACCAGGTCTCTAGGATCCTAGTAGCTTTTGCGGTAACCGTTGACACATTTGATACAATAGAGGAGTGTCAGTGTTGAGTTGTAGGTATCAACAGTTGTTTATGTGAGAAAAACTCAACTGAGGAGGGGCTTTGTCACACTCAGTACCGATGCTTCCTTGGTGTTGCTCTTTTTGAGGCAGAGCAGTCTTTGTCCTCTTCCCTAGGAAGTGGTACTACTACTTTGGAGCCTGAGCCCCTGGCATCCTTAGGCGGTGCAGCAGAGCTCACAGTAGAGGGACACTGATGTTTCTGGGTAGCACACTTCAGAGCCACTGGTACCAAGGCGGCCGAGTGTGCGGGGAACCTGTCCGGCTCACCAAGGACTCCGTGAAAAGGCTTGAAGCCCTTTTTCTCAAGTCTTTGCAGGTGAAATCTGCTGATCTTTTCTGCGATTCTACTCTGTTGGAGGTTGAAGGCTCTAAGGCAAACTGTGCCCTAGAGAAAGTTCAGCACTGGGGTCAGATGGCAGCTGAAGGGCAGGCTCCATAAGGAGGAGCTTTAACTTCAGCTCCTGGTTTTTATGAGATCTCACCTGCTACTCACAAAGTATGCACTTCTGTGGGATGTGTGACTCTCCAGGAATCAGACATAGCGAGAGTGCCCATCTGTTACTGAAATTGCTTCCTTCCAGGAAAGGGACCTCTTGAAACTGGGGAAGGCATGTATACTCCTGGTGGGGCGCTATCATCCTCAAAAAAATGAGGAAAATGCAAAGAAGTTTTTTCTTCTCCCAATGAAGAGAGGGTTACTCATTTTGTGCAGTAACTGAGGTTCTTCAAGAGGCGTCTCTCTGTGCGTGCTCCATTCTAGGTATTGGCACATCCTCACATTGTCGATCAGAGGTTTTTACCAGCAGCACTCGTCCGTGTCATGCATGTATCATCCACATCTCGCGGCACTGTTGGCACCCTTTTCGGCACACGCAACCTGGTCCCCCCTCTGTTCCTTCTCTATTGTGGAGCCCTGGCCTTGACCCCGAAGTAGGGGGAACGGGGAAGGTTAGTGGAGCACCCATAGGGACACACATCTCGAAGAACCTCAGTTACTGCACAAGGTGAGTAACCCTCTCTTCTTCTTTGAATAGTGTCCCTGTGGGTGCTCCACTCTAGGTGACTCTCGAGCAGTGCCTTCATTTGACAGAGAGGACTTCGGAGTTATTAGGTTGTATGGAAGAGAGTACTGACAGTCCAATTGCTGCATCAGCTCTTGATGCTTGACAGATGGCATAACGTTCTGAAAGTGTGGGCTGAGGCCCAGGAAGCTGCTTTGCATATTACTGTGATTGGTACATTGTGTAAGAAGGATGTGGATGTGGAGACCATCTTGGTGGAATGTGTTCTGACTCCTTGTGGTGCTGTTACACTTCTTTGTGTGTAGCATGTGTGGATGCAGCTCGAGATCCACTTTGAGAGGTCTTTGTGTGGATATGGCGTTTCCTTTGGAACGTTCTGCAATTGATATAAAAAGTTTGGGGGATTTTCTGAATGGCTTTGGTCTTTCTCGGTAAAATGCTATGGCCCACCTGATGTCCAGTATGTCGAGGGCCCCATCCTGTACAATTTGGTGGGTTTTGGGTAAAATGTAGGTAGGTGAACGGGTTGGTTTAGGTGGAATGCTGATGTGACTTGGAGAAATTTTGGGGGAGGTCTAAGTGTTATTTTATCCTTGTAGAAAATTATGTATGGTGGATGGGCCATAAGTGCTCTGAGCTCACTTACATGTCATGCAGATGTGATAGCCACTAGGAATGATACTTTCATCGACATATACATTAGCGAATGTGTCACTAGGGGTTCAAACGGTGGCTTGATGATGGTTCTTAGGACTAAACTGAGAACCCATGGTATTGTGTGGGGGACATATCTGAGTATACCTGTCAAAGTGTTTCACAAGGGGGTGTGCAAGGATTGTCTTATCATCTATGTGTTTGTGGAAGGTGGTAATAGCTGTTAGAGATACCTTGAGTGAGTTAATTGATAGCCTTGCTTCTTTTAAGTTCAGAAGATAGTACAGTATAATGGGAATTGGTGCAGCTGTGACAGGGATCTGCTTCTGCTGGCACCATAAGGTGACTGAGCCATTTTTGGAAGTAAATTTTTCTTGTAGCAGGTTTTCTGCTGTTTAATAAAATGTGCTTTACTGGTTCTGAACATTGTAATTCTGCTTGTTGGAACTAGTTAGGAGTCATACTGTTAGACGTAATTTCTTCAGATCTGGATGAGGATGTGTCCTTTGTCCTGAGCTAGGAGATCCTTGAATAGTGGGAGAGAGATTGGTTTGCAGAATGGCATTTGCATCAGGTAAGTGAACCATGTTTGTCTGGGCCACAAAGAAGTGATCATTATTACCTTCAATTTGCCATTGTGTAAGGTTCTGGGTATCAATGGGATGGGTAGAAATTCATAAAGGAGGTCCACATTCCTGTTGAAGAGGAATGTGATCCCCATTGATCCTTTTCCGAGTCCTCCTCTTGAGCAGAAGAGAAGGCATTTGTGATTGTGCCTTGGGGCAAACAGATTGATTTTGGGGTGATCCCATTGTTGAAAAATGTTTTTCAGGATTCCGTTCTGTGACTGTTGGTGAACTGCCTGCTGAGGGTGTCTGCAGTGGTGTCTGAATCCCAGGTAAGTAGGCTGATAAGATGTTGATATTGTGGCATATACACCAGTTCCACAGTTTTATCACTCCTGTTCATAGGGAGTTGGATCTTGCTCCTCCCTTTCGATTGATGTAGAACATACATGCGATGTTGTCCGTCATTATCTTTATCAATTTGCTTGCTATAATAAGGTAGAAAATGGAGACACGCATTGCAGATTGCACATAGTTCTAGTAGGTTTGTGTGTAGTTCTGTTTCTTCTAGGGACAACCTTCCTTGTACTGTGTGTTCTGGTAAGCATGCTCCCTATCCAATTAGGGATGTGTCCATAGTTATGATTGAAAGCATTTCCCCTGTGACTGGGATGCCTGATATTAAGCTGTTGGGTTGCATCCACCATTTCAGTGGTTGTTTGATTTTGTTTGACATTACCACTGTTTTGTGTAGCGAGTGTTTGTGTGGTTTATACACTGTTGAGAGTCATAGCAGTAGGGCTCACATGTATAATCGTGCATGTCACATTATGAAGATGGCAGCAGCCATATATCCCAGCATTTAGAGACATGTACATTCAGTGTAAGACTGATCCTTATTGTGGTTTCCAGATTTACAATAGTATCGAACCCGGCTCTTGGTAGGGATGCTCTGGCTGTGATAGAGTCTAGATATGCCCCTAAGAACTCTATTTGTTGCAGAGGTTCTCCGGTAGACTTTTTGTTGGTTATAATCAATCCTTGTTTCTGGAATAATGTCATTATAATTTATACCACTTGAATGGCCTGCAGTTAGCTGCGTGCCTTTATCATGCAATAGAAGAGGTAGGGGAATATGGTGACCCCTCTCTGCATAGGTACAACAGTGAACATTTTGGAAAAAACTCTCAGCGGTGGAAAGACCAAAAGGTAGCACCATGTGTTAATAATGGTTGATTCCTAGTGTGAATCTCAGGATTCTGTGAGCCGGATGAATGGCAATATGAAAATATGCATCCTGAAGGTCGAAGACTGCAAACCAGTCCCCGTGTTCCGACACTGGTATAGTAAACAAAATGACCATTCTGAATTTTTCAACTTTTTTGAATTTGTTCAATTTCCTGAAGTCTAAGATTAGTCTCTAACCTCCGATCTTCTTTTGGGTCAGAAAATAATGGGAATAGAAATCTCTCCCTCTGTGTGGAGGAGTGATGTGTTCTATGGCACCTATTTGCAGTAGACGTTCCTCCTCTTGTTGTAACAGGTGCTTGTGAAATGGGTACCTGAAGAGGGATGGGAAAAGGGTTTGGGTAACAGATGTGGAGATAAAGGGGATAGTATATCCCTATTGGACAATTTCCAAGACCCACCTGTTCATTGTGATGTTTGCCCAAGATTGGTAGAAGGGCCATAATAGGCAGTTGAAGAGAATGGTCTTTATCGAATTTTTTAGCTCTGGACAATGTGGGAGGTCGAGCAGGCACTCAACCAAACCCTCAAAATTGAGGTGTTGAAGGAGCAGCCTGGGATGTTGATGGCTGCTGGTTGGATTGTCTGTGCCACTGAAATCGTTGTCTATTGCAAGGTGGGTGGCTTTGCCTGTATTGTGAGTGATGCTGGTACCTGGAGTTATAAGGTTGGTATCTAAAAACGGTTTTCTTCTCATTACAGGTATGTACATGCTGAGGGTATGGCGCACAGCCCAAGAATCTTTCATCATGTGCATGACCTCATCCATTTTCTCAGCGAAGAGTTTTTTCTTATCAAATGGAAGATCCTTGATGGTGGCATGCAGCTGTTTGGGTGGAGCTGCTGAGTATAGCCACAAAGATCTATGCATGACAACAGCAATTGCGACTGTTGTGGCTACGGTGTCAGCAACATTGAGTGAGGCTTCTAATGCCGTCCACTACCAGTTGTTCCTCTTTTATGAGGGATTGAAATTGTTCCCTTTTATCATCAGGGATATGTTCAGAAAATTCTGATATTTTTGCATCGTTGTTGTGATCATAATTTGATAGCAATGCCGCACAGTTTGCAACTCTTAGCTGCAGGGTTGCTGAGGCAAATACCTTTCTGCCCAATAAATCCATTCTCTTGTCATCCTTACCCTAACACATCGACTTATGCTGGTGGTGTTTGTCCCTCTGATTGGCTGCCTCTATGACCAGAGAATTAAGTGGGTAGGTGAAAAGAAATTGTGTCCTTGGCAGGGACGCAATATTTTTTGTCAGCCATTTTGCAAAAGTGGGGGGAATAATAGCTGGCATTTGCCAGCTATTATTGGCAGGCTCCACTAGGGCATCATCCATGGGAGAGCAATTTTAGAGGAAGATGAAGTCTAAGGTTTCCAGCAACTCAGCAACATCCTGGAGTGAGATCTCTAGGTTGTCTTCCACTTTCTTAAATAAGTCCTGGAATTGCTTGAAGTCATCAGCAGTATTGGGAGAAGGAAGCAGGGGAATTATGGACTCATCTGGGGAAGAGGATGAGTTATGTTCAAGTAGTGTTGTTTCCTCCTACTTGCTTTCCTCCATTTCCCTGGGACTTTGAGGTTCAGTGCCTGCTGGCATGAATTTTGTTGGTGACTCATTGCCATGTCTGTGGGAGGTTGATGGTTTGTATGATGTAGAATTCAAACCACATCTCCCATCCAGGCCACTTGCGTATGGCGGCCCAAACCATGGGGGTCCAAAACCATGGGTATGATGGTTGTCTGGGACGTGACCAATGTTTAACTGCCTGCACTTTAGAAGAGGAGTGTTGGGGAGAGAATGTATCCTCTTCACTGTCATACTCGTCGTCACTGGAAAAGGTTATGGGCAAGATGGGTTTGTCTTGAGTGAATTGCACCAGGAAGGATCCGTGCCATATAGAGGGGATAGAGGGGAAGATGTTAAAAATTCATCGTCCTCTTGCCCATGGTGCCAGCGCTTTTCTGTGTGTTTCCTGTGTGTGTTTCCTGTGTGATTCGCCAGATTTTCAGGGAAGGGGGAGAGGGACGCAGGCCCACCCGACTCCACTGCGTCCCAGCCCAGGGCCCTAACAGTGGCAGAGGCGTTGCCACTGTGCCGGCGGGGTCCCACCACAACACGCCGACTGTGGTGAGCCTCTAGCCGCAGCCACAATTGCGGCTGCCTCTGGGCCACTTCCTCCCCTCCAGTCCCAGGTACCTCCTTCTTCAGGGCCTTCGAGGTCCGCTGGGTACACTGCTTGGGGCAGACTTAGCAGGCCCTCGTCGTTCACTTAAAGGACTGGTAAGAAACGCTAAAATATGTACTTAAAGTACTATATATGCCTGAAGTACAATTTTCAAATTCAAATAAGTCAGCTAATTCATAACTAGGTGCTCATATACTATTGGGATGGACATGGTATAAAAATTAGAATAGAAATGCAACCAAAACCAATTTTCACCAGAACATTCAGTCAGATTTTAACTTTCTTTCCCCAGCTACATTGGCTCTAGAGCTATTGAAAATACACTTTTATGAATTCCTTTTTATGATAAGGAAAGTGTTTTCCCCACACATTCTGCTCATACTCAAAGATGGTTGAACTGTTATTGCTCAAACTGAGTTATGACTAACTATGGGATTTCCTTACTTTTGTGTGTTTAACTGTGAAACTTTAACACCACATTAAATGTATTCTTTCCTAAATTTAATTTCCTAGAGTTTTTTTTTTTCAAAGGGGGGGTAGAGGGGAGATTAGAGAGGGATACAAACCAGACTTTCTGTCCCCAGAATTTCAATCTCCAGTGTCTTTGCCAACAGACCTTTGAAGTTCATAAGCGCCCAGCAAGTCACACTTTTGCAACTTCTCTTAAACTGCTGCCATGCAACCCTACTTATCCAAAAGTTTCAGAAAAAGAATTTAGATAAAGTGAGTCAGCAAGATCAGAAGTCTATACTCAGGGAGACCTCTCTTGATTAGACAAAGACAGCTAGCTTCTCAAAAGCTCACCACCACTGGAGTCACTTCTGGTTTCAAGTCCTTTTATTTTTTTCAGTGAAATAAGTGCTAACGTACCTAAAGGTTGATAACTAATTTTGACCTGGCCATACCAGGTGTACCGAAGCTTCTTCAATTCTTCTACATCATGGAGTGGGAAAATCTGAACTAGGATGCCACTGGTCAGCAATCTTCTCACTGAAAGAAAATGGAAAAAACTATGCTCACATGCTCACAGTAAAGTCATACTACAGTTAGCATGCTTGCATTGGATTATGTTATACTTAGGCAAGCCTAAAATTCCTTTGAAATAAACAATTGTAACTTGCTACTTAAATCCTTATAATACACAAGATGTACATTTCAAAATCTTTCTATACTAACATAACTTTATCTAATAAAGGGTTTGGGTGCACAACTGGTTAATGCCCGTACAAAGACCTGGGCTTAAATGCTGTCTACAAGAGAAAATGAATAATCAAACTAATTCATACAAACTACTCCACAGGCTGACAGTCTCTGAACAGCAGGTGGTATAGCAGATCAGAACTGAAATGCAATCATACAGCTATATGGGGAAGCTTTAACAGCACCTGTTATTTTGCCTGGCTATAGCGGATTCTGTCATTTTCATGAGCACCAAAAATTATGAATATTTTTTAAAAATTAAGCCCATCAAACCAAACTAAAAGAAATAGGTTTTATTTCAATATGGCTTCATTTCTTACAGGAAACGTAAAAACACGTTAAAAGCTAACGTTTCTTCTTAAATTACAGAGTATACAAATCTGAATACTCTGTTCAGTATTTAAAAAAAAAAAACTCATGTTCCATAATACATTTGTATTTAATTTTCATGACAGAAGGCAAGTATTATTTATGTTACGTGCACATCAATGTAAGGTAGTCCTGGGTTTGGGATTTGAGAATGGGCGTGGGGAAATGGATTAAAAGGCAAAGGGCACATGAGCCAGTAAAAAGTATATGATAAATGTATGTAACACATAGCCCAGCAGTTTATCCCAAATGTCAACTCAACATGTGTGTGGCATATACATAAATCTGTTATGAACAAAACTCATTGTTTCTTTTACAACTGACTCAGGCCAGGTCTACAGCAAAAACTTAAATCAACATATGTGCCTCGCTCAGGGCTGTGAAAAATTTCACACCCCATGATCATAGTTAAATAGACCTAACAGCACGGTAGATATAACTAGGTTGATGGAAGAGCTCTTCCAATGACCTAGCTACCACCTCTCAGGAGGTGGATTACTTACATCACTGGAAAAACTCCTTCCATCAATGGAGAAAACATTTACACTATAGCACTACAGCAGCGCCGCTGTGGTGTAGAAATACCCTCAGACTCACCACTGACAGATGTTTACAACTGATCTTCTATACAAATTTCTTGAGCTATTAAAAGACAAATCTTTCTATTCTGTAAATATTAACATTGAAATATAAAGAACTATAATAATCCAGATATTAAAAATATATATTTAAGAAAATTTATATGCCAATGGGCTAGTTCCAGCTTTCTAAAAGTAGTACTCTCTTATTGCTCCCTTCCCCCATGAAATAAAAGTGCTCTCAAGTCAGAGGAAAAAGGATTTTCCAAGGATGATTTAGAGAATTGCAAATGAAACCAAATTTCTTTTCTCAATAATGTAATGCTAGTGACTCTGTAAACATTATTACTGTTTCTTTCATAAGGAGACAAACCAAATACATCATTATCTAAAGTAAATCACATCAAAGATGCTTGATCGTACAATCGGTCCAAAACAAAAATAAAAAATTAATTAATATAATCTACATTGTCTGCAATTTGCTTCCAGAAAGTTACAAGCTATCATTTTCTACCCACACAACATGAGTATTTTTTCATAAATGTGAGTAAATTTATTAGTATAAAAAGAAACTATTTCATCTATATTTGCTGGTTTTCCCACTAGTGTGTGTTGTGATTGTTCTTGGATCACCCAAGACAGTCATGCCTATGGGTATTAGCTCCCTAATTTCAACAGCCTTTCAGCCACTCAAGCACTTTCCTCTGGGGTATGCCAGCTATATCTTTGCCTTGTAGGTTAACAATAAGTGCATGTCCATTCCGCATCCATGAATCTCTTTAAATTGTTCCCCCATGATATCCAGCCTCTGACAGGCTACTCAGAGAAATCCCAGATCTTCTGCCCCCAAAAGACCACTGTACCCCAGTAAACAACTTTATTTTAAATCACTGCTCCTGTAAAATTGTACAGCATTTGTGATCATTTATGATAAAAACAAACAGTTTTATTTAAGGTAGAATGGAGGGCTAACTAGAAATGAGTGTGCGGTGGAAACAAATGGATATAATACAAAACAGAATTATAAAACGTGAACATGGGTCTACACTTATTAATAGTTACCTTTCTAACTAATAAAGTAGGTTTCCCCTCCAAAGTTCAGTCTGTGGCAGAGTTGGCTGGCTTCACAGGAACCAGGATCCAATTTTTCATGAGAACGTCCCTGCGTCCCAAGACATCTCCTTAGTGAAAGGATACAGAGTGCCTTTTCTCACCCTCTATTATACTGAAACAGTCTTCTGTCTTTAATTTTTTTTCCTCCAATCTTCAAGCAGCTTTGATTGTTTTCAGTTGTGTCTGATGGTTTTCCACTGAAAGTCTTGGGATGGAGCAAAGCTAGACAATGGAGCTTTGCATTACATCACCAGACCACCAAGGTGGGGAGACAACTCCCTCCTGTTTGAATGGGCCATCACTGAGACAAATTATAACCTGGTGACTAACTTCCACTTCAAGTCCATAAAGCATACTTTCAATATAAATACATTATTCCTTAAATATTATCAGTACATACATCTTGCAATGATTAAGAATTTTGACAAGTTACAAGCTTTCTGTAGATATTTTACAGAATATTTATCCATAAAAGGTAACATGTAAGAGTGCTTGGTGTAGTGCGTTATTAGGTCTGAGGTGAGACTTGTTTGCAAAGAACAGGGGACCCTTTGCCAGGAAGCCCCAATGTCACATGAGTAATAACAGTTTTCCAAACATATCAGATAAAGATTGAAAATAATTAATGACAATTATTTTAACATATAAAAATTATAAACAGTTGAAAAGATGATAATGCTGGAGTCCCAGAGTCCTAGATACTAATCTTAAATATCATTGACAGAGAATCCTAGACAAGATCTTTGACTTATTACAAAACAGCAATAGAATCATAGAAGTGTAGGATTGGAAGAGACCTTAAGTCGTCTTCTAGTCTAATCCCCTGCACTCAAGACAGGACTAAGTATTATTTAGACTATTCCTGACAGGTGTTTGTCTAACCTGCTCTTAAAAATTTTCAATGATGGAAATTCCACAGTCTCCTGAGGCAATTTATTTCCAGTGCTTAACTACCATGACAGTTAGGAATTTTTATCTAATGTCCAACCTAAACCTAAACCTCCCTTACTACTATTTAAGCCTACTGCTTCTTGTCCTATCCTCAGAAGTTAACAATTTTTCTCCCTCCACCTTTTATGTACTTGAAAATGGTCATCGTGTCTCCCCTCAAGTCTTCTCTTCTCCAGACCAAACAAACCCTTTTTTTTCCATCTTCCCTCATAGGTCATATTTTCCAGACCTTTAATAGTTTTTATTGCTCTCCTCTGGACTTTCTCCAATCTGTCCATGTTTCCTGAAATGTGGCATCCAGAACTGAACACAGTACTCCAGTTTAGGCTGTATTAACATACAGTATAGTGGAAGAATACTTCTCATGTCTTGATTATATATACTCCTGCTATATACTCCTGTTTTTTTTTTTTTTTTTGCTGCGCAACAGTGTTACACTGTTGACTTATTTAGCTTGCAATCCCCTATGACTCCCAGATCCGTCAGTTCCCATTTTGTATGTGTGCAACTGATTGTTCCTTCCTAAGTGAAGTACTTTGCATTTGCCCTTATTGAATTTCATCCTATTTACTTCAGATCATTTCTCCAGTTTGTCCAGATCATTTTGAATTTTAATCCTATCACCCAAAGCACTTGCAACTCCTCCCAGTGTGGTATCATCTGCAAACGTAAGTGTACTCTCTATGCCATTATCTAAATCACTAATGAAGATATCAAACAGAAACAGACCAAGAACTGATCCCTGAGGGACCCCACTCAATAAACCTTTCCAGATTGACTGTGAACCACTGATAACTACTCTCTGGGAACAGTTTTCCAACCAGTTATGCACCCGCCCTATAGTAGTTCCATCTAGGTTGTATTTCCCTAGTTTGATTATGAGAAGATCATGCAAGACACTAACAAAAGACTTACTGAAATCAAGATTCACCACATCTACTGCTTCCCCATTATCCATAAGGCTTGTTACCCTGTCAAAGAAAGCTATTAATTTGATTTGATATGTGTTCTTGAGAAATCCATGCTGGTTGTTACTTCTTCTTTTATTGTCTTTGTCATTCCGGAGGGTTCCTTGTGACCCGAGATCAACTGAGATAAGGAAGTAATATAAGGAGGGGAAAAACAGACAAAAGAATGTACTGACGGAGACAAAAACAGCAAACAAGAAAAAAAAATTAACAGGCACAAAAGCCCATAATCAAAAAAGGGAAAGACAAAACACAGACCAATCCAAAATTATACATGAAACCAAGCCCAACCGCGGCAAAAGAAATGCTGACATGTACCAGAAAGGCATGTACAACAGCACCATAATTGGGTATGCGGACATATAGGCAGGAGTGGACATAAAAGGGGTTGTCAGGAACCAAAAGGGCAGAGAGCTCCAGTAACAGGACCCAGAATCATGCCTGCCCGGGGAACACACCAGAATCACGTTGCAAGGTGCCCTGCTCAACCGTCTCGACATGCCTGCTCAACCTCTCTCCAGCCCGTCGCTCACCACGTTAACAAAAAAAAAGGGTAGCATGAGTTGACAACCCACACAGTTTAAGAAACTGAGTGGGAAAACCCCCAGAAAAAGAGCCAAGGGCCACTCAGGGATATTAGTCCTAGGCAAAAAGGGTTCTCCAGTTGGGGAATGAAGAATTTGTTGTTTTTGTTTCTGTTGTCGTCCGTTGAATTGGTGAGTAGTGTATAAGAAGTATGAGGAAAGGAAAGGTGTGTTAAAGTATCATTGTGTATGTGTGTGTGTGTGTGTGTAAGAAGGTGTGTAACGGTGTGTATTGTTAAACTTTTTTTTATTCAATGTGTAGTGCTTAGAGAGGTTCAGGGTTTTAGGCTCAATCAATGTAAACATAAATAATGTGGTGTCAAACAATTAACATCAGTACTAAAAGAAGGTTTCCTTTGATTCATTCCCAGAAGCTTGCATCCAATACGAGATCAGGTTGTCTTGTAATTAACAGTCTTCTAGGTGTCTGCATATTTGCTCCTTTATCTTTCTGGGTACTGAAGTTAAGCTGACTGCTCTAGAATTCCCTGGTTAGTCCTTATTCCCCTTTTTATAGATTGGCACTATATTTACCCTTTTCCAGTCCTCTGGAATTTCTTCCATCTTCTATAACTTTTCAAAGATAATTGCTAATGGCTCAGATATCTCCTCAGTCAGTTCCTTGAGTATCCTAGGATGCATTTCATCAGACCCTGGTGACTTGAAGACATCTAACCTGTCTGAGGGCACGTCTACACTACAAAGTTAAGTCAACTTAATATAAATCAACATCCAGCACTCGACGTAATTAAGTCACTTGGGCATGTCCTCACCATGCTTACTGCATCAGTGGAGTGTGTCCTCACAAACAGCGGTCGCATCAACGCACAAAACAGTGCACCATGTGTAGCTAGCCCACAGTACAATTAGCTACAAGGGATTTTGTGAAGGATTAGCAATGGCTCATGGGTCCAAAACGTTGCCACACAAGGAGATGGGAGCATGACTTCCACATCCCATGATGCAATTGCCTCCCTCCATCCCCTGACATCAACAGCAAACAAACCAATACTTTTTCATGCCTTTTTTCAAAAGCCTGGCTTCGCCACACATACACCATAGCCCGAGAAGTGTGGAGCTCGCTCAGCTGTGCACGCTTGTTGTGAGCTTTACAAATACCTCGCAACTTATCCTCCAGTATTTGCAAAGCAGAGACAGGATGCACCATGTGGAACATTGCGATGCCAGTCAAGCAGCTCTGCTGCAAACCATGGAACAAAACTATTTCTGGTTGCTGCTGTCTGTCATGTTACAGCTGAAGATGATGGAGCACCATTTCTGGTACCGGGAAACAAGCACTGACTGGTGGGATCACATCATTATGCAGATACGGGATGACAAGCACTGGCTGCAGAACTTTCAAATGTAGAAGGCCACTTTCCAGGAACTTTGTGCAGAGCTCTTGCCAGCCCTGAAGCACAATGGTACTAGAATAAGGGCTGCTCTGACAATGGAGAAACAGGTGGCAGTTGCTGTGTGGAAACCTGAAATGCCAGACTGCAACCAGTCAGTGGGGAATCAATTCCAAGTTGGTAAATAAACCATCAGAGTTGAAACAAGTGTGGAAGGCTATTAATCAACTTCTGCTAAGAATGATAGTGACTCGGGGCAACGTGCAGGATATAGTAGATGGTTTTGCCACAATGGGTTCCCCTAACTGAGGTGGGGTGATAGATGCCATCCATATCTCTATACTGGCACCAGACCACCTTGCCAAATAGTGGATCTCAGGGGAGTGTTTCACCAACATCAGCATGGGATGGTCAGGAAAAGTTCATGACACACATTTAGGAACTCAGGTCTGTTCAGAAAGCTGGAATCAGGGACTTTCTTTCCAGATCACAGAATAACCATCCATAACGTTGAAATGCCAATAATGATCCTGGGAGACCCAGCTTATCCCTTGCTTCCATGGCTCATGAAGGCATATACCAGGCACCTGGACAGCAGTAAGGAGCAGTTCAACAATAGGCTGAGCAAATGAAGAATGGTGGTGGAATGTGCCTTTGGTTGTTTAAAGGGTCATTGGTACAGTTTGCTTAATTGGTTAGAGTTCAGTGAAAGCAACATCCCCATTTTTATTGCTGCCTGCTCCATAATTTCTGTGAAGTAAAGGGAGAGAAGTTTCTGCAGGAGTTGGGTGTGGAGACTGACCAGATGGCAGCTGACTTTAAGCAGCCAGATACCAGGGCAATAAGAAGAGCCCAGCAAGGGGATCCACATCTCCATGAGGCTTTGAAAAGCCATTTCAGTAATGAGGCACATTAATATGCAGTGCATATCTGCATTGTGCTTTTCCATACAATCCCCTCCATTGCATGAATTTCACTGCACCTCCTCTTCCCCCCTCCACCCTCCCTGCTTGCAATAAATAAAGAGTACTTCATTCTCGACACCTTGTCTTTTATTTCACAAAGATAAAGACAGCTAAACGAGAAAATAATTTAACCTTGGTAAAAGAGTGGGATAAATGTGGGAGGGGGAAAAACAAATACACCTTTACTTTGCAAATACATAAGTGGTGCCATTCAAAGGTCTTCAAATGGCCACCTTTTCTTCTTAGGCCCATCCCCGGTGTTGAGTGGAAGGAATACTGCACATTCCCTTCCTCCCCCACTTCCTGGGATTGGGAACAGGGCGATGCTTGCAGGCAGTTGTGCAGGTGCTGCAAAGGCGGTCCAGTCTCAAACTGCTTTTCTTGAAGCTCAACCAGATACCTCAGCATGTCAGATTGATCCTTCATTATTCACAGCATCTCATCCTCTGTGGCATGCTCACGCTCCTGGGATGCTTTCCTGCTCTCCATGTCCAGCTTCTTGGACAATGACATCCCCCAGGCTCTTAGCTCCGTGTCAGCTGTCCCAAAGGCGTTCATTAACTCATTGAGCATGTCATCATGAGTTCTCATCAGTCTCTCAGCAGGGGTGAAGAACATGCTACTGAAAGCCACACTTTCTACTGCAAGGCACACAAAGCACAAGGCGACCATTGTTAGTGCATGCCCTAGTTCTTGTGCAAGGCCACTATTTAAAAATCACTCCCCTTATAGCACTCAAGTACAAGCCAGAACATAATCAGAAGCCCTCACTATTCAAAGAACCTGTTTGCTGGTCTAGCCATGGTTAGTACAGCCTAGGCGACGGGATTTGTACTGCAACTTGTAGGAAACCCCAGCTGGTAGCACAGGATGGCTGATGGACAATGCCCCCTGCCCCAGCAACCTGGATGTATCTTTGAGATCAAGCACCAGCGTTAAGGCTGAAAAACTGCAGTCTTTGTCTGGGGCGGCACCAAGGTGAGGCAAGTGGAATTTGCGACCACAAGAGAAGAAATTAATGCCCCCCTCGCCCATTAATGCTATTGGTTGTCATCATCCTGGATTTGCAAATTCTGAGACCAAGACTGATCCCTGCCAACAAAACCACCAGCATGTTAAGGAAACCTAGCTTGAGGGACCAGGAAATCAAGATGCCTGGGGGGGGAGGAATGGGCAGGAGGGGAAGGACACCTTTGAATTTGTTGTTTGTAGTATGAGCAATTGTAATGAAAACTTCCACCATTTCCCCTAGATGGCCATATGTGATATTACCCTCATGAGGGTAATACAGGCAGAAAAGGAAGCAAATGCTTCAAGCGTCTGGGCACAGACGTGGTCCTTATGCTGTGTGCCACAATGATGTCAGCAGAGTTAATACTGGAGTCGTGTGGGAAAGTGTCCTACTGTGGTTGAAGAAATAAGTTAGCCCTCCCCAGAAACCTTCTGCAAAGGGTTGCAGCGTACTTCCATCAAAGTTTCTTGGAGATCTCAATGGAGGATTCTTGCGCTATCACTGTGCACATAAACAGACTTTTCTGGGGTGCACCCTCTCCGTAACTGGAGCAGCCACTGGGAAGCAGATACCCACTACTCCTAACTTAACTTTCCATATTAAGCATAAAGCAAACTGTAGGGACTACATCCTCTTTTGATTAGAATTGCATACTTACCTGATAGGACTTCCCTGGCATCATGATCAGCCACAATGCTGTTCCATGACTGGCTAGACTGCTCCGGTGTTAAAAACAGTTCCTGGCTCTCAAGGAAATGAATCCCTTGCTTGCCTGCCTCCCATTCTCCTCCTCCTCATCATCCACAATGTCCTCATTGTTGCCTGCGCTGGCCTGGAACTCAGAATCCTGGGAGGTATCCACACTGCTTGTGAGGGTAGTGGTGGGGTCACCGCCAAGAATCACATGCAGCTCATTGTGGAAGTGGCATGTCTGTGGTGAAGAACCAGAATGACTGTTTGCCTCATCTTGTGGTACTCCTGCTGAAGTTCTCTGATCTTTACACAGCATTGCTGTGTGTCCCTGGTGTAGCACTTCTCCCACATGTACTACGGTATCTTTTTGCAGATATCTACATTTCTTCAGCTGGATTGGAGCTGTGCCTGTACAGATTCTTCTCACAACAGGGCAATAAGATCCACCACCTTGTCTACTCCAGGCTGGAGCGCTTTGGGGACATTCATTTGTCATAATCAACTGTGCTGGTGAGCTCGCCACACTAATCAAACAGGAAATGGGAATTCAAAATTTCCCAGGGCTTGAACAGGGAGAGGCTGCGGTTCAGCAAAGTTGAAAACAATCTCCCGAGCAGTCACAACAGAGCATTGTGGGACACCTCCTGGAGGCCAATTCAATCAACTTATACAACACTGCATCTATACTGACTCTCAATCAACTCATCAACCGCAAGTTAAGCGCTATGCCTCTCGCAGAGGTGGAGTACTTAAGTCAACATTACAGTTGCAAGTGGAAGGGATCTGCTAGTATAGATGTATACATTATTAGGTCGATGGTAGGCAGCTTCCATCAACCTATGTTTGTAGTGTAGACCAGGCCTAAGTAATTTTTAACTTGTTCTTTCCCTATTTTCGCCTCTGATCCTACCTCGTTTTCACTGGCATTCATTAAGTAATATGTCCAACTGCTACTAAACTTTTTGATGAAAACAAAACAAAACAAAATCATTTAGCACTTCTGCCATTTCCACATTTTCTGTTTTTCCCTCCTCACTGAATAACAAGTACTGAGTATCTTGTGTTCAGGATATTACATGAAACGTTCTTTAGAACTAGCATTAAGATTCTGAAGTTTAGATTTATTCTTCCAATAATGCTAATTTTAGCATTTATAATAACCAAGTAATAGTTAAGAAGCCAGTTCAGCATTTCAAAGCCAGTGCAAGGCATAACATAAGAATTAAAACTGAACTATGCAACTGAAAAAGTGAGGGCCTAATAAAGAAAAATCCTGCTGTGGCCATGTGGTGTAGGATCCCAAACTTCTTCCTCAACTCACACTTTGGATTGCTTTTCTTAGTATCTTTCTTTCCCTCTCCTGCCAACCCCCCATGAATGGAATACAGATTACAGTTTCTAACTATGGCTAATCAACATCTGCATGTTCAACAAAGCACTCAGATTTATTTCTGAACAAAAGTTAGGTAATCCCTTTGCCTTTCTAATCTGCTCACATAAATGAGGAATGGTTTTCATGAGAGATGGAGACTTTATACAAACTTCTGTGAATTTTGTTCAAAGAGGCTTCATACCAGGGAAGTTAAGGAATCTATTATACTTTGCGGACATTTGTGAAAATTTAACATTTCTGCATGCAGATCCTTAAAACGTCTTACCACATATATATCCTCAGCATGCTTTCAAAGTCTATTTATTGTAATAAACTCAAATTTTGTGTGGTAACATGAAGTTTTACAACTCATTAAACTAAAGATATTAAAGAACCTACTAAATCACTAAATTGATTAGAAATGTGCAAAATTAAAGATTTGCTTCCCAATTCCATCACGTAGCATTTAAATATCCATTTATCTTTTCAGCAGACCAGTAGTTGAAGTTTATTAAAAAAACCAAAACATTTCATTTCTTTATACTACTCCAATTCTCAAAGATGAAGAAAAATTAAAAAATACAGTGGAGTATCTTAACTTTTGAAGGATCTCTCATAGCGTCAGGAAATTGTGAACATCTCCTTTACCCTACATATTTACCATCAGCAATATGTTTCACAAATATTAATCAAAGCAATTAAAGATACTATAAACTAAATCACTTACTTATTGATTTTCCTGGATATAGTTTTGCCTGAAGATACCCAGGAATCATTCTTTCATCTTTGGCTCTCAAATTTTCAAGTTCGTGCTTGATGATGTACTGACGCTCTGCCATTGTAAGGAAATTGTGATTGTCCTCTAAAATCAGAAAGAAAATGGTTCATAATTATGCTCTTGCTTTAGGATGCCAAAAAATTCAAATAGAGTTAATTGCTTAGGACTCCGGAGACAAAAAACAGGCATACCAAAGACCACCAGGTTCAGAAAAGAAATACTGTATACCAATGTTATTCAATCACACATTTGTGAGAGAAAACTCCTGCCTCTTAATAGCCTTCAATGATAAAACACACATTTCAGATACTGCATGTTTAATCTGACTATCTACATGACCTGAGATCACTAAAAGGGAGACTATTACCCACTTGCAATTATGCTTCTCTGAAGATATAATTCAGACAATGTTCTGAACCCCAGATTTTAGTTCCTTAATGAAAACAGGCAGGATTTCTCAGCTCTTACAAAATTTTGACCTCTGAAGGCAGCAGTAGTATGTCAGAGCACAAAATAGGCCCCCGAGCAACTATTTCATACCAACCCCTTCCGGATATAAATACTGTCTTCTATTGCACAGCAGGTGACAGAATGATAAACCAATTCAAAATAATCAATCATGATCAAAGTAATGAGAAACCTTAAAAAAAGATTATCCCTGAAAGAGGTTTCAGTGGCACTTTTCTTGGAATTGTATCTTCAGAGAAGCAGAATTACAAATAATTTCCCCTTCTCTTCAGATACCATCCAACTGCATTTTTAATTTACATTAACGTGAACTGGGTACTTTTTAATTTGCACCAGCAGTCTCTACATGGGGCAGTTGGAACAAAACACTTTAAAGTGCTCTACAATTTACACCTCGATCGTCTAGACTCTGGCACCATGTAGACAAGCCTGAAGAACCTAGAGGGATGTCCTAACGGAATACTAAGTAAAGTTGCAATGAGAAGCCTCAACAAGATCAATGCCAGAAATCAGAACAGGACTTCTTAAATATTACCTAATGGGGCCATTGGAAGGCTTAGTAAAACACATGGAGCATAAGTTTCTGTAAGCAAATGCTTACTAGTAGCAATGTATCTATGCCCTTTTGCTATGCTGCTCCTTACCAGCTGTTGCTGTTATGGGAAGTGTCGTCTGACCAAAAGCCTATGAAGAGTTAGGAGCGTTTTGGAAGGGCGGGGGTAGCCATGGTGGGGGGGGGGGAGTTGGGTGATGTGGGATGAGGAACCCCAAGTTTGGGGGGAACCCTGGGTTTGGCAGGGCAGACCCCAGTTGGTAAAATGGCTCAGCAAACCCAGCTGCCAGGACCAGACTGAGGACGCTCCTGCTGGCAACTTCATGCCCCACCCTGATAAGGTATGGCTGGGAAGGGCACCATAAGCAGCCTGGACTGGAGTAGGGGTGGATCCTAGAACAGACAGTTGAGATGGGAGGAGGGAAGGGGACAGGTCAGTGCCCTGGAGAGGGAGGTCCCCCGACATTACAACAATCACAAATGTTGCTCTTATGTTGCTGTTACCAAGTGGACAAGTCACAGTAAGGAAAACATTCCCAGGGGAAATGCTGTTTGTAAGCAGCAGTTACTCTTACAAGGTGTTGCTGCAAACAAGCGTCTACTGTACAGATAACACAGGGCTTTATGTTTTCATTTGATGTGATCCAGCCAAAAATCTTACTCAGTATCGTGCTGAGACTGGGGCATGAATAAGTAGCAGCTGGTTAAGGCTTAATCTAGATAAGACTGAGGTGATATTCGGTATTTGAGGAAAACAACTGGAGATTATGGTTAATATATCTACCTTTTTAATTCAGGGTTTGCGTCTACTATTTGTTGGTCAGGGTTGCAATCTAGAGGTCTAGCTGGACTCCCAGCTGCTACTAGAAGATTAAGTAGCAAGAACAGCCAGATCAGTTTCTTATAATTTATTTACAGCGAGAAGGTTGACATCATTCCTTTTGGATAAAGATCTTGTTACTTGTCCATCCTTTTGTCACCTCAAGATTAAACTACTGCATGAACTGTGTGTGGAGCTACTCCTTAAAACCATCTAGATACTGGAAATTTGGCAGGCAGCAGCAGCCTAACCTATAAGTGGAGCATCTTGCCACAAGCACATGAAACCTGTGTTTCACAATCCACAATGGCAGGCTGTGAATTTCCAGCTGAAATTTAAGGTGCTGTTTTTTATTGTAAAATTCCAAACAACTTAGGAACCTGACTACCTACCTGAGGGACAGCCATTCCCCCGCCCCCCATTCCCTTATGGCCACCGTTAAGATCCGCAAAAGTGCTCAAGCTACAGCCTGATGCTATAAATTAAAGGGCACTACTGGGAGATCACTCCCTGTGAAAGCCCAGCAACTCTGCAATTCACCACTCCCTGCCTTGGTCTGCAATAACTTAAATTGGATGACATTCAGAACATGTTACAAGGACCATCTTTTTCAGAGGCATTTGAAAATAAGGAGTGGGAAGAACTGCAAGAGTGGGGAATTGTTTGAGAGGGAGGTGAGTTGCTGCATTTAGGATGCCTTTTTTAGGTTGCATCAAAGATACCTTGAACACATAGAAAGACACTCTTTTAAGCATTTTTATAAATCTAAATAAATACATCTACAGACATGCAGGAGTGACTGCCTTGCCTCTAACCTGAGCTTTGGCATAGTCTTCCAATTTCAGGACAGCCAGACCATAAAAGGAAATGCACTGGAACAACTATTTGGACATGGTATTCTTGGTAACACTTTTGTCCAGCAAACTGACATCAAAACATGCAAAAAATTTAATAAATTTTTAAGGGCTTCAATCATGCCAAACAGAACCCCAGAATCTGTTGACACAAATAATATGAAGAAGGGTCTCACTGAAATGGACAGGTGACAAAATGCTGACAAGACAATAGGCCATTATTAGATGGAACTCTGGTACTGTCTTGGAAAGCAGAAAGAGTTCTGCCAATCTCCCACTAAGGAGTTAAGATCCCCAAAAAGGAATCCTTGCAGGTGGTATCCTTAGGCAGTGGTACTCAACCTGTGGCCCAATCAGTACACAGCTGTGGCCCATGTGACATTCTCAGGGCAATACAGGTAATACTTGATGAGGCCCACAAAGGTAAACAGGTTTAGAAGCATTGCGTTAGAGCAATACATTATTATTTTTGGTAGTGCCCACAATGTCCAAAAATAAAGAAAGGAATGGTCCTTTCCCCAATTAACTCCCAATCTGAACATGAAATCTATCATTTCTCATTCTAGTAACCAACTGCTTGATGTACAAACATAATGAATCAAAATATTCCCTTTTTTTCAGCTAATTAAAATGCAGTTAACCCCAAAATTTTTGGTTTTCCGAAGTTTTTTAAAATCAGAAAGGGAGGCAACAATATTAACAACTAATACTTTAGATTGCTAATCATGTATATATTACTTTCTACTAAATGTAGAAAGTCTTTGTTAACTTTATCAAACTTACATATCAATAAATGAACATGCAGATAAAGCACACAAAAAAGCATGAAGTAAAAGCATAGGCGCATTGCACGATTCTGACTCACCCAGAGACAGGAAATACAGATTAATTCCACAATGTAGTCTGTATGTTCAAAGGTCAAAAGAATTACATAGATAGTGGCTTATCCTACCTAATTCTGTTAGCTTTTACTATTCCAAGAAACAGAAAGACAATAAAATATTGACTAGTTGAGCTGTGCGCTTATGCACTGACAATCTTTGGACAAGTTTTTTAAATGATTCAGGAACAGCCCTAAAACACTTCAGGCAGTTTACCTGCAAAATCTTTGAAGGTCTTTCTACTGCTGTATGTAAATGTTCTCATTGAGTTATCATTACATTCTTTTACCAATCCCACTGTTTCAGCTCCCAGCAGCAGCCTTAAGTGAGAGGCTCCAACAAGATATAAATGTTGGTTTCCATCTATTCTTTCTCCATCTTCTTTTACCAAAGGTTTAACCAACAGCTGGGCACCTTTAAAGAAAGGCAACTTAAAGTAAGGAACATATAAAAGGCACATACTAAAAACTACGACTGTAATACACATCACCCAATAGGACCCAATTCTGTGAAGTGCGTAAACTCAGAGTTCTCATTATAGAGATAAGGTGGGTGAGGTAATATATTTTACTGGACCACCTGTTGTTGGTGAGAGAGAAGCTTTCAAGCTAAAAAAGGTGACATGAACATTTGACTTTTCCAAGCTACTTTTGACCCGTGGCCCACTGTGACTATTTGTTCTGCTATTCATAAACAGCACTTTAAACCATTTTTATGCAATTGGATTTCTATTAAATATATATGGTACAAGGGGAAAAGGGTAGAAACAGGGACTTTATTTTGCTTTTTACCAGGCAGAAAATTCCAGCTGACACAGCTACAACAACATAATATACAATTCTCCTTATAGTCAGTGGTAGCTAAAGAGTCATAGCAACTCATAAAAGGTGTTCACCAGTTTGCAGGATTGGGTCTTGATTTGGTTTAGTTTCTGTAAACAGCTCGTCAAGTGGGACTAGCCTGAGACTAAACACTGCAATTGACAGTACGGCACATGGAGGACAGTTACCAAGTTTGAGTCTACTCCTATAAAATACATACTTGTAAGTAATCTTAATTTATGCAAATAGTTCCACTGGCTTCGAAGGCCAATCATATGAGTAAGGCTTGAAGGATCAGGCCTTTTGATATAATCATGATCTATAGTGTGAGAGGCCTGGAAATTAGTTTGTGTCCACAATCCAACACACACTGAAGCCTTAATGATCAAATGATTTTCTCCCTGGGTCAAAAGCAAAATAAAGTCTGTTTCCATTGCCCCTTCCTACCAATACTATATTCATTTAATAGAAATCCAATTGCATAAAAATGATTTAAAGTTATATTTATGCAGAGCAGAGCAAAAGTCAGTGGGCCATGAGTCAAAAGTAGCTTAGAAATGTCAAATGTACTTGTCACCTTTTTCTAGAAATAAAGAAGACAAATGTTTCACACCATTGTGAAATGTTTCAGACAAATTCTTTCAACCCATAACTTTATGAAAGAGTTATGACTATGCTACTGTTAAATCTGTTTTGAAGTTGAAGAGTTTATGACCCAAAAAGCTATGGGAATAATTACAGAAGCATCCACAAGCTCTAGCTTAAATCTTGCTTTAATAATAGTTATAAAAATGATGCTAAATGCAAAATACTTAGTCCCACATTACTTCACTAATTTTTATTTGCAAAATACACAACTTTTATCCACTGTTTACAAAATGTATCAGGAAAAGGGCAGTCTCCAGGTCTTAATTGTAAGAGGTTTACTAAAACTTCCTTTTACTGTGAAATCCTAATGATTCTGTTGAATTTCAGACTAGATACTGCTGCCTACCCTAGATGTGCTTGTAATAAACTGCAGGAGTTTTCCTAATATGGGGAAAGAAAGAGCAACAGACTTTAAAAAGTGAGTTTGTAAACACTATTTTCAGGGTTCAACATTAGTGAAAGTGAACATGCAATCTATACTATTAATTTTGACAAAAAGGAACTGTTGCATCAAAATGTGTGTGCACAGTCAGAGCATTATCTTAGTACTCAGTTACTCGCATTAGACAATCAAGTTTGTTTACTTTGGAGGATCAAGAAAGCCAAAAGTTTGCATGCATAAGCAAGCTTTACATAACATTCTGATACTTCCTTCATATCTCATCCTTCTTCAGTTAGATTCTTACTGTTCCCTGACCTCTCCAACAATTTACTACTCCATTAACAGCTACCAATGACTTTCTTCTCTGTCTTACCCCACAGTGAAGTTTTTTAGTCTAAAATCAAGTGTTTGGGGGATTCTGTGGTAAGCCATGTCAGAAACCTGTGTGTTATTTTAATAAATCAATAAAAACCTCAAGAACTCATGAAAGGTAAGGGGTCCACCTGAAAAGGGGTCACAAAAAAGGAGGAAGTGATTTCTATCCAAAAGTAAATTTATTTTAATTTTAAAGTTCCTCTTTGGTTTGGGCTCTTTTTTAAAAAAGGGAACTACAATCACTGGAGTTCATCAAGATGTATTGTCCCTGTATGTATTCCACTTACAGGTGCACATGCACTTGAATCAGACACTGCTCACAGAAAATCTCTGGTTGGTCCACTCACGCACCCAAACTATCCTTGTGCGCTGTACCAAGACTATGAAGGGCAGCACAGGACCAACCACCACTCCACTTCTTTCTCTGCTGCAGATCCCAGAGAGTACAGGAGGAATCCAAAGGAGAGAGTAAGGAAGGAGGGTAATGGAATACACG
Source organism: Mesoclemmys tuberculata (assembly GCA_007922155.1). Taxonomy (NCBI): domain Eukaryota; kingdom Metazoa; phylum Chordata; order Testudines; family Chelidae; genus Mesoclemmys; species Mesoclemmys tuberculata. The sequence goes on along the minus strand of ML675603.1, from coordinate 68,458,226 downwards.
CAGGGACAACACATCTCAAAGAACTCCAGTTACTATACAGACAAGTAACTTCCTTTACGTCTTTTGTTGCTTGTTCCTATGTGTACGCAACACCAGGTGATACTCAAGCAGCAATCTAAGTATAGCAGTGGGTGTCTGGAATCCTGTCTAAGCAGAATGAACAACTACCCTACTAAACAAGAGGTCTGAGGAAGATGCCTACATCAAAGCATAGTGTTTCATAAAGACATGTATTGAATTCCAGGTGGCAGTCTTACAGATGCCTCTTATGACAACACTTTTCAGAGAAGTCATTGCAGTCATTTGAGCCTTTGCTGAATGAGTCTGAATATTGGAGAAGCTAATTTAGCTAGTTCATAGTACAATGTAATAAAATCCAAAATCCACTGACAATTCTGTATGGATATCTGAACTTCTTTAATTCTTTCAGCAAACAAAACGAATAATTTTGGGGACCTACAGAATGGTTTTATTCTCTGGAAGTAGATTAGTGCCCATGTAAAGTATGTAACATGACCTCATCAAAATGAATGGAGGGTTGGATAAAATATCAGTAAATGTTTAAGCCACTTCAGGTGGAACTTAGACGCTATTTTGCATGCTGCCTAAGGGAAACTTTGTCCCAATAACAGAATGGGGTTGGGGGAGAGGAAGAGTCAGCCATGAGAGACCCTGACTCTCCCACTCTTCTCACAGATGTTATTGCTATAAAAAAGGTTTTCACAGACAGATGTAGAAATAAAGCCCCACAAAGCCAAGGGTTCATACAGACCTGCCAAAACTAAGTAAAGGTCCAATATTATGGTAGATTCTACTACAGGTGGAAATACTCTCATTAAACCTATCAGGAACCTATACATGGAAAAGTGGAAAAATACTGGAAAGTTATCCATGGGGGGTGGAAGGCACTAATAGTTCTCTGAGGATACATCTGGCAGCTGACTGACAGACTTAAGGTCTTCTGCTAAAAGATGTAGTCTACAATGTCAGGTATCTGGAACACTGGAGGTGTCAGTGTTAATTAATCACAGCAGATGACAAATCTGTTTCGCTTTGCACAATACATTTTTCTTGTAGAATCTTTTCCACTGCTGCTTAGGATGGTTTGCACCTCTGAAGAACGTGATTTTTCTAGCTCTAACATCTATCCAAAAACCAAGCAGTTAAGTAATGGGAGGACAGATCACGATGATGGGTCATTCCCTCACTCTGAGTCACAAGATTCAGCATGAGAAGCAATTGGATCAGAGGATGAATGGACAGCTGAAAAAGTAGTGTGGAAGAGAATTGTCTCAGCCATGCAGAAGTTTACAGAATAATCTTTGCCTTGTCTTGTCTGATTTTCCTTAACACCCTCAGAAGCAACAGAATAGGAGGATAGGCACCTGTGAACTGCTTACATTATTAGGAATGCATCCGCCAGAAAGCCTTAGCTTTGAACTCCTCTGGCACAAAATATCCAACATCTCGTTCTTATCTATTCTAAACATGCCTCTACTAGCTGGCCCTGCTGGTGGAAAATGAACCAAATCATTAACTTGTGAAGTTCCCATGCACGTTCTGTGGAGAAGTTGTGCATGTTGTCCGCTAATGTAAATGAACCAGGGATGGAGTACCACAATGTTGTCTGCACCAATTCCATAACTTTACTGCCTCTGCACAATACAAGGAATGATCTCACTCCAACCTGCTTGTTTATGTAAAAATCTTCAGTTGTGTTCTTTTGACAATCTGAACAGACTGATCATGAATCATCAGCAAAAAATGAATGCATGCATTGTACACTGTTCTGAGCTTCAGGACACTTATGTAACAAAGACTCTTTCCTGAGCTAAGTGATCACCCAGATGAACTCCCCAACCCAGTAAGTATGTGTCTGTAACTATTGTTGCTACTGGAAGAGGGAGAACAGTCTTTCTACCAGTCAAGGATGCAGAGAACATTCTGTGCTTACTTACACAAGAATGACCAGATGCTGTCTTCAAATCAAGCTTGCACGCAACGGAGATGTAGTTTGGCATGCTGCATTACAAAAGTGCAAGAGGCCAGCACACAGAGCCAAGATCTTACTGATGTTCAATGGTTTGCTTTAAGCAGACTAATCAGACAAGACATAGTTTGGAACCTGTCTTGAGGTAAGTACACTTTGGTTGTTCTAGAATCCAGTTTTGCTCCAATAAAACTCTGTAGTACATTAGTATTAAAAACAGACTTTTCTTAATTTACTCAATAATTGAGAGTCTGGAATTGTTGAATCGCTCTCATGGAATTTTGAACAGCTTGATAGGAAAATTCCTTTGACTAGCCAGTGGCCCAGATATAGACAGACCACTATGCCCTGTTGTCATAGGTAAAATCATCACCACTGCTAACAAAGTCATGAATATCCTTGGTGCCACTGACAGAACAAAGGGAAGAATCCTGTTTTGATAGTGATTTGGACTGATCACTTATCACAGGAATCTCTTACATGCAGCGTAAGTGTCAAAGTATACTTGAGATCAAGAACAACAAACCAATCTCCCTGATATAACAATGGTATAATGAAGGCCAGAGTAACCATCCTGTATCTCAAATAGCAAATGAAGGTACTGAGCATTCTGAGATTCAGGATGTCTCCCACCATCTTTTTTCTTGGATATGAGGAAATACATTGGGGATAAAAATCTTTCCCTCTATATTGAGGAGGAAGAGATTCTATTGCACCCAACTGAAAGAAAGAATACATGTCCTGGATGAAAAGTCTCTCACGAGAGGGACCCTTGAAAAGGAACAGGAAAGGTGGGTTCAGGTGGGTATAGTGTGAAACTGAATCACATAGCCAGTTGTAATAATTTCTAATACCCACTTGTCTGATGTAATAGCATTCCATGCTCTCTGAAACGGGGAAAGATAATTTACAAAGGAAATCAGGGACAAACGAGAGTTTGAGATCTCGAAGGATAGTCATTTTGTACCTCTTGTCAAACCCATCAAAAGGGATGCTTGCTGGTGGCTGCTGACTGTGATGAGAAAGTAGAAGCATCATGTGTTCTTCTCTTTTGCATCCTTTGACATTTCCTAGGATGCTGTGCAGGCAGCTGATTGTAAAAGGAGGGTGGGGTCTTGGGTCAGGTTGAGGCTCACTATGTTTTTTTTTCTTTGTAGGGGGATAAATACCTAGAGAACATCAAGTGGAGCTAGAGGTCTTTAAAAACATGGAGGGACTCCTCCATTCTCTCACTGAAGAGATTAAGACCCTCGTATGGAAGGTCCTACACTCCTCCATTCTCACTGAAGAGATTAAGACCCTCGTATGGAAGGTCCTACACTTTGGCCTACACTTTTCTTGGAATGTCGAAGGACTGGAGCCAGGACGTATAACTTATTATAGCGGAAGTTGCCACAGAGCATGAATTTGAACCTGCAGGGTGTAATGATGCATGTAATGAGGATCTTGCCATTAACTGTCTTTCAGTTGTTAGTGATTGAAATTGTTTCCTGTGCTCCCGCATCAACTTGTCACTAAAATCAATGAACTTACTATAACTGAGATAATCATTTGCCATCAGAACTTGGTAATTAGACATCACGTCTACGTATGGCTACAGGAGTCTTACTTGACTTGAAGGGGAAAGGCAATTTTGACTGCTTTTTTAAGAGAATTCCTTCTTCTCCTTTGGAGGATGCTTAAATTTTCCCTCAACCGCTTTCCCATGGCTCTTCTTACCAGATTCTTTCGAAGAAGGCTTAATTGCATGCACCCTGGAGCTAACCAATTCAGAGCTTGAAGGGTCACTCTGGTTCTTTTGACTGCTGCACAAGAGTCAGAGGAAACAGGAGTGGAAGCAGCCCTTACAGAACGATCCAGAGAGAAAAGTTTTAGTCTCCCTAAAATTCCTTATTCTCCTGGAGAACAACCCACACACACACTTATTTTAAAGGGATATACAATTCTCCTAAACGTTAGAGACAACAAGTGTGGGCTCCATTCAGGGGGAAAGCTCACAATATGCAATATTTATAACCAGGGGACTTATGCATAATTATCTCTCATTCAAATAAACAAGGTGATAGGAGGAGTACTGAAGGAAAATAAATTCCCTTTGAGTCTCATAACTACAAACAATGGATAACTACACTAACAAAACAAATTACTAATTATTAATCTAAACTGTACTATATACAAGAATTAAAAGCTAAAGTAAAGCTGCTGACACTGAAGCACTCCAGCTCAGGCCCAGGATGAAAAGAAGGAACTGAAGTGGCAGTTGGTCCCATACCACCTTTCCTCCCTGGGGTTTGAGGCACAGGGATAGTCAGGGCACATGCACATCTAGAGTGGAATATACAAAGGACAAGGGCTCAGAAATAAAGAAAAGTTTATTCTTCCTTTGCTGCAAATCAAATATATTGTTAAACTTGTTTCTCAACAAGTCACTAAGAATTTAACTTTGTAAATAAGTGTCTTGATGCTATGGCAATAAACTACATCAACCAATACAATTTCAAAAATCTCTGAGAAGGAACCATTGTATTCACCTCCATTTTTCTTTTTGTCCACGATTCTTTGCATGAGCCATTCTTTGGTTTCCTCTTTGGTGTCTTTTGCAAGTTCAATAACTACCAGAGGCCTGAAATGAGGCTCAAATGTGTCGAATGCAGACCAGCTTTCTTTCATCCTTTGACAACTGCTAAATGCAAAAGACAACAAACATGCCAATGTTACAAATACTATTCAGGATAAAATCTGCAGAACAGAAACTTTGTTACAGTAAGTTATGGTATCTTTGTAGTTAGCATGTAAACAGAGGCATACTGTGGGCAACATGCTCAGTGCCTGTTTGAGGAAGTACTATACAGTATTCGAATAAACTCCATTGGTTGTCACTCAGCGCAATGTTGTCTGGTTTTGGTGGAAGCTGTATCAACTGTTGCCAGCACAGATAACACATTGGTGGCAAAAATAAATATATAAATAAATGGAAGAGAAAATAAGGGAGGACACTGAGGCCATTTCCCTTTTCCCATCAGAGTACAATCAGATGTTACTAAATGGGGGAGATGTTGAAACCCCTATGGCATATTTATCAGAGAATGAAAATGTTAATAAAAAGAATATTAAGTCATTTACTCTGTAATACAATATATTTTTCCCTTACCCAGTTGAGAAATCTTTTTTCCCCAACAGACAGGGGAATAAAATCATTTGATTTTTAATTCTCTCGATAATGGTAGGTAAACAAACTATAAGCTTGAGGTGATAAATTTTCATGAAATTTTTGCAAGCCTTCTTTATAAACACCAATTAAAACTTTACATAATCTCTCTTAGATAAGTGGGTAAATAGTATTCTCATTTTACAGAGGGGTAAAATAAGGAACAGTGGTTATGGGACTCGCTCAGTATCACATAGCAAGTCAATGGCACATACATGAACCAAAGTCCAGGTTGCAACAAATTAAGCACGTGCATAGCTTTAAACATATAGTCTCACTGACCTGAACTGAAGCATTATGTTGACCTTATGAGACGAAGGTTTCTAACCATTAGGGGAGTGAAGTTCTGGAATAGCCTTCCGAGGGAAGTAGTGGGGGCAAATGACTTATCTGGCTTTAAGACTAAGCTTGATAAGTATATGGAGGGGATGTTATGATGGGATAGTTTAATTTGAGCAATTGATTTTGGATTATCAGCAGATAAGTCTGCTCAATGGTCTGTGGGAATGCTGGATGGGATGGGAACTGCGTTACTGCAGAGAAATCTTTTTTGGGTGCTAGCTGGTGAGTCTTGCCCACATGCTCAGGGTTTAGCTGATCGCCATATTTGGGGTCGGGAAGGAATTTTCCTCCGGGGCGGATTGGCAGGGGCCACGGAGGTTTTTCGCCTTCCTCTGCAGCATGGGGCATGGGTCGCTTGCTGGTGGATTCCCTGCAGCTTGAGGTCTTCAAATCTCACTTTTGAGGATTTCACTAACTCAGTCATGGGTTCGGGGTTGTTATAAATGTGTATGGGTAGGGTTTTGTGGCCTGCCTTGTGCGGGAGGTCAGACTAGATGATCATATTGGTCCCTTCTGACCTATGAGTCTATGAGACATCTATGAGACCTTATGCCTTAAGCACTTATATTTATCCTTGCAGCACAGTTTTTCTATATGCTTCACAGAGCAATTTAGGATCATCTGGTGATCTGCCTGCTCAGTGCATGAGAACAACAGACTGGATATAACCTCACTGGGTGAAATTTTGTTTTGCTACTGACTTCAATGGAGCCCAAATTTCATCCATTGTCTTTGACTAGTAGTATTGTTTCTCTCTTTTAAGTACTTTGCCTCGGTCTTTAATAAGACTAGTGAGGAATTTAGGGATGATGGAGGGATGACTAACGGGAATCTGGATGTGGTGGTGGATATTACCGTATCTGAGGTAGAGGCCAAACTTGCACAGCTTAATGGGACAAAATCGGAGGGACCGGACAATCTCCACCCGAGGATATTAAAGGAACTGGCGCGTGAAATTGCGAGCCCGTTAGCGAGAATTTTTAAGCAATCGGTAAACTCGGGGGTTGTGCCGTATGACTGGAGAATTGCTAACGTAGTTCCTATTTTTAAGAAAGGGAATAAAAGTGATCCGGGTAATTATAGGCCTGTTAGCTTGACGTCTGTCGTGTGTAAGGTCTTGGAAAAAATTTTAAGGGAGAAAGTAGTTAAGGACATTGAGGTCAATGGTAATTGGGACAAATTGCAACATGGATTTACTAAAGGTAGATCGTGCCAAACCAACCTGATCTCCTTCTTTGAAAAGGTGACGGATTACTTAGACAAAGGCAATGCGGTAGATCTAATTTACCTCGATTTCAGTAAGGCGTTTGACACGGTTCCGCATGGGGAACTGTTAGTTAAATTGGAAAAGATGGGGATGAATGTGAAAATTGTAAGGTGGATAAGGAACTGGTTAAAGGGGAGACTACAGCGGGTCGTGCTGAAGGGTGAACTGTCAGGCTGGAAGGAGGTTACTAGTGGAGTCCCTCAAGGATCGGTTCTTGGACCGACCTTATTTAACCTTTTTATAACTGACCTTGGCACAAAGAGCGGGAATGTGTTAATAAAATTTGCGGATGACACAAAACTGGGGGGTATTGCTAACACGGAGAAGGACCGGGATACTATTCAGGAAGATCTCGATCACCTTGTACATTGGAGCAATAGTAATAAGATGAAATATAATAGTGAAAAGTGCAAGGTCATGCACTTAGGGATTAATAATAAGAATTTTAAATATACGTTGGGGACGCATCAGTTGGAAACGTCGGAGGAGGAGAAGGACCTTGGGGTATTGGTTGATAGTAAGATGACTATGAGCCGCCAATGTGATATGGCTGTTAAAAAAGCAAATGCGGTTTTAGGATGCATCAGGCGTGGTATTTCCAGCAAGGAGAAGGAGGTGTTAGTGCCGTTATATACGGCGCTGATGAGACCCCACCTGGAATATTGTGCGCAGTTCTGGTGTTCCATGTTTAAGAAGGATGTATTCAAACTGGAACAGGTTCAGAGACGGGCTACTAGGATGATCCGAGGAATGGAAAATCTGCCTTATGAAAGGAGACTCAAAGAGCTTGGCTTGTTTAGCCTGGCCAAAAGAAGGCTCCGGGGGGATATGCTTGCTCTATATAAATATATCAGGGGGATTAACGTTAGGGAGGGAGAGGAATTATTTAAGTTTAGTACTAATATAGGCACGAGGACGAATGGGTACAAACTGGATATTAGGAAATTCAGACTTGAAATTAGACGAAGATTTCTAACCATTAGGGGAGTGAAGTTCTGGAACAGCCTTCCGAGGGAAGTAGTGGGGGCAAATGACTTATCTGGCTTTAAAACTAAGCTTGATAAGTATATGGAGGGGATGTTATGATGGGATAGTTTAATTTGAGCAATTGATTTTGGATTATCGGCAGATAAGTCTGCTCAATGGTCTGTGGGAATGTTAGATGGGAGGGGAACTGAGTTACTGCAGAGAATTCTCTTTTGGGTGCTGGCTGGTGAGTCTTGCCCACATGCTCAGGGTTTAGCTGATCGCCATATTTGGGGTCGGGAAGGAATTTTCCTCCGGGGCAGATTGGCAGGGGCCCCGGAGGTTTTTCGCCTTCCTCTGCAGCATGGGGCATGCGTCGCTTGCTGGTGGATTCCCTGCAGCTTGAGGTCTTCAAATCTCACTTTTGAGGATTTCAATAACTCAGTCATGGGTTCGGGGTTGTTATAAATGTGTATGGGTAGGGTTTTGTGGCCTGCCTTGTGCAGGAGGTCAGACTAGATGATCATGTTGGTCCCTTCTGACCTATGAGTCTATGTTTCTATGTTTTATTCAAACTTAACAAGGTATCAATCCTATGCAGGTATCTGCACTGAGCAGGCACATCACCTGATGCTCATCTCTCACATGATAGCTTTGCTGGGCTTCTCCATGAAGCATACAGGATGGGGTATTTCCAGTATAGGTACGACTACACATTATAGGGATTCACTCACAATACAACTCAACTCAAACAAGAATTTTCTCTCTGTCTTATAAAAATATTGAAACTGAAATCATGTTTAAAAGTTTAATTTATCATTTACATTATGCAATTTACTTTTGACTTGAACAATGAACTTAGCCTGGTCAGTTTAAGTCGTGTTTGCAGTCAGTTTCACTTGCTAGTTCTAATGCATAGCACAATCCTGTTGCATTTGGTATTCATAATGCCGAAATAAAATGTGTACATTAAGTTAATATATTATGAATGATACTAAATTCACAAAAAATGTAAATCTACATTTTAGAGGTAAATCTGTACAAATGGCATGATCTAGAAGAATAGAATAGGACTGGAACTCAGGAGTTTTAATCTTGGGTCTGTGACTAACTCACAGTGCGGTTTTAGACAAATTGCTTCAACTCTCTGCTTCAGGTTTTCCTATTTTTTAAAATGGGGGTAATACTTGTCTATCCCCAATGGATTTTGTGAAAAATTAGTCAATGTTTGTAAAAAGGCTTTTAATATGAATAGCTCTGGATAAATGCTAAGCTTTATTAGCTGACTATACTTTGTTTTAAATATAGCTCTGAAAGTGTCCTGCATAAAAATGGCAGCTTTTATTCGAAAAGATCTGTCACAAAAAAGATTTCTTATTCCTGTTAGCACTAGAGAGCTGAGCAAGAGGTGAAGATTCTCTTCCATCTTGTGCTTTAACAGAATCATTTAGTAAATTCCACTCAGTCACACCTGTTTGAGGTTGCACAAGTGTCAGCAATGATGATATCTGAAGGCAAGTTACACAGATGTAACTGAGTAGAACTTGGCCTGCAGAACCTTTATGATGCACTACACATGGCAAAACAAACCACCAGATTTGATCAAAAAACCAGGGACACAAATATGAAACTCCATTATGCCATTTTATAGTCATCTTGCCAAGCAGAATTGCAAGCAACCTAGGCGTGTGTACAGCAATGGACACCATACTCTCCATACAAACAATAAACATCCCTCCTATATTGACTAGTTGATGGTCCCAGGGATATGTCTATAAGGTAGCATGGAGTGCAGTTGACATGCCACGGAAAAGCATGCCACCTCCACTTTGACATGTCACACACACATGGCAGCACTCCAAGGGTAGCACAAGTAAAAATGCACTATCCTATTTAGCTATTAGTATACAGAAAGTGTATAGACCCTGTTATAAATCAAGTGTTTCATGACACATTGGAATGGAAGAAACTTTAGAATTTCATTATTTTAATACATTTTATTGAATAAATTATAATACAAAGGTTTTCAGACCAAAAGATTATTCTTCATGTACTACTTATTTGTTCCCCAGCAAAAGGACAGTGTCCACATTATCTACTTCATGTTTTTATTCATAAAGTGCCATCAGTATGGCTCAGTACTCAAACAAGGAAAGATTGTTTCTCCTTGGAGCAAAAGCTATGATCTAAATATTAATACTGTATTGTAATTCAGAAGATGATTGCACAGCTAAAAGGTAGCTGTGAAGGGCATCAAAGGATATCTTTTACACTTTAACACATCTATGAGTGTTTCAGACATGGAGGGAAAAAGTATTAAAACCACCTTAGCACTGATCATCACAAAATCTAGCTAAGCCTAAAATCAGCCTAATTCCCTTGCTCCCGTTCAAATTCCAATTAGCAAAACCTTCTCTGATGTGAAACGCTACTGGACCTGCTTCGAAAGGAAGACATTTGGTAGTTATTAAATGAAACTAGCAATTTCACTTGCAATCTGCAAAACGCAATCCAGCCGGCCCAGCCCAGCCACAACTGAGCGGGGTAGAGGAGAAGGCAGAGTATTAAGCAATCAGCAGCAGAGCTGCAGGAACCACCCAGGAGAAGCTGAATCCCACCCACTAGGGGTCTCCTCCTGCCCCCAACGTCCCAGGACTCCCGCACTCCGATTCCTCCGCCCCGCGCAGTGCCTCATCCCGCTCACCCATCCCCCCCGCAGCGCCTCAGTTTCCCCAATACCCCCAGCCTCTCCGAGGTCTCCGCAGTGAACGGGCCCCGCCGGGACACTCGGGGGGGGATAGGCAAGGGAGGCGCCTCCGCTCCTGGCGGCGGGCCGGGGACTAGCGGGGGTCTCACACACTCACCCGCTATCTCTTCACTCCACGTCCGCAGGGCAGGGCAGGGCGGGAGCCGAGCAGGGGGCTTGAGTAACTGGGGGAGGGGCGGTTAGCTCCGCCGGGTGAGGGAGCGCGCGCCTGCGCTGCGGGGTGGGGCTGCTCGCGCCGAGAGGGCGGGCCCAAGACGGAGGCGAGGCGGGGCGATGAGAAGCGCTCGGCGAAGACCGGTGGGGGGGAGCGCGCGCCAGTGGGGGGGGGGGAGGAGCGAGCGGCGGCTTTGCACGCGCCTGGAGGCGAACACGGGAGAAGGCGAGCGGGCTGCACGAGCCAAAAGGCGGGGCCGTAACGTCTGAGAAAGTCCAGTGGTATTCACACGGGTCACGCCCTCCGCCTCTCCCGCCCAAGCCCCGCCCCTTTAGCCGTTGGCCCGCTCGCGCGCGCGCCCGACAGCGCCTGACAGGCCTCGGACGGTTGGTCCGGAATGGGCCCGGCCCCGCCGCTTACGCAGCTTCCTCAGGCCCGTTTCCAAGCCCAGTCCCCGCGTCACAATAACAGGACACAGCTCCGGTCCTGCCCTCCCTCGCCTGTCACACCATAGCGTGGTCTGGCCCGGCCCGGCCGCGGCGTGTGCGGGACGTGCGGCGCTGCAGCGGCTGCTACACTGTGCAGTGCAGACGAGGGGGAGGCTCTGCGTGGGGGCGCAGAGAGCCGTGTAGGGGGCTCATGATCCGAGGCTGCCGCCCGTCTGCGCACTCCCGTAAGCCGTGGCTGTCTGGCTGTCTGTGCCTCGCTCTCTAGGCTGGTCTGCGCTGACTGTAGCCGTGCTGGGGGTGCACACGCGCTCCCGCCAGCGTGCCCTCGTTCATCACCTGCCCCATTGCTCTTTAGGCTGTGAGTGGGGGGCAGGAGGTCGGGGTCTTGCCCCACAGGGGCACTAGGGACCTACATGGTACTTTGTGCCCAAGTGCCTATGCACCCCTGCTGCTCCTCGCCATACCTAGCTTTACACACTATAACCCCTTCTCAGAGCTCAGGGCTTCCACCGCAGTAGCTCTTCTGGCCTCGAATTAAAGAAAATAGGCTACCTCCTCATACGTACACGAGCCTCCCACTGCTCCACAAAGTCTTATTTCCCATCCCTTATCCTGCCTTTCCTTGCTTTGTAGTCTCCTGTTTGGTCTAGTCTTAATTTAGGACCTGCCCCTGCAAACCCTTATTCTGGGGGTGTAATTGACTTGAGGAATTTTCACAGCGGTAAATGCTAAATTCATTTTAGTTATCTATTGTATAATTTCCTGCAATCTAGAGAGCACATTTCTGACATTTTCCAGACACCTAACAAGAACTGTACAGAACATAGTTCATTTTCTTATACATTCAATATCAGACCTCCAAAAAAAAAGTCACTCACTCCTGTCCTCCAACTCCTCAGGAAATTAATTTTTTGATACATGCCCGTTTGTTTTAACAGATGAGCACCAATTGATGTTACATAAAGAAAAAAATGGTAAGGTCCTTGCTCACAGAAACATTTTTCCTGACTCCAAATTTGGGATTCAGTTTAACTGCATATGAGAAAGAATTGCTGTCATTAAGCAGCAATCCTGCTAATACATCAACATTACTAATTTTTTCCTTGAATCCTAGTAAAAGGTGGATTCTGTCAGCATATCAAGGCTCAATTGGAAGAAAATGTTATTTAAAGGCTGAATTGGCAAGAGTCATTCCATACAAGCAAGAATTGTTGCCAGTAATTGAGGATAACAACAGTCATGTTAAAGCCATCTCAAACATGAGAGAGACAGTTTAAATAGTTACAAAGAGGATTTGGTTCTCCCCTGTTGCTAGGATGTGGTAAACATTACAAGGGCCATTGACCTAGAGGTCCTGCTGTGGGAGGGAAGGTTTCATTTATCTAAACTTGTTTGGGTCCCAGTCTCTAGGTGGACCCCCGTGTGTTAAGTATTATATAAGTACTTTTCATCTGTCTATTTACAAAGGAAGATAAATACTATTACTATCTTCATTCTCCTGATGAGGAAACTGAGGCACAAATAGGTGAAGTGACTTGCCCAAAGTCATACAGCAAGCCAGTAGCAGAGCAGGGGATAGAATCTAAATTCATTATCATGGCACAAAGGCTATTAGGTCAAATCTAAATCTTACTACAACTCTAGAGGAAATTAATTTTCCAGTGATATGTGGCCCAATTTTCACATGCTAGCAACTGTATTTTCCTTTCTATCATAGGGGATTGCAAGAAGCAGCTCCTATAGACAGACAACAACACAGAGACAGAGGCTGAGAAATAGAAGTGGCCACCTATTCTGTGTACTTGAGACCCTGTCTACACTTGCTGCCAAATTTGATGGCAGTGGACGGGAGATACGCAAGCTACACAGAGTACATTACGTAATGTTAGACACCAGTTTTGGGAGAATCTGATCTCCTTTTGCAGCCTGCCCTGACCTTGGCATTTGTAGTGTGGGTTACTCTCGGCACATCAAATCACACTTGGCTATAGCAGGCATTGGGTAGAGAGAAACCCATCCCTCCACCAAAGCAATCATCAGCCACAAGACAGAACCAGCAGAAGGAGAGGAGGGCCAACCTACCCAGGTGTGGATAGAGAGGAGGGAAGCAGCTCTCAGATTACTATCCAGAAGGAAGGATAGAATGCCAGCCTCACTTACTAGGCCTCCCTATCACAGGGAGGCAAGGGAAGATCAGTATTTGAGCAACACAGGGATCTGCTCCAATCCAGAGGACAATCTGTCTCACAGACTGATACTGAAACAATACTGGGTGTATCTATACTTTCAGCTGGAGCTCTAAATTCTACTTTGAGGACACATGCCTGATGAGTACATACTTGGAGCAGCTAGCCTCTCCTGCTGCACATGCTGCTGCAGCTACAGCCTATTTATAGCATGGTAGCTGGATCAGGCAGGTACACCAGCTCAACCTGAATTTACAACTCCATCTCCAATGTAGATATATCCAGTGAGTATTTTCATTCTACTCTCAAGTCAATTAAGACCTGGTCTAAGAGACTCAATTAAGCCAAATATAAAGATGATGAAGGATTACCGAGAGTTGAAGGAGCGTGTCAGCACCAAATGATGGTCAGGACTCTGACAAAAACAACTGCAAGTTTACTTTTCTTTCGTCAATCCTAAAGAACTCTAACACAAGTCACAGTGTTTACATACTGATCAACTTAGATCTGTGGGTAGACTTTAGGGTTGGACCCTCTGTTCTTTTATATTCTGTTCGTAGAATTCAGATTGTAGTTAATTATTGGAGAAGATGTGATTATTGAAGGGAAGGGGTGTTTGATTATTGTTGAGTTCACACTTTAGTATCTTTGTTGCCCTTGATTTCCCTGACCTTTCTTTTTATCCATGATTCCTATTTTTCCCCCTTCTGTTTATGTAACCCAAGCCCTTTTCTTAAGTGTTGGGTGGATTTCCCTACAACTGTATGGTTCTTGGTTCCTATTAAATATATAGATCATATTCAGCACCTCTGATACTGAACATGTATTCAGCTGACCACTAGGTGGAGTCACCATGCACTCCATAGATCGACAAACTGAGATGTGCTATTAACCAAATGTATCCAGAGCCCATTGATCCTATGTTGGGCCAGAGAGTTGCTTAGAAGGGAAAAGCAAATGGCCTCTTTAGGTATGTCTACACTGCAATTAAAAACTACCCCTTAGCCCGAGCCCCACGAGAATGAGTCAGCTGGCATAGGCCAGCCACAGGTGTCTAATTGTAGTGTGGACATATCTTCTACAAGTAAGAACAAAGGATGCACCAAGAGAAGGCTACACAAGGAGGAGATGAAATACTGTAACAAAGCCATACACAGCAATCAAAAGATAATTATTATATAAATAACACCGGTGGTAAGCTATGACTAGATCTTCCAACTATAGAAAAAAATATAAAAGCCTTCAGAATTTAAATCTTAATAGATTCCTTATCCTCTCAGTAAGTTGGCCTCTAATAGGCAATATCATGAAGTGCCTAGTACTGCAATATGGTGAGTGCTTCCTAGAAGGTCCTGTGCTTCCTTCTCACAGAGTTCAATGGAGTTGAATATACTCTGCACCTTTTGTGTGGAACTCCATCTTGCAGAATTCGACCCCAAAAGCTAGTACATTACAGTCTAGCCTTTCATATTGACTTACAATTTTGGGAATTCTGGGAGCAATTGTCACTGGTTGTTGTAAATCTTACTGAGGAGAGGAGATGGTTTGGTAAAGGTTCCTTTATTTTATTCTTCTAGAGTAGAACTTTTTTAAACTATATCAAATCTTGCAAGAAAACCACACAGAGATGAGCACATCAAAACAATTAAGTGTAGATAAAATAATGGGCAACTTTTAGCTAATATTTATATAAAAGTGATCAAACTGTCTGTACCAATTATATTTTAGAGTTATCAAGGAAAAAGCAAATTTTATTTTATAGCAAACAGGACATGAATATTTTGGTATCTAAGCCTTCTCTCTCATTATCTTATTTTTTGTTACGGTTGCAAAAAATGACTATACAAGTCATTACTAGTTAGTGTAGTCATTCTAATTAGTGTAGAACTACTTTACAAAATAAAGGTTTTTTTAAGGCTATATTATATGCTGTGTGTGATCAAAGGAATATCAGCTGCAATCAATAAAACAAAAATTGAAACTCACTGATAGATTTGCAGTAGCCCTCAATTCAGAAATACTAAAGACCACATATGCGTAGATTTAATTACATTTTTCCATAAATTCTACTTTATTATGAACAAGTAGTTATCCTTCATACTGTTAAGTGGTCCACTTAGAACATTAGTACTATTTTTCTGTACAGCAAAATGTTTGATTTTATCATCAAGTTCATTGACTTTGTCTTTTACATTTATGTGTAATGTGTTATTCTAAAATCTTATTTGAAACAGCCTAATTTATACTCAAATGTGTCAAACTTTTAGTTTGAAGAACTTTAATTCCAGATGTAATCATCTGCTGAATTATCTGAGTAGTTACTTTATTATCCTTCATTGCTGAAGAAATGATCACTGATATCTTAAGCCTTCCCTTTCACATGTAAGATGTTTTTAAAGAGGTTTTTTAAACTCTTCAGGGCAAGCACTGTCATTTAGTATATGTATGTACAGTGCTTAGCACAATTAGCCTTGACCCAGTTGAGGGTTAGCACTATCACAGTATAAATGTTAAATAAAGACCCAGGGCTTCTCTCACTGATTTCAATGGAAGCAGGATCTGGCCCATAATTTATTTTAACAAATAAAGCTTTTATTAACCTTCTGACTATTTTAAAGTACTGGTTACCTTTGTGTCTCATTTAGTTCTCTGCTCTTTCATCAGGTGTCACTATGCTTCTGAAATGCGGTCTCGGCTAAAGGAATAAAGGAATTATACATATTAGGAAAATATAGTGAGATGGGTTATTTTGCCAAGAATTACAACAATAACTTAAAATGCGGAACTACATGGTATAGGGTCGCGTTATTCACAGATTCCACTAGAAAGGTTAACATCTTACTAGCTATTAATATTTGGTTGTAATTTTAAGTTTTTAAACTTCTGAACTTCCAAACTGAAAAATATATTTTAAAAATTATATTCAAAGTGCTTTTTTGATCTATGGACTACCACCGAGCTCAATGAAACTGGTGGATGTGATAGCACCTTCCAGTCAAGCTAACTGAAGCAGCAGTTAAATTCCCCCTTTTTAAGTGATAGATGAAACAATGGGAGGTGCAGACTTTGGTAAGAGAAACCATCTTAAACAATCACTCTTTGTCCAGCATGGTTGACTGTCTCTCTCAGTCAGGACCTTCCACAGAAGTACTGTACAGGTTGCTGATTCCCCTTGTCTTCCTAGGTGAAAATTAACTTGGGGTTCTTTGCCCCTCTCTTTTATAGTCCACTGAACCTTTTAAATTGATTATTTTGAAGGTTACCCTCCAAAATAAAGTTCTTTCAAGTTGTGAAGAAAGAGACATGGAGTATGGTAGTGAAGGAAGTTCCATGCTAGTACCCTCCCTTCACCCAGGCTAGTGTTTGCTAACGTGCAAATTAGTCTTTTCCTGCCCCAGCAATGCAAATGAATGACCACTTGCCATGTGATTGCTAATTGACTCTGATGATACCTGACTGGAGGCATTGGCTTGTCCTTTGTCTGGGAAAAACCTGTTACCAGCTCCCCAGATTTGTTTGGTAAGCATGTTTTAGTTCCAAATTTATTTCATATTTGTATGTTCCCTCAGGTATTTACCATACATACACCACCCAAAAATATTAATGATCAGTGTGTTATTAGTTTTCCAGTGATACCTTGTATGACACATCCAGATACAATTTGTTTTATGATATCAATGAATTGGGGTATGCTGAACTGGTCACACAAACTGAAAGTCACTATTAGATACCAGTGAGGCAAGTCCCTTGTTCTCTTGCATTGGGATGCTGTTAGGGTCAGACCCACTCAACAATCCATAGAAATACAAACAAGTAGATAAACAACTAAAACTATAAGTAGCCTTGGAAGGATTAGATTTTTATGAGTAAATGTCAATAAACATCAATTTCACCACACATGCAAACTGACAAAAAATTTCCATTGATAATAATCAAAATTTACTGATAGGCAAAGTAAAAAATGGTTTTTGAGAACTTTAGATCTTGATTTAAGAATATTTATTTTGTGTATTTTAACATGTGATGTTGCAAATTTGTGTTTTAATGGTTATAAAACTAACATTTTTAATCTCAACATTTACTGTCATTACATAATTATTGCCTGATTCCCCACACACACACTGTGTGATCCTCTAACCCCTGCAAAATTTCTGCAAATATGGAAGTTTAAATTAAAATAAAGATGCCTAAAAAATAAACAGAGATCAGTCCAAATTATTTTTTAAAAACTCCTGAATTCTGTCAAGCCTAATTATAAACTAATCAAGCTATTTCTCCTGAAGCCTGAGAAGGACTAATACATGGAAGGCACTCAGACACTATTGCAAACAGGGCTATCTAAATAGATAGCAATGAAATAGTTAATGTTAACAATTAAGGATCCAAACCAGCAAACACCGACACACATACTAGACTTTAAGCATGAGTCATTCCACTGAAGTTCTTCCCTGTGTGTATGTGTAGAAATTAATGAGATTACACATGTGTTACAAGACCAGGATCTAAATCATCATAATTAGGCTTGAGACTTAAAATCCCATTTAAATGACAAGGAATGACTCACAGCTCTCATTGCAGGTTGTCTGCAAATTCAGGTAGGATTACTGTATCCATCTACACTCTGTTCACATATGTTCACAATTGTAAAGGCTAGATACTTAATTTTTTCTTTAAATAAAAGTTTCAAGAGCACAAGCAGGTATTCTCCAAAACATAGTTTCTCAAACTGGGGTATGCAAAAGACAGGCAGAGGGTATGCAGTGAAAAACCCAGTTAAGGAAGGTGAGTGGCAGCTGCTGACTTCTGGAGAAGCCAGGTGGCAGCCCACTTTGATCCCAGTTTTGAGCTGGGAGGCAGGCAGCCACACAGTGTGATTTGCCCCAGGCCCACACACCCCTAGGATGGCCATGGGGAACACTGCTATCCACTCTCGTGAGCTGCTTGTGCCTGCTCATACCTCACAAGTTCCCACCTGTGTGAGGAGAACACCACATGACCCTGCCATCAGGCCAAAGTGATTGACCTTTGTTCCTATATGGAGGAAGAGGAGGAGGGGAGAAATAGCAGGGGTTTGTGTGATCTGCCACAGCCATACAGCACTGCAGAACTCTCCTGTTTTATGAGAAATATGGTTGTCCAACAGTAAAGGGGGAAAAGATTGTATTTCTCAGAATGGAAAATAGCGTGTTGGGGTACTTATTAAAATTTTCAGAAGTTAGGGGGTACTTGCTACGTAAAAAGTTGAGAAACACTACTCCTAAGAAAAGAACTACCCACTGTAAGGCAGCCCAGTTAAAACCTTGACTGAAACTATTCTGTGATCGTAAGTACTGAATTTGTTACCAGGTGAATAGTATACACTTGTGCTGTATAGCTGCTTTCATCCAAGGATTTCAAAGTGCTTTACAAACATTAATTAATCTTTGTGATAATCTGGCAAGACAGATATTACCTGTTTTTACCAAGTACAGTACAAAGACTTCCACCATGTCATGCTAGCTGAAAATAGAAGCTAAAACTGAGTCATGCTTCCTGAGTTTAGCTACATTGTTTTAGTTTAATAATAATTAGGTTTGATATTAAGGCTGTTGTTCTGCATTTATGGATTTGTAATGCCTAGTATAAGCCTCTCCCTTCCCCTAATTACTCATGTCCGCTTGGGGGAGGTGATAATTAGTATACATAAACTGGATTAAATTAATGTTTATGCAGCACTCTGAAAATGCAAAGCACAATATAAATGCTAGTTAATCATTGTTATGGTCAGAGTTCAGTACTGTTCCAATTACATGTGTAATACTTGTCAGGGTTTAGTTTAAAAAACAAAAGCAACCCAAAAATCTAATTCTAGGCTGTGAGGTTGGTGCTGCTGCCTCTCTCAGCCTCTGGTAAACATGCTGGAGAATGCTTTTTCTTGTGCGGGAGTTAATACCTCTATCTGGTACTGCTTCCTCCCCTGGGATTACCTTTAGGGCTCTGTGTGCATGCAAGGGGACTCCAATATCTTTTCATTTATATTTCATATTTATTGTTCCATAAGTTTTTTGCCTCTTATGAGGCAAATAATACACAAATAATAGCCAAGTGAAAATTTATACATGTAGAGGTAGGTGTGTTGATGGGGTACATCCACCATTAGTTTCTAGGCTCACAATTAGACCCCCCACCCATTGGTGCTGGCTGATCATATTCAAACTGTAACCCAATTGGGTTTTTACCATCTGTGTCTTCCTTTTAGGCAGACATTTTCACTGTTATCCATGCCTTTGTTGTCTCAAAATTAGACTGCTTCAACATGCTCTATCTGTGGTTACAGCTTAAAAACATTTGGAAACAGAAGTTGGTGTAGAAAATAGCAGCTCTCTTGCTGAGCAGGATATCTGGGTAAATGCTTAAAGGTGTGTGCTCTGACCTATAAATCTGTAAATGGCTTGTGACATACTCTCCTGAGAGGTTGCCTTGCTCTTGTGCCATTCTACCACAGTTGTGGCCAGGAAGGACAGCCAGACAAGTGAGAA
The DNA here is from genome assembly GCA_007922155.1 of Mesoclemmys tuberculata. NCBI lineage: Eukaryota > Metazoa > Chordata > Testudines > Chelidae > Mesoclemmys > Mesoclemmys tuberculata. Next base: position 68,438,379 of record ML675603.1, on the reverse strand, counting down.
GCTGCAACAGTAGGAGGGTGTGCTTCCCTAGACTTGTGACTGAAGCAGTGCGGCCCCTGCCCTGGGGCTATTAGGCAGGTCGGAGTACTGGTCTCACTGCCCCTGCCGCAGTGGTATCTGTTGCCAGGTCCTCTCTTCCCCATCCCAACCAAGCCCCCCCCCATTTCAACCCGCTTACTGGTGGGCTCCCCGGCAGTTGCTGCCTAGGGGGGGCCTGCCAGCCTGCCCTCCGACAAGGGAGGGAGAGTCCTCTGCCACTTCCACCATCGTTCCTGGGGTCTCTTCTGGCTTGGTTACTGCTGGCTTCCGCTACTGCTGCTGAGTGCTCCTTCCCTACTGCTGCTCTCCCCTTCTGATCAAGTGCTTGCGGGTACACCTATCCTTTCCCTTCTCTGGCCTTGCCCCCTTCCTTGTAGCTGCCCCTGCCCACTGGCCCCTCTTTCCTCCCTTGCTGCCTCCCCCAGGTTATTTGTTTGTTTGCCACACCCCTCTTGCTGTGGCTCCCTGGAGGACTTTCTGATCAGTTTTTTGTCCCTGTCTTAGCCCCTGGTGTGAGTTTGCTCCCTGCCCCACCCTGGCCTTTGCATTTGCCTCTGAACTCTCCCAACCCCGCTCCAGACCCATGCCTACCTCCCCTCTTCCCCTGCCCGCTGCTGCTTTCCCATCACCCAGTCCCCTCTACCCCCATGCCCCTCCTCCCTCCCAGTGCTCATGACTTCCCCTTCTAGTTGACCCCCTGCACACTGCACTCCCCCACACTGGTTTAGCCCCTGCCCTCCCTGTGCAGCCAGAGGAGCCAATGTTCTACCTTGGGCTGCTTCCTAACCTAGTTCGGCATCCCTGTATTCCCTTGGGTTGGCACCCTCCTCCCTTGCTTCCAGCTTAGTGGAAGGAACCGGTTGGCTCCCCATCCCTCCTTCCTCCTCCCCTCCTCCCCCCCAGACCTGTTCTTACCCCCTCCCAGGAAGGCAGGTGTGTCTGGGGCTGGGACCCCCTCTCGACCTGATCATCCATTCCCACCAGTGGCCAATTGTATAGATGAAAATTTTAAAAGAGCAATCACATATTTGTATACTGGAGGGGCCTTTGATATATATATATATATATATATATATATATATATGTATTTGATATCTGATGATTTAATTCATTCTATTTCTTGCTTTTATGATTTTGGTCTTCTTTAGATATAAAAGATTTTCAGGAAAATCAACAAGGGTTAATGCTGGAGTCTTCAGAGTAAAATCCAGTTCCTTGTTTGGTGTTGTACAGTCACTGTAGAAAATATATATCCCTTGTATGACTGGGAAAAAGATATCAAACACTGACAAAATCATGAATCAGGGTCCAAAATATGAGAATCGGAAAAAATGTATGTCTTTCTTTGTGCCTTCTGGTTCCTGAGCAATTAGGATACTTTTGGGTCACATTTTCATGTTTTCCTCCAAAACAATGAGGGCTAAAAACTTCCTTTTTCAACGTAAGCTGAGATTCTCATAATAACTTCTCTAAGAGCTAAGGCTTGAAGAAAAATATCAAATATCACAAGACCCACAATAGAGCTGGCAATATTAAGATAGACAACTTGCAGAAGAAAACAAAAGAAAATAACTAAGGCTCCAATTCTGCACAGAGCTCTTCCCAGGTGGACCCCTTTGGTAGTGCACAGCCACATTGCCAGTGCAGATTCCACCAGTGTGGAGCTCGTTCCAGTACTGGAGCTTAATTAAAATGTTCTTATATTTCCAGACCTCTCAAAAGTCATTCACATTCAATGGAAATGGTGGCTTTGTATTTCATCTGGTCCCTGTACTGCATAAATGAGTTCAGAGAAAAATAAAACACAATACATATTCTGTAATTGTGAGAAGCCTTCTATGGCCTCTCAAATTTTTAATGTGTGTACCCTTTGACTCTGAAGCTAAACAAAACTGATCCTTTATCAGATTTCTTAACATTTGGATTGTATCTTAATGGCAAAATAATCCACCTTAAACAATCATTGAGAATAATTTAAGGTTTCTTGTGGCATTTGAGGCTTAAATCCTGCAACTGGATCTGTTCAGGTGCACTAGATGCAGGGTTGAGGCTCTGTTTCATATTTAAAAACAGGTTCAAAGAGGCTTAAACTAAATGTATATCACAAATCTTAAGAAAAAGTAAGAGAACCAAAAAAAAATGCCACTATGGCTAAACAACCAAATCTAAAGAGGTGGTTAGAGGTATAACCCTTCTGCCAGACAGAGTTGGCAGCAGCAAGGGCCGGGTTCTATATCTAGGGGTCCCTGCCAATGATACAACTCCAAGCAGGCTTGAGCCCCTACCCAGTCACCTGGGAAATCACACACTATCCCCTGGGTGCCCCAAAGGGCAATGCTTCCCCTCTTGCAAGCTTCTGCTGGACTCAGGCTTGACCAGGCCTCCTCTGCTGCTGTCTCCTGCCACCTCCAGGCCTCCCCGAGTCCCTGCTGCTGGCTCTCACTGTCTGCTGACACCAACTGCTCCTGGTTCCCGCTGTCTGCTGGCCCCCTCTGTCTACAAATGCTAACCGATCCTGGCATCTGCAGGCACTGACTGCTCCTGGCTCCTGCTGGTGTCAACCGGTCCCACCATCCACTGGCATTGACCACTGTTGCTCCTGCCATCTACTGGTCCTGATCAGTCCCGCTGTCTCAGGTGCTTCCCACTGCTGGCACCTCTCTGGTAGTTGTTAGTCAAGGTTTCCTAGTCTCTCTAGTGATTCAGCTCTTAGTGATTTCAGCTGATGGGAACACCGTCTGCTGACATATAAGCAATGTTCCTGCTTTTAACAAACAAAAGACTCCAAGAGGAATCATTAGTTCTACCATTTAACAGTGGAAGGAGAACATTAACCCATAGCTGCGGGTAGCCCTTTACCAGGGCTAGTACAATTTCAATAGGAGACTGCTCCTCTCCCTCCCCCCTCCACGCAATGCTGAAACATCCATCCGCCACCCTTTTTGGGCTCTATTTGGGTGAAAGTCAATTTTTTATCAGAAGAGACTCAACACAGATCTGATGCCATTTGTTCATACAATCGAAGGACAACATTTCATTACCCCTGCATTTAACACAAAAGTGACTTGTAATACAATACCAGACACATTGACCCTTTCTCATCATGCTCAACACCTAGTGTGCTTATGCAATATGCTGAGTACTTGATTGTACTCATGCAAATACAAAGCCCATGCAAATAATGTGCCCCCCTTTCAGCTGCTGATCAGGGAGAGTGCCAATCAGACACTCAGACCTTACTTACAGAGATGAAAAGACATCCTTTAAACACTGGAGGTCAAATCCTACTGAGAAAAATAGAAAGGAGCATAAAACTTGGCAAGTCAGGTATAAAAGTGTAATTAGACATGCCGAAAAAAGATTTGAAGAGCAACTAGCAAAAGACACAAAAACATGAAGTACATTAAAAGAAGGAAGTTTGCCCAACCATCACTGGGGATACTAGATCATCAAGGTGCTAAAGGAGCGCTCAAGAAAGAAAAGGCTATTGCGGAGAAGTTAAATTAATTCTTTCCATCAGTCTTCACTGCAGATGATCTGAGGGAGATTCCTACAGCTGAGCCACTCTGTTTAGGTGACGGCTCTGAGAAACTGTCCCAGATTGTGGTATAAATAGAGGAGGTTTTGGAAAAAAATGATAAATCAAAGAGTAAGAAGTCCCCAGGACCAGATGCTATTCACCCAAGTGTTCTGAAGGAACTCAAATATGAAATTTCAGAATTACTAACTGTGGTTTATAACTTATCATTTAAATTAACTTCTGTACTAGAGGACTTTAGAGTAGCTAATGTAACACCAATTTTTAAAAGAAGCTCCAGAGGCAATCCTGGCAATTACAGATTGGTAAACTTAATTTCAGTACCAGGCAAATTGATTGAAACTAGTAAAGAACAGACTTATCAAACGCATAGGTGAACAGAAGATGTTGGGGCTTTTGTAAAAGGAAATCATGCCTCAGCAATCTATTACAGTTCTTTGAGAGGGTCAACAAACATATGGACAAGGATGATTCGGTTGATATAGTATACTTGGACTTTCAAATAGCTTTTGACAGGGTCTCCCACCAAAGGCTCTCAAACAAGGAGTCATGGGATAAGAGGTCGTCTCATGGATCAGTAACTGGTTAAAAGATAGGAAATAAACTATATTAATAAATGGTCAGTTTTCATAGTGGAGAGAGGTGGAGTGGAGCAGAGTCCCCTAAGGATCTGTACTGGGACCAGTGCTATTCAGCATATTCAGAAATTACCTAGAAAAGGAGGGTAAACAATGAGATGGCAAAGTTGGCAGATGATACAAAGTTACTCAAGATAATTGAGTCCAAACCTGACTGTGAAGAGTTACAATGGGATCTCACTAAACTGGATGGCTGGGTAACAAAATGGCAGATGAAATTCAGTGTTGATAAATGCAAAGTAATGCACATTGGAAAACATAATCCCAACTATAATAAGACAGAAAATAGCATAGTGCCACTATATAATTCAAGGTAAGTCCATAACTTGAACACTGTGTGCCATCCTAGTCATCCCATCTTTAAAAATATATTAGTACTGGGAAAACTAGTGAGAAGGGCAACAAAAAATTATTAGGCGTATGGAGCAGCTTCCATATAAGGGGAGATTAAAAAGACGGACTGTTCAGTTTAGTAAAGAGACAACTAAGAGGTATATAAGAGGTATATAAAATCATAAATGGTGTGGGGAGAGTGAATAAGGAAGTATTATTTATTCCTTCTGACAACTGAGGAACCAGGGCTCAACCAATGAAATTAATAGGCAGCAGGTTTAAAACAAACATAAGGAAATAGTTCTTCACACTCCACACAGTCAGTCCATGGAACTCATTGCTGGGGGAAGGCCAAAAGTATAACTGAGTTAAAGAAAGAATTAGGTAAATTAATTGGGGATCAGTCCATCAAAAACTATTAGCTAAGATGATCAAGGATGCAACCTGATGTTGTGAGTACCTTCTATGCCTCAGACTGCCAGAAGCTGGGCTTGGACAACAAAGGATGGATCACACAAATTCACTTCTTGTGTTCATAGGTATATTGGAACTGGAAAAGGTACAGAAAAAGGCAACTAAAATGACTGGGGTATGGAAAAGCTTCCAAATGAGGAGAGATTAATAAGACTGGGACTTTCCAGTTTGGAAAAGAAATGACAAAAGGGGGGAATATAATAGCGGTCTATAAAATCATAACTGGTGTGGAGAAAGTAAATGAGTGTAAATAAAGTGTTATTTACTCCTTGTCATAACACAAAAACTAGCACCAAGCATAACACCAAATTAATAGGCAACAGGTTTAAAATGAACAAAAGGAAGTATTTCTTCACACAATGGACAACCTATGGAACTCCTTGGTAGATGATGATGTTAAAGCCAAGACTATAACCGGGTTCAAAAAAGAACTAGATACGTTCATGGAGGATAGGTCCATCAATGGCTTTCAGCCACGGTTGGCAGGGATTGCTGTTTATCAAAGGCTAGGACTGGACGATGGGGTGGGATCACTTGATGATTACGTGTTCTGTTCATTCCCTCTGAAGCACCTGGCATTGGCCAGCGTCAGCAGCCAGGAGGTGGGGGCTGGATGGACCATACGTCTGACACAGTACGGCCATTCTTATGTTCGTATTTAGGATGTGTTTACGTGTGCGCACCTTCCCCCAGGCAGCTCAGGACATTTGAGGACTCTCTGGACACAGCGCTAAGAAGAGCGGTCGGCAGCCTCACACAAAAGGCGCCTTTCTCCTTTTGTCCTGAAAACTTGCCATCAGGCCATTTTGAAGTGACAGCTTTAAAAACAAACCCTCTGCAAATTCCTTGTTCAAAGGGGCCGCGCCCTCTGCTGGGATGGCAAATTGAATTGCATGGCCCTGGCCTGAGCATTGCTTTGGGCCCTGTCGCCCCCTTCATGCGACCCTGCCTGATCCCCCAACACAGCCAACAATAAAAGAGAACCCTCCCCTCCCCCCGCCTCCCGCCCTCTAGGATCGGAAACAACCGGGGGACTAGAGGGCGCTCGCGGCCCCACCACACAGCGCGCATGCTCCAGGCAAGCCACAGGGCGCAGTCCATTTGCGCGGGCGGAGGGGCGGACACGCTTAGCGAAGGGCGGATCCGTTCCCCGCAAAGTTCCAGCTGCGCGCGCCCCCGCGTGGGGAGCGCGCTCTGTGGAGGGGCGGCCCCGATGACGCGGCGGGCGGGTCCCGTGATGGCTGGTCGTGCTGCGCTCGCGCTCTCACTCGCTGCCTTCCCGGCACCAGTTCGCGGCCGCCGAGCCCCCGCCATGGCCGAGGACGGGCACTTGCAGGCCTCAAGCGAAGGGTGAGCGCGGGCGGGGGCGGGGAGAGTGCGGCAGGCCCGGGCAGCGGCGCCTCGGCCCCGCGAGTGCAGCTGGGGGGAGAGACCCCCCACGGCCTACGCACAGCCTGTCCCTGCCAGCCCTTATACACCCCCCAGCGCCCGCTGCCAGTCCCCGCACCCCACTCCCCGTCCTCTTAATCCCTTCCTCCCCCCCACCAGGCCCTGTGCCCCCACCCCCGCCGTCCTGTCCCCCTCCCCATCCTTTAGACTCCCTCGCTACACTCCCCCCCACTGCTGCTACCCATTTCCACCACCCCGACACACCACCTCTCTCCCCTCTAGCTTCCTATATCCCCCTCCCCTCTCTCCTAGATAAGTGCGTTTACCCTGTCTAACCCCATTTCTTCTACCTCTCCTCCCAAATCTGTGTCTTGCTGCCCGCCTCCCTGTCTTGGCAAAATACATTCTTGCTTTTTCCCATCTCTTCTTCCTGGGCCCCCAGAGTCTCCCCCATCTCTTGATAGAGTGGTTCTCAAACTGGCACTTGGCACACTTGTGGAGTATGCAGCAATTCCAGCTGCTCTGAAAGCTTCTGCGGTCCTTTAAATAGCAATGCTTCTTGTTAATTGCAACCCAATTAAGTAATTTTTTTAGGGTGTCCCAAAAACCTGCTTTGATGTGAGCAAATGCTACTAGAAGCAATTTCTTAGAATTTAAAAAAAGTCATTAACATGTTGTCTGCATGCAATGCATATCTGTATTAGGTCACCTAATGTCACTGTTCCGTTGACTTGCAAATCTCTGAATCCTTGACCCCTGTCTTTGTCCAGCCTCTCATCTTTATCAGTTCTGGCATTTCAACTTAGGTGTCTTTCTGCCCCTCACTCAAATGCAGCTTGGCAAAAACTGACCATTCCATCTTTTCCAAGACTTCTCATTCTAGACAACTACTCTGTTTTTCATATTATCCAAGGTTGAATCATTGATATATTGTAGTCACCTTTCTCTGCTTAGACCACACATTCTAGTTGCTGTAGGTTTTTTCTGTGTCACGTCCGCCATGTTCTTATTACAAAAACCTTGATGTCTTATCTGTTGCTTCAGCTACAGCAACCTCCTCCTCCCTGGTCTGCTCACAGCTCTTGTCCCTTCCAGCCCATATAAACTGCTGTTGCTAAAAAATAATCTTCCTCTTTTGTCCCTGGTGCTGCTGTCACTTCATCCCTTCACTGACTTCCTCTTTTGTTCAGCATAAACTTAAAATAACTCACCTTTACACCACTGTGTAAATTGGTCTGACTCATATTTCTGCTATTCCTTCTCTTCCCAAACAGCCCTTTGGAATGACTTTATCATTGTCTTCACACTTTCTATAATGCTGCTACTTGTGTTTCAAACTACCTTCCCCTCTATTGTAGTTTGTGTGCCAAATGACCCTCCTCTCCTTTAGAAAGACAAGGTGGGTGAGGTAATACCTTTTATTGGCCCAGCTTCTGCTGGTGAGAGACAAGTTTCTCTCCCTCACCAACAGAAATTGGGATCAGGACAGCTCTCCAGTCACATTCTTCTTAAAATACACAGTCTGCAAAGCCTCCAGTTGATGATTTACCAAGTGAGTCTTAAAAATAGCTGTGCTTCATCTTTTCTAACTTGTTCAGTGCATTGGCTCTGAACTATATTAGTTACCTAACTTGATTCTTTGGGGTGCTAAGTGCTTCTTGGGTAGCAGTGAGTGCCCTCAATTTCCATTGTCATACAGCACCTTTCAGGGTTGTGTTCTTAGAACGTAAGGTTTTTGGGGTAGGAACAATGGCCTAAATTTTCATAAAAGATAACTGATTATAGGTGCCCAACATGAAATCTTTTAAAAGGGAGCTTGATTTTCATAAAGTGCTCAACATCCACCCTCTGAAAATCAAGCCCTTTCAAGGTCTTCCAGATTGGGCATGCAAAATCACTAGTCACTTTTGAAAATGAAAGATTGTCTTTTCTTTGTACATCAGAAAGTGCATTGACAGTAGGAAAATGCTAGTGCTTTGAATAATTAGCACAGAGCACTTGCATTACTGTGTTCTTAATATTGGCCAGTCTTAAACTTTGGTTGTCCTTTCAAGGTGAACAAGTGCTGTTACAGCCAGAAAAAATTTAAATTGTGTGAACTAGTGAAATACGCTAATTACTTTCAGATTTAAAATTGTTTGGCTTGGTGAATGAATAATTACATGCTACTAAAAGTCACAGATTAGATACAATTTTAAATGACAGGTGATGTATCAGGTGTATATAAAGGAAAAATCTGAAGTTTACTTTTTTTTAAAGCAAATATAACAGGCAGTAACTCACCAAGTTACCCATCAAATTCAACTAGTTGAAATTGGCAATGTGAGCATTCTGTGAGAGTGTAGTCATGACAACATAGCAGTGTGACAATATCCTCAATGTAAAATCACTACAAAATATATTAATCAAAACATGCCAAATCATACAGCTGTAATCTATGGTCTAATCTGAAGATAAAACTTAATCTATTTGGATCATCTTCAATATGGAGTATTTAGAAATAGCTTGTCAGACAGCATTCCATACAAAATCACTAGTTACGCCTTAGTTTGTATAAGTATGGGGAAGAGTCTCAAGAGTAGAAAATTGTTTTGTCTTTATCTGAGAAGTGGAATAACTTTCTCTAAAAATAACTTTGGGTGGTGGTTTTGGTTAATTTAGATGGAATGGCTTACAGCAACTAGTTAAAGCTAAGTGTCTTGGAATAATATATAGAACTGTTGTAGGAAGTATTGCAACTCTAATATTCACAACTATTTTTCTGTTATTCTTTGAGACTTTTCTGAGTTTGGGGTCCTAAGTCTTGGAGCATGTTGTTGGAGATGTTAAACTTCTAGTTTTAAAATTTGTAGTAATGAATTGAGTAGACCTGAACTCATAAAGCACCTCCAGTAAGACACTCTGGGCACTATACTGCATAACATTCATAGTAAATTATTTGCTCTTTAAAGGGACGTCGTCAGCTGCAGATTTGTCTGAATGTTTGGCTGCCTGTTACGCCTTACATTTTAAAACAAAGCATATGATAGAATAATGAAATCATGCTCCAAATATCTACACAGTTCTGGTTTCTTTGCTCATTTTTTCTTTAACTTAGAAATGAAGTTTCAAAACAAAGGGACCCAAAACTGTCACTTTCCCCATAGGGTCTTGTCTTAGCCCTTGTCTCCTTTGTAACTCATCAGCTGAGGTTTCCCTACCCCTTCCCAGCTAATTCTTGTTCCCTGAAGGTGTCTCCCTTTTAGGCCTTCTAAGTGATAGTAAGAAGCTGCCTGTACCTATGTTTCTTTGTGACCCATGGTATCTCCTGTCTGCTCCCCTCCCTGAGACACTAGAGAAGTGGGGTGGCCCAATGGTCAAGGTTCTTGCCTAGAGCTAAAGAGCTCTCAGTTCAATTTCCTGCTCTACCTGAGGCCCTATGTGACTGGGAAAGTTGCTTAGGCCCAGATCCTCAAAGGGATAGTATACCTGCCTACCTAATACACTAGAAGCCTTATATGCAATATCTTGTAAGTAACATGACTAGCAGATGCTTCCAGTTTTAAAGGGACCAAGAGCAAAAACAGGTGCACTGGGATGTGCCCATTTACCCCAGTGCCCACTGTACTGTCCTCCTCAAAGCTCACATACAGGCTTTATTTCAACCACTCAAGAAACATGTATCAATGCAGTTTCTTTACCACTGCATAGATCTGGGAAGGGGAGTGCTGTGGCTTTCATGGGGAAGATGTCTTTCTCTTTTCTCCCCTCTCTTCTGGGTGGAATCACAATGGAGATGCTGTGAGGAGACAGTCTCCTCACCCCTTGGTTGCTGCTGTGTGGGGAGTTGATCATGATAGTGTATTCCCCACCCCTGCATATGGAGGCCTCCCATTTAGAGACTCCCCTGGGAGGAATGATTAACAACAGTAGGGCCTAGAACAGTGATATCCAACCTTCTCAGTCTGAGGGTCAAAAAGATTATTTGAAAAAGGTCAAGAAGCTGCAGTCAATGTTGGGGTTTTCCCCCATCCCTTCCCAGCTAACTCTTGCTCCATGAAGGTGTCTCCCTGTTAGGCCAGTTGATTATTGACTTCTCTTTTACCCTCTCCTGAGCAGGCTCAATGGCTTTGTGGTGGAAGGGAGCCAAGAGATCCTTTGCTAGATAGTCCTCTGGACTCAGGCAGAGCCAATCAAACTTCTATCCTGCTCTCCTTCAGGCTCCAAAACCTTGAGAGAAGCAGTCAACAGAACAGCTGGTAGAGGAATTGCTCAACAGTTAGAGGAGGAAAGGGAGAGCAGCTGCTAAGAGTATTCTGGACTCATCAGAGCTCCTCCTTGGGCTTCACTTTTCCCGGTAGTTATGGGATTAATTTGAACACCTCAATTTAAAAATTGCAGGGCATGTTACACTTTGAATTCATAATTAAATATTCAGTTCTTAAATTTCCCTTAAGTTTTGCAGTGTACATATTGCTGGGCTAGAGGCTTTCTCCACCCTCTCTTCTCATGCCCAGTTATGGGGTTAGAGGACAGAAGAATGGGCAGCCCATAGACTTCCTCACAGGGTTACAGGAGCCATAAAGAGTAGACTGTCCTTCTTCCCCCACTGTTCAGTAATTCTCTAGTGAGCACAGTTGGGGGGGAAAAGCTGGGCAGGGCATTTTCACATGTGGATGGGAAGTACCAGGGGAGAATCCTTGAAGAAATGCAGAGTAGTTTCCTGAGGTGGAGCAATATCTATGTCTGTTGCTGCCACTGTGAGGCCTGCAGCTACTCACCCGCTGGTGTAATCCACTCACACTCCAACAGAGGAGTAGAAAAAATGGTTAAAAAAGCATAAAAACAACAAAAGTTCTGATAAGTTCAAAGTGCTTGTTCACATATTTTCAAAAATTTGTCATTTAAAAAAAAATCCAAGTCAAGTATGTCTTTAATAAACGAACATACAGCATATGCACTGCCCTCAGTGCTCCATGCCATCATGATAGGTATGTGTGAAGAGCTATAAATTCAGAGTGAGATCACAGTGGTTGCACACTTTTTTTTTTTTTTTTAAGTCCTCCCCATTGCCCCTGGTGGAGGATCCTGTTCTCCATGGCTAGCTGGCTGAGTCTCTGCTGGATTGTGGCAGATACCTTCCACTTGCTTGCTCAGCTAATCGGGCATCTGGGCTCCAGGCCCTTCCTTCCTTGGTAAAAGTGTCAGGGTGGGAAGAGGAAAATAGTAGTCATCCATTAACTCTTGAACCATGTTTAAGATCTTGCATAAGAGGGGTAATAGATATCATGGAGGTAGTGTTGGGAAATCTGCTGCCACCCATACAGTAGATAAAATGAAGACTTCTAGTCACAGGGCTATCAGCCTAGCACAAACCCTTCACTAGTAACATTCAGTTACAAGTCATTCTAGGCTCAGTAGGGCCATTTATGCAGCGAGGGGTTGCATCAGGAGCAACTGTGTCTTAGGTCCTTTACGTGATTCAGTGTATTCACCCTTGCAGACTGGTCCCACTCCATGGCGCACTGGGAGGAATAGCATCTAGGCATTGTGAGCCCGAGAGGGTCACTACAACATAGGGCCTTTGATAGGAGAACTAAAGGGTGGAATACTGAAGACACAATGAAGTATCCTCACATTTAAAAAAAATCTGTAGTCTCTTCTCATTATTCACTATGGTTCCATTTGCAACCTTATTTTCTGGCATTTTTTAACTTTGAGCACTTGACTTTGCAGCCTTGACATTCCTTTAGCATAGCTTTTTGGAGTGTCATTGGTATTGACAGCAAGGGAGAAGAAGGTGAGGTTGAGGAGGAAACGGGTAGCTCAGTTTTTGCCATGTTGAGGTTGAGCAGGCAATGGGGGATCCAGATGAGAGGTTCAATAACAGGAGAGAAGTCAGGAGAAGAGAAGTAGATTCGTCAGTCATTGAAGCTGTGTAAGGGGATGAGGTCTTATTGGGATAAAGTTAGAGGGAAAAGAGGAGGGATTTAAGGACAAAGCCCTGAATAATGGACAATGTGGAGTGAGGAGAACGTGAAATCCCAAAGGTTAGTGATAGGAAAATCTGCATAGCATGAGGCTACAGAAGTGAAGGAAGGATAGAGTTCAGTCCTGTATAATAAGTACTTTTTCTTGCTTGCTAATATTACTCCTTCATTAATGTTCTCAGTTAGGTTTGGTTGAATTTCATTGTTGAAATAAAAGTGTAAAATAAAGTTTTATTAGACAAGATGGGAAGAAAATACAAAGGTCTTCGTTTGTTTACTGCTGGTGCTATAACTCTAAAAAAAAAAAAAAAGAGGAAGTGTCTGATCTTGAACCTTGTGTGTTTCTGCTCCTCTAGAGTTGATAAAATCAGAACAGAAGAGGGCTGGTTTCTAAACCTGTTAGCATTAATTAATCCTCCATGTCTTTGTAGTATTTTGTGACATGTCTTTTAGATTAAATGTGAGGCAATATGGCAGTGTTCCACAAGCTTTGGCAGGATGGGGAGAAAAGGGAACACCAGGGTTGTCTGGAGATTTGGACCCTGGGGCAGAGGAAAGTTGTGGTGGTCAAGAAAAGCTGAATGATTCTAGATATGCCTCTCTCACCACTGCAAATGTGTTTAGTGGCCTCCTGTTCTCTTATGGCAGCCTCTAATACAGCCAGTTGAGTAAGCGGCCTGGGAAGCAGGATCAGGCAGCAGTGTGCTGATTTAAACTTCGCTGTTGTGGTACTCACCTCAGCTGGAAAAGCACACAGAATGCTTGACTCCCATGTGCATCAGTGGATACTCTCTTTCACCCTAGAATGTGGGGAGGGAGAGGAGGGAAGTTGTAAAAGGAGGCATCAAAATTGAACAGAAATTAGAAAACAAAAAATTCACAAGGGGTGAGAAAAGAAATGAAGAATTGTTGGGAAACAGAAAAGCAGAGAGACATTAATACAGTGGTATGAGGAGTGAGCTACCATCTACTGCTCCATTTCAGGTGGGGGAGCTGCATCAAAACTGACTACCAGTGTATTGTTGATCTTCTCTTCTGTCTGAATGTGGAGCTTGTTCCAACTATTCCTAATGTCATGGTGTACTAGAATATCACTATACTAATCGGAAGAGATTCATTGTGTTGCTTATCTTGTTTACAATCTCTTGTTAGTTTGGTAAGTCGGGCCAATGTAACGTTTTTTATATGTACAGGAAACTTAAGGTGGCAAAATCCAATGTTTGTAAATTTTACATTGATAATGTAGGTGCTGACTGTTCTAAATACAAAGTTCAAGATACAATAAATATAGAATGAAGGCGTTTTTACCTCTGACCTAATGTAGCAATATTCTTTAATAAGCTACCAAGGGCCTCTTGCTGGAATCAGGAGGAATGATGTACAGAACACTTCCTAGAAATATTGTGCAGTAGTTTTCAAAATATTACGCAGTACTTTAAATGTTGCAAAACAGTTGGATAATTCAGTAACACTAAAGTAATCACAGAATGTTTTGGCTTGAAATTCTTCTGAACAACTATAAATAGAGTGATCCAGTTTGAAGAGGGAAAAAAAGGCTTTAAAGTTAACCATGAAGCAGTTCCATAAAATTGCTGGATCTTGTGGAAAATGCCAAACTGTTATTTGCTAAGGATACCACATCCACCAGGGTTCTCAGTTCACGTCCTAAGCTTCCCAGTGTATTCCCCAAGTTCTTGAAGATTTGTAGTCTCTGAGGGTAGTGATGGGGTAGAACATGAGCTGTACTGCATTCTACTAACATTTTGGAGGTTATCTGCTGTCCTTGGAACCTCCCATCCAAATTGCATCTGTGGTCACTACATTTAATTTTTGATGCACATGGAGAAACTCTTCAGCCCAGACAGCTTGGTCTCTTCAGAAACAACTACTACACATAAAGCATCTGGACTCACATGATTTTAAATGGTCTCATCTTTAGAGACCTGATTATTCAAAAAAGTCACCTTGATTCAAACAGAGAGTTGGACTAATGCTTATGTAAACAAGGAGGGAGGAACCAGTTGTGCCTCATGTTTTGGAAAGCTCTGCAAATGTGGAAATGGCTTCTGCCCCCAATATATTCACAATAATTTCTGCCAATCTCCATCAGATGGAGGCCTAGTCTACGCTGGGCCACCCTGCTCTATTCCAACCCAGGAGACCTTTTCCTAACTGATCAGGTTAGAGATCTGTAGCTAACTTGTTTCCTTCAGCCTTCTTGGAATCAGTCTTCTAGGTGAACTTCCAAGTGGAAAAGATTCATAGTATAGTGTAAATGGACTCTTGCGGATCCATTTATTTTCCTCGCATAAATTTTCTTGCCTTGCCTAACTTGGAAGACGAGCCTGTTTAATTTGGCAACTCTTTTAACCTATTGTGAATTTGTCTGCAGTTCCTTGTCATCAGTTTTCATGCAGGGCATGTTCCTTTCATGTAACAAACACAAATGCTTTTCTCTTAAGTTATCAAATGTAACTTATGAAATCGGTCAACTTTCAAATCTGAGAATGTAGCCACTCATTTTAGACCCAAATGTACTGTATTTCAAACCTCTCTTCATCTCATTAATTGTAAAAATGACTCTCACAATCATACATACAAGTTCCTCACTCCAACTGTAAAAGAAGGTGGTCTCATCATGCATTTATTTTGTTCTTCTGTAATTATTTCATGCATTTTTCTTGCTTGAAAATCCTCTGTACCCCCCCCAAGCTTTTTTCCACCAAAGATTTCAGCTTTGCCTTAATAAATATGTAAATTTACTTTGCTTTAAAATGTCTTGTTTTGAGGTCCAATATTCTGATTAGCTTATTAGCACTGTTGGCTGAGCCCTGCGCAGATACAAAATTTGTATTCGTATCCGATCTGCAAAAGTGGTCCATGGATATAAAGTGGATATCCATGGATTTGCAGGGTTCTACTTATAGAAAATCTTGTGTGTAGGAGGAGGAAACAGAACCAACACATATTAGTGAAATTAAACTCATATTTGTTAAAACTACATCCTGGTTTTTAGGATTGTGCTTAATTTTGAGTGTGTTGCGTTTTAAAGGCCTTTGTCCCAACTTGGTCTTTCAGCATTATGTAACCAAACAGTAAGGTGTTACCAGATTTAATTCAAGGCATTAACAACTCAATCATTTAACTTGACATTTTTAAAAAATTTTTTAAAGTAGTTTTTGGTAATATACTTTTTGATGTCTTCCTTTCAATTTCTTGTGGTTTTAGAATCATGTGTTCATATCCTTTTAAAACTATTTTTCTCTTCTGATGCTGTGACACACCTACATAGACAAGGAAAACTGACTAAATGTTTTAATAGGACAAATAGTAAAATTTGAATATACACTAGATGTACAAAATAAACAAATTGAAAAGAGAAATAGTTTCTCTAACACATTTCAGTTATAGTACTTTTATTTTGTATGTAGTAATAATAGTGGATAAAAATGTTCAAAGTGTCCTTTTTTGTTTTTGTTTGCTTTTTTAAATTGATGGTGTCCCTTTTAATAGGCAGCTGGCAAATAGTTTAGTATGGAAACTTAATATCCTGCAGTGAGTACCCATGCAAACTCTAAGCCAGTGTTTCTCAACCAACACCTGACTGGTGTGCCATGGAATTTCTTGAAAAACTACTTGAATAGTTCTGAGTTGGCTCATGAATATCCATGCGTTCATTTGGAGACACTATGTTGGTGTGCCGCAAAATAATTAAAAGGTGTCAAGGTGTGCCATGGCAGAGAAAAGTTTGGGAATCACTCCTCTAAGCTGTGTTCAAGTTGTCTCAAACAATTAAACTGTCAATATGGGAAATGAGAAGCTAATAAGAACTTTACTCTACCTTGCAGCTACTGTCTGCCCTCTTCTTCTGTACTTTGAATGCTTATATCATCCTTGACACTTTCTTTTCCTTTGTCCTATTTTGGGTTACAACCTTAAGGCAACTAAAAATTAAGTAACTGAAGTAGACGAATTTACACTGCAAACTTTATTACTGGTTATGATGCAGAAACCAGAAAAATACAGCTTGGGTTTACAGAGTTGACAGACTAAACATGTAAATAGAATACATTTTGATATGGAGTAGTTTAGATACACCCATGGAACAGCACAATGCCATGTCATTTTACAGAGTAAAATTGCCTTTAAGAGCCCTTATTTGAAAAAGCACTATGGAACAGAAAAGCTCTATTGTAATAGCATCTTTGCTTTTACAGCACGAAAGCACATGAACTCAGTGATGCTGAGGAAAATGCAGGAAACGAATGTGTAAATTCAGTGGAACAGTCTAACTTGGTGTTTTTCAACCTTTTAAGTAGCAAGTACCCCCTAACGTCTGAAAATTTGAATAAGTATCTCAACACTCAATTTTCCACTCTGAGAAATACAATCTTTTTCCCCTTTACCACTGGACAACTGTATTTCTTGTGAAGCAGGAGAGTTCTGAGTTCTGTAGTGTTGTGTGGCTGTAGCAGATCACAAAACCCCCTGCTGTATCTCCCCTCCTTCCTCTTCCCCTTCCTCCATATAGGAGCCAAGTTCAACACCAGCCAGTCACTATGGCCTGATGGTGGGGTCACATGGTGTTCTCCTCATGTAGGCAGGAACTTGTGAGGTATGAGCAGGCCCTAGCCACCCACCGTCCTTAAGGGAGGGGGCAAATCACACTGTGAGCCCCTCTTAACATTTTTATATGGGTAAAATCTGGGGCTGTCATAGTTATCAATTTCACTGCTCAACTAGAGCAGTAAAATTGACAGGTAAGCCTGTGGGTCGAGCCCGGCTCCAGAACTGAGCAAGCTACTGGGTTCTCCGCCTGAGTTTCTGGGCACTGGTCCTTGAGCCGGGGAGGGAAGCTGCCACCTGTACAAGTTGCAGGCAGCTGCCTCCTGGCTGCCAGCCGAGGAGGTGGGCGACTGCCACCTGTTCCAAGCTAGGGTGGAGGAGGCTTCCGCCCAGGCTGGGACCCAAGGATGTAGGCAGGCAGCAGGCAGCTGCTGCTCGTCTTCAAGCCAGGATGCAGGAGGCTTTCTCTCAGCTCAGAGCTGGGGCCTGAGCAGCCACTCAGCTTTGAGCCCAGCTCGCAGGAGGCTGTCGCCGGGCTCCTATTTGGGAGCTGGGATTGGGCGGGACACAGGCAGCTGCTGCCCGGATTCCCAAAATGCCATTTGCTGCTGCCCAAGCCAGCGGCTGCCACCCAGCATCCCAATAAGCTGGCAGCTGCTGCCCAGCTTCCCAGGACTGAGATGGCTGCTGTCTACCTCCCAGCTAGGAGGTGGAACCGGGCGGGAAACCGGCAGCTGCTTCCTGCCTCCCCCAGAAGTCAGCGGCTGCTGCCCACCTCCCTTCACTGGGTTTTTTCCCACGTACCCCCTGCCCGTGTCTCACGTACCCCTAGGGATACATGTATCAGGTTGAAAAACGATAGACTAACTCTGATGAGCCATTCCTTCCCAAAGTTTTAAAAAAAAAAAGTGGTGTCTCTCATTCTTTATCTTTAACCTTATATTTAACTATGTATACTATATATCAGCCACTTGATGGCAATTAATCCTTCCTCTGTCAAATTCTCCTTGCTTAGTCCTCATTGTTTTCATATTTCTGCAAGTTAGAAAGTAGTAATATATACACACTGAAATCCTCTCCCTTTTCAGCTAGTTGCGTTCCACTTCAGTTCAAAATATGTTTTAATTTAAGGATTTTTTTAATGTAATTTTTTAATCTGACTTCATTAGGACAGTAGTTGCCCTGCTATCCCATTTGTTTTTCCTCTTCTTTGTTTTGTTTGTTATTGTTTGTGCGATGATAATATGTAGCTCTCTAGGGCTTGATCCAGCAAAGTGACGAGCACTCTGGTTCTGATTGAGTAAAGCATGTGTAGGCTCAATTAAGTCAAATGCTCAAAAGTTTTTCTGGACTGTAGCCATAGTGGTCAGAATCTTGCTGGATTTAGCCTCCTAGCATTTTTCATATCTAAATGTCAAAATATCTACAATTCTGAAATCTCTTGCTGGCAGAAGAGCTGTTTTTTTTGTTTTGTTTTTTTTAAACTCATTGCCTGCAGAAGGCAGAGGAGGAGGATGGCACCTCTAATTCCCTTTTGATAGTAGTTTGTACTTGTGTATCTGTTTCAATGTTAAAGTCCCTCAATTTTGTACCAGTGCAATCCAATAAAAATCCGCAGTGGACATCACTGGGTCTGGAAACCACCACCTGTGTTCACTTCAGTGCTTAGGCAGCAAAGTACAATAGGTCCTCAGCAGATCTTTGTGCTTCTGTCGTTTCTTTTCCATGATCCAGAAGTGAAGCTTCTCTATAGGTATCGAACACTAGCTGGAAGTCTGGCGAGGGGAAGGGTTATTGTTTAAAGTTGTAAAACCAATAACTATTTAGATTTAAACAGAAAATTCAGGGCTGTAGTCAGGTTATCTATTTCTTTGTATACTTTTCTTCAAACACAAAGTTAGTGTACAAGTGTTAGTGTTCTGAACTGACCTTAAGGAGTTTTAACAGGCCTTATTGTCAGTTGGCATTCATCTGGCATTCAGATTTTTTTGTAGAAGAATGTAAACAATCTAATATTTGGTACACTGCATTAATAATTCAGAGTGATCTTCAAAAGAAACAAACAAAATTTCTATAACTTCCAAAATGTGGCAAACACTCACAATAGCTATGCTGAGAGGGTTGTTTATCACATTGTTATAAACCATTTTTTCTTGGTTCTTTGACAGACCTCCCCGGCTAGGATAGTCAAAAGCAATAAGTATAATAATGTTATGCAGTAAAGCACCAAATCCTCCATGTTGGTTGACTCCAACCATATATAAGACTTACAAGTGACCTTGAAAGAAACCCCTGAATTAGTTAACTACATATATAAATACCCCCCACTATCTAGGCTGTGGAAACACTGGCAATTAAAAACATCTAAATTTTGCTTCTAAAATGTTTGGGTTTCATTCTTGGCTAAATCCCGTTTTGTGTAGATATTTTAGAATACTATCATCTGGGACACCGGTTGCTGGAAAAGTTAATAGTTCTATTAGTGCCTAGGTCTATGGCACAGTTGTTTGTTTTTAATTTTTCAATAAATATAAAAACAAATAAATGAGTAAGACATTGAAATTAGTACAGCCATTGGCTGAGATCTGGACAAAGATGCAGACATGCAACTGTGTTGCTTTATGCTTTTAGTTTGGTTTTCTCTTTTAAAATTTTATAACCTCAGTGTGTATTACTCTCAAATGTTGATTTTTAGTAATATGTATAAACCTTATTATAGCTTCATTAATGAATCCATGCAATACTAGTTTTTTTCAGTTTTGTCGTCAGCATAGGTATTTTCTCCATTATAGATGTGCCTGACAACCTTTCCAGATGTTCCGAATAACTTTCTCATGCCATCCCAGACAAGTTGGTATGATCAATCAAACTAGAAGTAGAGACAGGACCAAGAGTTGTTATGGTAGGTACCCTGTAAAAGGGTGTGTGCTGGCTACCATTCAGTTTTGTCCTTTGTTTGCCCAGAGGTGCTTGCTAGGCTGTTCAGATTTATGGTATTGTTAACATAATTTCGTCTTAATCACATTACTTTCTAAAATGTCTGTCTTAAGTTTTTAGGAGAGAAGCTAAGGTGTAGTAGCCTGGTACCCAGCTAGGGATCCTTATCTTTTTCTCAGACACTACTATTCTTGAGTCCAGTTTGATTTGCCTTATTTGGGAAAACATTCCTTCAGGCCAGAGGGCAACAAAGTACAATTTTAGATTTATCTAGTATTCATAGTCTCAGCGTCAGCATAGCAGTGTTTTCAGGTTCTAGCTTCCAAGGTGGGCTGCCTAAATATAGTTTCTTAGGTACTCTTCCAAGTAAGTGTTCTACAATTTTTTCCTTTTTTACTGGTCCTGAGTCACAGAACTATGCCTTCTTCACTGTAACCTCAGAAGTACTAGCTTCTACCAATCAAGAGAGGCTAACTTCATGAAGGGATACATTTAGATACCTCCTGAATCCTAATAAGCAGAGACACTTATAAAGGTTGCTGTATCCATTTCTGGGACTATGTGACATGTAAGGCCTTTGGTATTTCCAGAAGAAAACCTGAAATTTACTGGAGGCTAGAACAATATGATATGCTCTGTCTAGTTCACATACTTGTCCTCCTGGTGGAGGATCTGTCAGAAATCCAGGTAAAACAATGCTACCACTATTGTGTATGGTAAAGAATATTTAAATTAATTAGATGTGTTTCAGAGAACAAGGCCTGATGAAGTTCACTCTAGAATACTTAAGGAACAATCTTGGAACCATTAGCAATTATCTTTGAGAACTCATGGAGGATGGATGAGTTTCCAGAGGACCAGAGAAGGGCACACATAATACCTATCTTTAAAAAGGAAAGCAAAGAGAACCCAGGGAATTATATATTGGTCAGCCTAACTTTGATAACTGGAAAGATAGTGGAAAAAAATTATTAAACAATCAGTTTGTAATCACCTTGAGGACAATAGAGTTCTAAGGAAGAGCCAGCATGAATTTGCCAAAACAAATCATACCAAACCAGTCTAATTTCCTTCTTTAACAGGGTTGCTGGCCTAGTGGATGGGGGAGGAATCAAGATATCTTGATTTTTAGTAAGGCTTTTGTTACAGTCCCAAATGACAGTCTCATAAGCAAACTAGAGAAATGTAGTCTAGATGAAATTACCTATAATTTAGGTGCAAAACTGATTAGACTATCATACAGAAAGAGTAGTTATCAATGATTCAGTGTCAAACTGAGAGGGTGTGTCTAGTGGGGTCCCACAGTAGTTAGTCCTGGGCCCGGTACTACTCAATATTTTCATTAATGACTTGATAATGGACTGGAGAGTGTGCTTCTAAAATTTGTGGACAACAAAGCTGGGAAGGATTCCAAGCACTTTGGGGGACATGATTTGAATTCAAAATGAGCATCACAAATTGGAGAATTAGTCTGACATCCACAAGATGAAATTCAATAAAGATAAGTGCAAAATACTAAACTTAGGGAGGAAAAGTCAAAAGCATGACTACAAAATGAGGGATAATTGGCTTGGTGGTAGTGCTACTCGAAAGGATGTGAAGGTCATACTGGATCAGAAATTGAATGTGTTGTCAATGTGATGCAGTTACCAAAAAAGCTAATATAAACAGAAGTTTTGTATGAAAGACACAGGAGGTAATTGTCCCACTCTACTCAGCATTGGTGAGCTTCAGCTGGTGTGCTGCATTCAATGCTGGCACCATACTTTAGGAAAGATGACAAATTGGAGAGGTCCAGGGGAAAGCAACAAACATGATAAAAGATTCAGAAAACTTGACGTGTGAGGAAAGGTTTAAAAAAAAATTGGGCATGTTTCAGTAAACAAGACTGAGGGTGGGACCTGATACGTGTTCAGATATGTTAAGGGATTCCATGAAGAAGATGGGGACCAATTTTCCATGTCCACTGAAGGTAGGACAAGAAGTAATGGGCTTAATCTGCAGCAAGGGAGATTTAGGTTAAATATTGGGAAAATTTTTCTAAATGTAAGGGTAGTTAAACTCTGAAATAGGCTTCCAAGGGAGGTTGTGAAATCCTTTTGCGGTTTTTAAGAATAGGTTGGACAAACACATGCCAGGAATGATCCAGATTTACTTGGTCCTACTTACCCCTACTTGTTGCCTTTCAGCTCTATATTTCTGTGATTCTAAGTATATAAACAATCAGCGACCCTGACTGTTGAGGGATGATAGAAGAGGTAAGCAAGGTGCTTTACTGGACAACATCAAATCTAATTGCTCTACAAATGGTCCAAATTGAGGACATCTTGACCTATATGGCCAACACAACCACAGTGTACTCTAGCAAGGTGTGTTGGAGCTGAGCTAGTTTGTTTCAGACCCTCTGCCAATAAGCATCACTTGGAATGCAAAGTGGGACTTCTATGACATAGCTAGTTTTGGGACCCTTAGCATTGGGAGTACAAACACTTTCAACCATGTGACTTTGACCAGACTGTTTCCACTAACCTCCCCAAACGCATCTACTCTTGATGATAAAAGTGATAAGAAAATTCCCAGGGAAATAGCTAAAGGAACCTTGGTAGTGCCAAATTATCCTGTGACTCCTGATACTCCAAACTTCCTTTTCCCTTACCTGAGGATGGTATCTCCTGTTTCAAGTGGTTCAAACTACCAAGCTCACCTGTGACTTAAAGCATGAGTACTAACAGGATGCACCTAATTAGGGAGCATTTCTCAGACAATGATTTTTCCACACTGCTCCATTCTCAGGTGGTTCCACCTCTGTGGCAGCTTAGATGGTATGAAGAACTTTTTGGCTTGGATGTCAGAAAAGACATTAAACCAGGGGTTGTCTTGTCAATTAACTTTTCTTAGAGAGGAGGTAGATATAGGAACTGTTGGAGCTTCCTCTGGCTTCAAGTTTGTACTCTCTTGAATGAGGTCTGCATGTGCTGTAGTTAATGGGGTCCCCACCCACTTAATTTGCTTCTTTAGGGTAACTAAATTCCTCTGATTTTACTCTGAACATAGTTTTGAAAGCTCTTATGCCTTTCAAGTTCTTGGGGACGTCCTCAAATTACTTTAAGGTTGTTGATAAACCTTCATTTGCTTGCAGATTGACAGAACCTACAGTTCACGCATACATTGACAGGATTCCATGTTCCATCACTTAAATCATAGTTCACTGAAATTCTTTTTGCCTACAGATGTTACAAGAGACATCTAAAATGAATACAACTGAAAGATTAGAGGGATTATTTTCTCTATTTTCCTCTTTGTTTACTTAGTGTATTTGATAGCATTTTGTATAGAGTGTCTGTCAATATCAGTTGATTTTTGTTTGGTAGCATCGCACAGTAACAGAGGAATGAAACCAATTGAAAAAGAAAATGTGATTGTAAAACTACATAAATTGATAAGAAGATTCTGGGAAAGTGTAATACCTGAAACTGCTTTTAAGCATTGACTAGATTTAAAATTGACTGTCTTTTTAATGCATGCTCACTTGCCCTCTGTTTGTTGCAGTCCGGATTACATAATCTATGCCTAAATCCTGTGAGTAAGGAGAAATGTCAATATTAATATGCCCAAGCCTATTAACATTCATTTGAATTATGCCTCAGAGTTCAGAGCCTTTGCCTGTAGCTCTAGGGTGCATTTCACCAGCAAAGTCTATTTGATGGCCTGAATGTGGAGTAGCCATATTCTCTTCTCTGTATGTTTGCTAAACAGAGGTTCCCAAAATTTTACTGTCACCATGACTCCCTTTTTGACTATCCAGTTATTTGTAATTCCTCCTTTCTTATTTTTAAAGAAAAATGCAAAACATTGGGCTATATTTGACAAAGCTATGCGCAAGGGGAGAGGTGTGTACAGTGTATCTTCTTGAGCCAGCTGTGCCCATTGAGTTAAAGGAGACACTTCTTCAGGCAGGATAGCATGGCTCTTATCATTTTCTTCACCTCCTCCTGCTCTGATTGATTATTTTGCTGGTGTTTCAAATGACATGATTGTTGCCACCTGCTGCTAATAAAAAAGCCCAATGAAAGGCAAACTAGGTGATGAGTATCTGGGGTCTAACACAGTCATTCTAATTGAATGGTCTTAAGTATATGTATCTCTATATTCCGTGTTCTGTTCAACTATTAACGTAAAGAGAAGAGCTCCCTGTCTTCTATTCAGTGTACAAATATAGTACAACCTTAGCTTTCAGAACACAGATTTCTATTTAATTAGGTGTTAAGTTTCTGTTTCTTGTAAAAATGGAAATTTTCTTATTTAATTTTAATTACTGAGATTCTGTGACTCCACCAAGAACCTCTCCCTGCCAGACTTCTTCTCTGAGGGCTGACATTCAGTTCAGGAAACAATGTCCTAAAATGCTACAATTCACTGTTGCTATGTTGATATGCCGTGGACTGATAGGGAAGATCATGGTTGCTTGTCAGAGTTGGGTTTAAAAGGACTTCAAAATTAATCTTGATGGAATAATTCATCTGCAGCTCTGAAATTGATTATGGTACTAGGATTAATATGTAATTAGTACTATTTAGATTTTATTCATCAGAGTGGTAACTCTTCGAGTACTGGCCAAAGTCTATCATGAGAAATTATATTTTGTCTGCCCAAAATTCCCTTTCTGTATTTAACTACGTAAGTTATGATTCTTTTCCCTTCCTAAACAAACACACAGACCTCTTCTACTGTTTCTAATGAAGAATGGCTTACTCCAGTTAAGAAGTAGGTGAATAATCTTTTTACATACATAAAACTATAAAAGAGCTTTGTGTGTTTAGAGCCATGGTAAATCTTTGACTATGGAAATTTTAGCAAAAACTAGTGTTCAGCTAATTGCTAATGTTTGGAATACTAGTGTAGATCAGTCAACTTGCTCGTGCAGGTGCACAACACAATGGTAAAAATACTGGTGGCCACCATCACCTTGTTTATGCTAGAATTCCCACCACTACAGACACTAAAGGAGCTGAACTGGTGACAGCCATAATAGGATTATTTTCAGAAAATAAGGGCCACTACTGGTTTTCAGTAGGAAGAACTGAAAATCCTTAAAGTGGCTGCTGTACATGTTGTTTGTGTTCATTTGATATCACTATGATATTGCTTGATAACATCTATGTCTTCACCCCCACCTTCTTGTCATCACACACTCCTTTAATGCTCCAGTAGAGAGAGAGAATATGTCTGAAGCATTATCACTGTTTTATATTGGGAGTAACACTGGAATTCATCAATACAGATTTCTAAATATTTAACTTCAGTATCAGAGTGTGGTTTACATGGGGTGGGAAGTAAAATTTGAGGATCGTATGCTGTAGACTTTGTTTCTGTATATCACCATGGTTATCATCGTGCCTCCATTTTGACACTGAGAAATTTTTTATTGCTAAATAAATTTTTCCCATAAAAATGTTTAATGGGTTTTTTCCTTTAATCAATGTGTGGTTTAGGAATTTATACAGTATTGGTTTGAAGGGATGAGAAGAAAAGTGATTGGGTGTTAAACTGCTGATCTTAAGATCATGTTCTTCAGATTAGTACATCACTAGAAGAGACCTTTAACTTAACTTGGTAGCACAGCCGATACCAGGGTGGTGGTATAATCTATTTTTAAGACTAATTAAAACGAAGTTGATTATATCAATTGATGATTTTCATTAAACTTAAAATTTCATGATACAAGTTGATGGTTAAAGTTGGCTAAATTGCTTTGTGCTGATGCCAAAATTTACTCTTTTTAAAAAGTCTAAATTTTACATAGCTAGATTTATCGGTCAGCTTGGAAACAGACTGTATTCAAATACTTCATCTCTTGAGGCTTGATCCAGATCCCATTAAAAGTTAGTAAAGACTTCCATTAACTGCAGTGGGTTTTGGAAGATAGGCGTGGAATCTGATTCAAGTCCCATACTTAAAATGAGTATCTTTCCACTGACTATTTTAAAAGGAATTGGATTGTTCCCTTAGATAGGATCATCTTAATGCTTAGGTGCAATGTTCTACAATCTTCAGCATTGGTAGAAGTAAACATTTCATTGCTTCAGTTTTTCACAAATTCCAAGAGGCTGGGCAAACAAAAAGGTGTAATTCAAGAAACATAAGGGGGAGAGGAGAAGCATAATTGAGGCAAAATAATGAAGAAAATTAACCTGAAATGAAAAAGGGTTTTAACTGAGACTTTAAGAGAAAAAGGTTTTTGGAAATTTGCAACCTTTAGTTCAATCTCAAATTCTAATTTAGTATTCTTATGTATCTCTTCCTCAACTGTTACTATTTTAAAAAAAATCAACAAATGAGAATATATGCAGACATGTTTGAATGCCAGTGGCTCATGAGCTGATTTGGTTTAAGAGGCAGAGTTTGAAACTTGGCATTGGGAGTTTGGAAATTTTTCCCAGGAGAGTTCCATCACTTTCTGCAGCCTTTGAATGGCAATGGACATGGATTATCAGATGCTGAATCCTGACTGGCTGGCTCTTTCTGCTATCATCACCTGTGCTCTGTGTGCGAGTGCGTGATATGCAGCTTCACCAGACGCACTCATAAAACTTGCCCTGCTGTGTTACTGCTTAAGCTTTTGATATAAATCATCAAGACAAAGTAAAGCCTGAAATTTCATCTCAGGTTCACTGTGGTCCTTGTACATAATGGTTTGGTGTACTTGTGTGCTCTACTTGGGGAAATACAAGTGTCATTCAAGCATCAGTTAATGCAGAATGTAGCGTGCGCGCGTGTTACTATTTATTTATAAATTGTGTTTTGTGTTTACTGCTTCTGTAGGTCAGGATGGCTATCCAGTTGGCTTCCTGCATGGTGCCCCACATCACTGCCACATCTTAAAGAAGCTGAAGAGAAAATACTAAAGTGTAAGTGTTTGCTTTACACATATGGAGAAATATACCCAGATCTCATGTAGTTTTTCATCCGAAACAATCATCACTATTTTTAATGCATTGCAATGGAGCAAACATGACCATAGTATAGATTTTCAGTGTTCCTTCATTTAGGACTTTTGACCCTGGTCTGAAAGATTACTGATAGTCCAGCCCTGGGCTTCCACTGAACAGACTGCTAAATATGACTAACAACATATAAAGAATCTGAACTATGTTTCTCTTTCTTCAGGTATCACAAGCACATACAGTAAACAGTACATCTTCATATCCAATGGAAATAAAATATGGACGCTAACATTCTCTCAGGACCTTTCAAATAAAACTCCGCTTGTTCTCCTCCATGGGTTTGGAGGAGGTGTTGGGCTTTGGGCTCTCAATTTTGAAGACCTTTGTGAAAATAGGACCGTTTATGCATTTGACCTCTTGGGATTTGGGCGTAGTAGTAGACCACAGTTTGACACTGATGCAGAAGAAGCAGAAAATCAGTTTTTAGATGCTATAGAAGAATGGAGACGTGAGGTAGGGTTGGACAGAATGATTTTACTTGGACACAATCTGGGTGGATTCTTGGCTGCTGCTTACTCACTGAAGTACCCATCAAGGTATGTGAAAATAAAGGGGTAAAGTAAATCCTTGCTGTATCATACGTGTGTGCGTGCATGCGTGCGCGTGCTACACATCTGTATGTATTTGAAGTGCAATAGAATGCAAAACCAAGCTCTTTATGAATTTGTTTTAGTTGTAACAGTTGGTTCAAGATTTGATTTAAAGAGACATCTAGTTTTAGACCCAAAATACAAATTATTCTTTTTGTTCTAAATAGAAGAGAAATATGAATACAATATGAGTAGAAATTATTTGGTCAGAAAGTAAACAGCAAATGTTTTTGTTAAACATCCTCTTGCAGTGCTGAGAACTTAAACAAAGCTATCAGCTATTCATGAGAATCAAAAACGCAAACCTGCCAACCTGACTTCTAAAGCATGTGTAGTGAGCGTTAAATTAAATATTGTATTATTAATAATCTGCATTAACATATAACTTTAAAATATATATTTACAAATTGTTCACACATTGCTAGCTGCAGATGTATTTGCATAATAAAAACATTAATACCATAATTCCCACAGTAGGCAGTATGAAGTGACAAATTAATGACCTCAAGATGATTTTTCTGATTTTAGGAGTCCATTGCTGTCTTCTTCTATTTCCTCTGTCGTCATATATATATATAAGGGTATTGTATGTTTTGTCTATTTTAATCAGACTCTGACATTGCAGTCAAATAATTATATTTGAACATTGTGTCCTTTTAAAAATAATCTTCATTTCTATTTTAGTATTTTCCTTCTTCCCACTCTGGTATGACTTCTGATAGCCATCCTTGTATCTTAATGTTATTCTGTGTTTATTTTTTTCTCCAACTTACCATTAGAAATCAGAGATTCTTAGCCAATGGGAGGTAAATGTGTGGTTTATATGAAAAGTAATTAGTTGTTAAATCTTGGTATTTAAATTAAAATATAATATATTGTTACCTCTTCCAATGAATGAATCTGCTATAAGGGGGCTCTTAGTAGGGATGAATCTAGGAAGACAGACCCCACACTCTAATGTACGAGCCTAATTATGTGGAAACCTACACATTTTTAGAAAATGCTACATGGGATTATTCCAGAGCTGCAATTGTTGATGTTTGTGAGGTTTTCTCTAAAGTATTCCTTAATTAATGTTTTGAGCGGGGCTTTTTTTGTGGATATTCTCCAGCATCTTTGGTCTCTCTTGGGTTTGTCAAGTGACTTATTTAAAAGTAGGCAAGTTATGTTACCAAACCACTTATACACCAGATCATAGAATCAGGATTAGAAGGGACTGTAAGGTCATCTAGTCTAACCCCCGCCAAGATGAAGGATTTGTTGTGGTTAAACCATCCAAGACAAATGGCTATCCAGCCTCCTTTTGAAAACCTCCAGTGAAGGAGCTTTCACAAGATTCCTAGGCTGCCTATTTCATTGTCCTATTGTTATTACAGTTAGGAATTTTTTCCTGAGGTTTAATCTAAATCTGCTGTGCTCTAGTTTGAACCAGTTGCCTCTTGTCCTGCCCTCTGTGGAAAGAGAACAACTTCTCTCCATCTTTTTTTTTTTTTTTTTTTTTTTTTTTGCCGCCATCCTTTCAAGTATTTGAAGACTGCTATCATGTCCCCCTTTAAACTCCTCTTTTCCAAACTAAACATAGCTAGTTCCTTTAGCCTTTGCTTATATGGCTTGAATTCCATCCCTTTGATCATCTTTGTCACTTGTCTCTGGATCCTTTCCAGTTTCTCTACATCCTTTTTATACTTTGGTGATCAAAATTGAACACAGTACTCCAGCTGAGGCCTAACCAGCACCAAATAGAACCATATTGTCACCTCCTGTGACTCGTATGCTATGCCTCTGTTAATGCAACCTAAAATTGGAATTTTTTTGGCAACAGCATTGCATTGCTGACTCATGTTGAGGTTGTGATCCACCACAACTCCCAGATCCTTCTCAGCAGTGCTGCTGCCAAGCCAGTTATCTTCCATTCTGTATTTGTGCATTTGTTTTTTCTTCCCCAAGTGTAGCACCTTACATTTGTCTTCGTTGAATTTAATATTGTTGTCTATAGCCCAGTTCTCCAGTTTATCAAGATCCCTCTGAATTTTAGCTCTACCTTCCAAAGTGTTGGCCATCCCCCCCTTGCTTTGTGTCATCTTCAAATTTGAACCACATACTCTATTCCCAAATCCAGGTAATTAATAAAGATGTTAAACAATACTGGGCCCAGAGCAGGTCCCTGTAGAACCCCATTTGAAACCACGCTCCAAGCTGACCTCATTCGATTAATAGTTACACTTTGTTTGCAGTTGTTTAGCCAATTCTATATCCATTTAATGGCAGTTCCACCAAGCCCGTGTTTCTCCAGTTTACTTATCAGAATGTCATGTGGGACTGTGTCAAAAGCCTACTGAAATCCAGGTATATTATGTCCACCACATTCCTTCTGTCCACCAAACCAGTTACCTCATCAAAGAAGGAAATCAGACTGGTTTGGCATGATTTGTTCTTGGTAAATCCATGCTGGCTGCTAGTGATTACCCATTCATTCTCCAGGTATTCACAAATTGAAAGATTTATACATTGCTTTTGTAGCTTCCCAGGTATTGAAGTCAGGCTGACTAGTCTCTAATTTTCCAGCTCCTCCTTTCCCCTCCCTTACCCCCCATCCCCCTTTTAAAGATGGGTACTATGTTAGCCATTTTCCAATCTTCTGGGACATCTGTCATTCATGAGTTTGCAAATAGTATTGCCAGTGGCTCCAAGATTTCTTCAGTTAATTTCTTCAGTACCCTTGGATGAACACTATCAGGCTCTGCTGATTTGAATTCATTCAGATTGGTCAGAAGATCTGACCTGTTCTTTACTTATCCCAACCTGCATCCATTCCCCTTTATTATCTATGGTAACTTCCTTAGCCGTCTGGTTACGTGTTATTTTCTGCAAGAAGACTGAAGACAAGTAGTCATTGAGTAGCTGCCTTGACACAATCAGACTGGGTCTGAATAGGCACTTGGAATGGTTCTCTCATTACAAGAAGTAATTGTCACTGTTCAGACATTCTCACCTTCTAATCAATGGCTGTGAATAGGCCTCATCTACTCTAACTGAGTGGACTTTAACACTTGCCCTCCCCATTGTTGTTTCTTACCCTTGGATGTATATATACACCTCATATCTGTGATTTCTATTTCATGCATCTGACGAAGTGGTTTGTAGCCCACGAAAGCTTATGCCTGCAGAAATGTGTTAGTCTTTAAAGTGCTACAGGACTCCAGTTGTTCTTGCCTTCCTATTGTCTTCCATTACCAGTTTACCCTCTCTATTGAGAGGCAGACCCACACTGTTCTTGATCTTTTTTTTTTTGTCTGACATATTTGAAGAATCCCTTCTTGTCTCTAACATTCCTTGCCAGCTGTAACTCATTCTTTGTCTTGGTTTTCCTGATTTTGTCCCTACACATTCGCACTGTTCCCATGTATACTTCCTTGGTGACATGCCCCCTCCTATTTCCTGTATGTATCCCTTTTGGGTTTTAGATAGCTAAAAACTTTGTGCTGTCACATTGGTCTCCTGTGGCTCTTCTTATCTATTCTCTGCATTGGAATAGCTTGATGCTGAGCCTTTGTATTACATCTTTTAGGAACCCTCTTTGAGTCTTTCGAGCCCCCTTCAACTCCTTTTCTTCTTAATTGGTCTTTCCTTGGAACCTTGCCTGTTATTTTTCTGAGTTGGTTGAAATCCGCCTTTCTGAAGTCCATTGTCCTTGTTTTGCTCTTCTTCTGTCCTCTTTTCTGTAGGATCTTGAATTCTGTGAGATCATGATCACTTCTCCCAAGTTTCAGACCACCTTCACATTCACAACTAATTCATCCCTGTTGGTCAAAACCAAATCCAAAATGGATGTCCCCCAGTTGTTTCCTCAATTTTCTGAATCAGAAAGTTGTCTCCTACACTTGCTAAAAATTTGCAGGCCATCTTATGTTTTACTGTTATAGTATTCCAACAGATACCAAAGAAAGTTAAAATCCCCCATTAATACTAGCTTTTGTGTGTTAGCAAATCTTGTTACTTGCTTATAGAATAGGTCATCCATTTCCTCTTCCTGATTTGGTGGCCTGTAATAGATCCCATCATAACATCGCTACTGTTTTTATCTTCACCCAGAGACTCTCAGTAGGTCTGTCGCTCACTTCCTCTTGGACCTCTGAGCTAGTGTGTACATTCTTGATATACAAAGCAACACCACCTCCTTTTTTTCCCATACCAGTCCTTTTGGAACAAGCTATATCCCTCAATGCTGGTACTGTAGTCACAGGAGTTGTCCCACCAAGTCTCTGTGATGTCAGTTAAGTCATAATTCTCCTCATATATCATGACTTCCAGTTCATCCTGCTTGTTCCTGTGTATACTTTTTGGTGACATGCCCATCCTTTCATTTCCTCTATGCATTCCTTTTGCTTTTTAGATAGCTAAAAAGCTCCTTGTGCAGCCGCATTGGCCTCCTGTGGCTCCTCTTATCTTTACTCAGAGTCGGAATAGCATGTACTAGCATAACTATTAAGCGGCTGCAGGTCTGTATGGAACAAAACAATTTTGCCTTGGATAAATTTCCTTGAAACAAGGCATAAACTGAAACATCTTGCATGTTCTCATTTAAAGTATCTCTCTCAATAGCAGCTTAGTTTTGCTATAAGTTTTAATCTACGGTAGTTGCCTTCAGACTGTTTATATAGCAGTTTTTACTTTTTAAACTATTATAGTGTCCCAATAAGGCATTTCATTATTTGTATTGTAGTAGTTCTAAGATGCCCAGTCAAAGATCAGGGTTTCATTGTTCTAGGTACTGAACACACAAACGGCTCCTGCCCTAAAACTCATTGACATGCATATGCATGTGACTTTAGATAAATGTCAGAGGAAGCTGTTCCATGTCTCCTTGTAATATTCAGCTTTCCGTAGTCAAGAATCTACTTCTGAACATGATCTTCCTAGTTAAGTCATGCCCATGTACTGACAATCAGTCTGGGTGCCAGCATAATAGGCTGAAAAAAGTTTTAGCAACTGTTTGATTTAAAACTTTTGTATGGCACTTCAAATTGTGTAGGAAAATAATTGAGCTGCAGCATTAGTCTGAGCCCATCAGCCCTTTTTCTCCAATTACAGCATAGTCCGTAGCTAGTGCTCTTTTTTTTAACCAATAAAATAGCTCTTCTTTTTTTTTTGAGGTAGCCTGTGTGTAATGCCACTTGGAGATATGTGCCCACCAGCTGAGATCTTTTAATGTCAAGGATGGTCATTGCTTTTATGAGGATATGCTTATAACATAAATTTAATGCTTCCTATTACTCACTATGTGAAGGCAAGGAATATATATATTTTCCTATTAACCACTCTTCTCTCCTTCCCACCCCAAGAAATTCCTATCTCAGAGTGCACAATTTTAGACTGATTTCTGCTTTCCCCAGCACTTCATCATTTAGATACATCAAAATGAGCAAACAGTTCTTTTCTACATGTATGTACATGAAGGACAAATGATATTTTAGTCTTAAATAATAGAAAAGCATTGGTATCTTTGCCTAGTTATTTCACTCCAGCATTTCACATTTTACATGTTTTTCTCTTCCTATATTAAATGAATTCATATGACTAGTAATAAATCATTTTACCCTAAAATGCTTTATATCTTTTGTTAAAGACAGATAACAGCAATTACCTGCTAGTTAGAATGTTGTTTAAAAATGAGATATGGGCCTCAAATACAGATTTCAAGCAATCTAAAATTCTGGAGATTCAGAGACGGATCTTTTTATAAGAGATGTGTAAACCCTTATGTTTCAGAGCAAAAACCAGCCGTTAACTGAGTGGGATTAAGGAGAACCTTTCCATGTAGGCATATTCCATAATTATCCACTACTGGGTTTCTTACACTTTTCTCTGAAGCATCTTCTATTGGTCTCTGTCAGAGACAGGATGCTATACTAAGACCATTGATCTGATCTGGCAATTCCTATATGTCTAGGACTTAAACTGAGCAAGTCATGCAAATACAGACTTTCATTCTATGTAAATGTTGGCAATATGAACCAAGTTTTGTTATTAAAATGGGATTTGATTGGGTTTTTAGTTTGTGCTTTCACATTGCTAACATTAATTCTTTTTTTCAAATTAAGCCCAGTACCCTGTTGTCAAATTAGAATAATTACCAGGAGGATATTAAGACAATATTGGATCAAGTGATAAATACAGGGTTTCTGTCATCCAGATGACCTGAGAATGCATTAGAGGTTTAGGGGATTCTTGATAGATTGTTAGGAAAGTAGATCTGTTTCACAAAGCCAAGTTGCACCGTAAACTTGCTGTATATTGCCAGTTGTATACATGGGTTTTCTGTCTTGTATGAGGCCAAAGAACCTAATCCAAAGACAAAGAGCTTCCTATTTAGAACTTTCATAAAGACAGTGGTTCCCAAACATTCTTGTTGTGGACCATATCTTAAATATCTTTGTTGGTATCTCTACTGCTTGGTTACCAAAAAAAAAAAAAAGAAAAGAAAAGTATCAGAGAGAGTATGATATAAAGAAAACTTATTTCCAGCTTGTTTCCTTAATGTGCTGTGCGTGGCTGATTGGTTCTGTTCAAATTTATATTTGTGCTGTTTTCTTCTTGAGTGTAAAATTTCCAGTATTGATACTGAATCCTTTTTCATTACCAGTGGGTCCCACTCTTCTAATCCATCCTTCTTGTCTTAGTTAAGTTTTGTCCTGCCCTCTGTATCTCTCCAGTTTGCTGTCATTTGTAAATTTGGTGATGGCTGAACTGAGGGTCTTGATAGACCACAACAGCAAAAAGCATCTTGTGAGCTTAATCCTTTCTAGACCTTTATTTCAAGTACTGATATTTGGTTTCCCAAATGATTTCTGAACTAATTCTGAAAGAGGGGAACAGATCAGAAAGCAAGTCAAGACAGTGAAGCCATACAGTCTGCAAAATCCTGCAATCAGGCCTTAGAGGCTATTCAAGAAATCACCTTAAATCTGGAAACAGTGATAGATAATACATTTTCATAAATCAAAAATGTCTCTGCAATCTTATTAGACTAAACTAACTGAAGGGGGGGGAGAGAGATTCAAAATAAACAGACCAAACAAAGAGGAGCAGCATCTGAATGAGTTCAAACAACAAGACATACCCATCTGCAGATCCTGGAAAACTGTCAGAATAAAGCTGAAGTTAGTGAAAAGAGACGTCATCAACTATCTATGCAACTAACTGAAGGAATAGAAAACTCCAATCCAATAAGTTTTATTTTATATCAGGATACTCTGAAATGGAATTCCATTTCATGTTTTAAAAAATAGGAAGTCACTTGATGTGAAAAACAGTTGAAAGGTTCATGTACTAGGAATCTCTGTGAGTTTCTACTGTATCCCTTATATTCAGATTACTTGGAGTGCTGCGCCCCGAGATGTGGGAATTTACAGTAGAACCTCAGAGTAAGAATACCTTGAGAATGGAGGTTTTTGTGACTCTGATATATTCAGAACTCTGAAAAAATGTTATGGTTCTTTCAAAAGTTTGCAGCTGAACATTAACTTAATACAGCCTTGAACTTTACTATACAGAAGAAAAATGCTACTTTTAACCATCTTAATTTAAATGAAACAAGCACGGAAACAGTTCCTTACCGTGTCAATTTTTTTAAACTTTCCCTTTATTTTTTTAGTAGTTTAATACAGTACTGTACTGTATTTTCTCTTTCCCCCCTCATCTCTGCTGCTGCCTGATTGCTTATTTCCAGTTCCAGATGAGGTGTGTGGTTAATCAATCAGTTTGTAACTCTGATGTGTGTCACTCTGAGGTTCTACTGTATAACTGTAACTCCTTAAACTGTGTCCCTTGTTTTAAAATTGGCATTTTTGATGGATAGAAGTGGATAGAAGAAAAAACACTATTTTCTGAATGCCTCTGTGGATTCAGATTTTATTCTGGTAGTGTTATTCTTTGGACTGTTACGTATCCTTCCATGGTGGAAGTTATGCCCTTTTTAGGGTGGAAGAGAACTCCAAAAAGATGGAAGTGAGGAGGGAAGACTTACAAAACTCATCTGTTTCAAAGGAAGTAGAAAACATTCTCCTTTTTCCTAAATTAAATTACTCTTTGAAGAGCGTATTGACTTCAGTGCATGGAAGAGGAGAAAGTCCAGAGATGAATAACAAAAATGATGAAAGATGTAGAAAACATGACCTATGAGGGAAGATTAAAAAAATGGGGTTTGTTTAGTCTGGAGAAGAGAAGATTGAGAGGAGAAATAACAATTTTCAAGTACTTAAAAGGTTCTTACAAGGAGGAGGGAGAAAATTAGTTTTCATTAACCCCATTGCTTCTTGTCCTATCCTCAGAGGTTAACTTGCTGCGAGGGTGATATAGGTTGG
This sequence comes from Mesoclemmys tuberculata, assembly GCA_007922155.1. Taxonomy (NCBI): domain Eukaryota; kingdom Metazoa; phylum Chordata; order Testudines; family Chelidae; genus Mesoclemmys; species Mesoclemmys tuberculata. Next base: position 68,402,539 of record ML675603.1, on the reverse strand, counting down.
ACATTAGGAAAAGCTTCCTAACTGTCAGGCTAGTTAAGTACTGAAATAAATTGCCTAGTACTCGTTCCTTCTAGACTTCCAGAATGGCACAATTGGTGATGAACAAAAGTACTATTTTAATTGTTGAGCACTGATAATCAATGTGAAGGCTAAAATTGCTTGTATAGCACACAGTAGAAAAGAACTGTGTGCGCACGTGAATTTTCTGTGGTTTTCAGCATTAATGTTGTTTTGGAATAAAGTATGCCAATAAAACTAAGGTTCTGGTGCTTATTCATAATATAGTAGGGGTTGGTGTAGTAATTACAAACGACACCAAAAACGTTGCTATTTTGTCTGATTTACAAGGACAAATCTCTCATCTTTCTAGGTCTCAGAATACAGTGCCAAGCAGCTAATTTTGTGTTCAGTCTTTTCTTTGATTTTGCTTCCTTATGCTAATTATTGAGAGATCAGAAATTAGATCATAGGATACAATGGTGATGGTGAATAACACAGTTTAATCTGCAGATTAAACTATCTATCTTTAATAATACTCGTTTCACAATGAGAGACTTCAAACTATTTTATATACTCCAAACCTCTTTGCCAACAGGGTAAAACACCTTATCTTAGTGGAGCCATGGGGTTTTCCAGAGAGGCCTGACAATGCTGAGCAAGAAAGACCAATTCCAATCTGGATTAAAGCACTAGGAGCTATGTTGAGTCCATTTAATCCATTAGCTGGGCTCAGGTTAGCAGGACCCTTTGGTGAGTACTAATTAATATTTTTAAAGTGCTATTTCTATTTATTTGAAATATGAATATAGAATGAATACTTCATTAAGTTGTTGCTTTATAATTGATTGTTTTATAAATGTTTGGCCCATCATTTATTTCATAAAACATCTGGAGCCATATCATCCATCTATCATGAGTTTTAAAAAAAAAGGGGGATGTCTAGCCTTTTACATTTGAACCTGCTGTATTATTTAACATTCACACACAGCCAATATTACTTAATATGCAAACTGGAAAGAGGCTTTTGCATATTTTTAAAAGCTTGACTAAGCTAATTAGCCTTTTGGACATTGATTTTGTTACTTTGCAAACAAGATTATTCTCTGAAGTAGAATCTCTTCTAATTTACTTAATGGGACTATTTGATTATCAAATTGTTGCACAGAAATAAAGCTAACAAATGACACCTTTAACTTAGGAGTTCAGTTCAGTTATGCTAAACAGCGTTCCTCTATTTTGGGGGAATGTAGAAATTCTCATTTAAAAATAGATTGCTATGCCGAAGAAAATTTTCTCTAAAATGCAACAGTTCATCATTTTTCATAGATGTAAAAAACCCTAAAAACTCTAACTTCTGTTGTAAATTCCCATGAACAGCTGTTTAAAATTTTCAGATAAGGAGTCGGTTTCTTTTCTCCCTATTATATTGTAGATTAATTGTAGATTGTGATCTATCCTTTGTGATGAGGGGGTGAGAACAATTAAATCCCTCTCTTACGTAGAAACTCCATTACTTGATTTAATGTGTAGCATTAATTTTTTAAATTATCTAACCATACGCACACAATATATCCAAAGGCTCAAGTTGTCTTTGATAAACATTAATAATATAAACCAACTTGATTGACAAAAGAAAATGCAGCAGTCATCTTAAAATTGAAAAGTGAGATGACCCGCCCACTCTAGCCACTGATCTCAGCACACACCAATATACTGCAGCCCTTTGCTTTCCTCTGTCTCCCTAAATTCCAGGGGGGAAAAAAAAGAGTCAGTGATGTGGCATTAAGATCAATAAACTTGGACTCATGACCAACTGGAAAGTGATTTTCAAAATTGGACTACTCACAGAAAATGCCCTGCTGGTAGTCTCCACTTTTGCCTTTGTAGCAGGATAACATACAGAAATAAGCAGTCTCTCGAATACTTAGGTCCAAAGCCAGTTTGGGGTTTGTAAATCTTAAAACAGCATTTTAAACTCTGTGTGGAATACTTTGTGCAGCCAGTTTCAATAACTGAGCATTGGCGTCATGCTTATGACCAAAACCTCTGCTTAGTAAGTGAGCTGCCACCTACTGCATTAGCTTCAGTTTCTGAATTGATTTAAAGTGTAAAGCCTATTGTGATAATCTAATCTCAAAGTTATAACAGCATGCATCATGGTGACAAGGTTTACATAAATGGTCATAGCTCTTTGTTCAGAAACAGGTAGGGAAAAACAGCATTATGGTCACTGCTGTTGCTATGACCATTTAGCAGTAGCTGCTGAGGATTGAACCTTACCTCCAGATTATAAACCCAAGTAATAAATGGTGAGGTCACATCTTCAGTAAAATGTGGAGATATAATCTTCAACATGTCTCCAGTTTATCCCGTTTTTACTAGCACCAATTCAGTCTTATCTGGGTTGACCTTTGGCCAGCAATCCCTCTTGATGCCCCAGATACTGGATAAGGCATTTAATAGTGGATTATGGGTGGGATTTTCAGAAGAAATCAGTAGTGCGCTAACTCTGCTCTCATTGAAGTCAGTGGTAAAACTGTTGATGTCACTGAGAGTAGTTAGGCCACCATTGAGCCATATGATTACAGATACAAAATATGTCAAAATAACATTCTTTTAAGGTTGCAAAGTCAACCACTTGAAAATAAATAGAAATCTAATTAAGGACAATATTTGAATGAATGTATACAAAAGGACAGAATGAGAATTGCATGGGCAACCTTAACTCTGACTTTTCCTAATTTTCAAGTGTTTGGCTTTGAAGCCTAAGTAATGTTGTTCTTATAATATAGGTTTTTATATGTAATTTTCTAGAAGTTTCTTTTAAGAAAAAGATTTTTAAAAAACCCTTAAATTCAACTACTCTAATCCCTAAATTCTGCATCATCAGTAGGGTTCAACCAATGAACCTCCAGCACAAACATCTACCTCTTGAGCTACAGGACTAAATAAACCAGCTGGCAACAGGAGAAGGCTGTTCCTCCAAGTGGGGGATATGGGCCACTGAAGCCATATGCAAGGTCCAGGGGGTTGTCAGAAGGAACCTGGCCAGGTTTTGTCCTCCAGCACATCCTCTCTGCTAGGAGTTGGGGTGCTCCTACCCCATATGGTATCCTCTGAGTGGGGAATGGTTTGTTGGAGCCATGTGTTGAGTCTGGAGAGGTGACTTAGTGGAGCCTGGCCCAGCCCGGTTCCTCTATCCTGCCCCCTTTACTCCCTCTCTGCTGCAGCTGCTCTTGGGCCTTCCCCAGGCTGTGTGTGGGGGTCAAGGAGGAAATGCTGCTGCTGCTGCTCTAATGCAGTGTGGTGCCCATTCCTTTTAGAATGTTTGCGACCATTTGCTTTGACATCGTGCATGGTATCAGAATTTTCCAAAGGAACACAAATGATGGAAGGGGAGATGGTGACTTTTCAAAAGTTAACTCAGCCACAACCCCAGGATCTTTTTATAATGGAAAGTGTTAAGCAACCTAAATAAAGGGGGTCACTGCCAGCTACACCATAATTACTTTTAAAACTTTGTTCTATTTTTTTACAGGATTAAGCCTTGTACAGCGTTTAAGACCAGATTTCAAGCGAAAATATTCCTCTATGTTTGATGATAACACTGTGACTGAATATATCTACCACTGCAATGTACAGTCACCTAGGTGAGCATAAGTTTCCCAAAGTATTTTTTAAATTAGTCTTTCATAATTGAGCAGCCACCCTTCTCTTCCTCCCTCAGTAATGCACGCACACTGGCTTTTTATTTTAGGGTTGATTGTTAGGTTGCTAGCATTTAAGGTAGGGGTCGGCAACCTATGGTGCACACGCCATGATTTTGAGTGGCACTTACCCCTTCTGGCTCCTCCCCTCTCCCACGTGGATCCAGTGGCGCCCTGGCCAGAGCCAGGCCACTCCCAGCCCCAAGCAGCACTGCAGCATGGTCACTCAGCCCTCCTGGCCCCACTCCTCTTCCACGTGACCTCATGAGAGCCCAGCACTGGGAGAGGGATGGAGTTGGGGGAGGGAGAAGCAGCTGCCATGTGGCTCTGCTTGGGGCTGGGAGTGGCTCCTGGCCATGGTGCTTGGCTCACGGCACATGGGAGAGGGGCAAGGGAGAAAAAGGGTAGAAAGACATGGCACACCACATCCGAAACATTGCCAACCCCTGATCTAATGTGTTAATTTTAAAAGCAAAATAATATTGAACTTTTGCACACAGATAATGAACAAGCAATCCTAATTCTAGGTCCACCAAGTTTGACTTTGTCTCTTAAAATGATCTATTTTTAACTTTGGCTGAGCTCTTGGGAGCTAAATTTCAATCCAAAGAATGTTATAAGAACATAAGAATGGCCAATGACCCATCTAGCCCAGTATCCTGTCTTCCAACAGCGGCCAGTGCCAGGTGCTTCAGAGGGAATGAAAAGAACAGGGCCATTTTGAGTGTCCCCTGTCATCTGATCTCACCTTCTGGCAGTCAGAGGTTTAGGGATATCCAAAGTATGGGGTTGCATCTCTGATCATCTTGCCTAATAGCCTTTGATGATCATCCATGAATTTATCTAATCCTTTTTAAATCCGGTTGTACTTTTGACCTTCCACAACATCCCCTGGTTCTCTCGGCTGTGTGTGCATTGAGTGAAGAAGTACTTCCTTATGTTTGTTTTAAACCTGTTGCTTATTAATTTCATTGGGTGACCCCTGTTTCTTGGGTTATGTGAAGGGGTAAATAACACTTCTCTATTCACTTTCTTCACACTACTCATGATTTTTTAGATCTCTATTCTCCCCTTTGAAAATAAATGACTAAGTAGAACAATCCCAATCTTTTTAATCTTCGCTCATATTGAAGCTGTTACATGCTCCTGATCATTTTGTTGCCCTTCTCTTATACTTTTCCAATTCTAATATCTTTTTTTGGTTAAGGCGACCAGAATTACATGCAGTGTTATATGGGTGTGCCACCGATGTATATAGTGGCCTTATGATATCATGTGTTTTATTATCTGTCCCTTTCTTAATGGTTCCTAACAGAATATTAGCTTTTTTGACTGTACATTGAACAGATGCTTTTTCAGAGAACTCTTCACAATGACTCCAAAATCTTTTTTGTGTGGTAACAGCTAATTTAAACCCCATCACTTTGTATGTATAGTTGCGATTATTGTTTCCAATGTGCATTACTTTGCATTTATCAACACTGAATTTCATTTGTCATTTTAAGTGGTGAAACTGCTTTCAAGAACATGACAATTCCTTATGGATGGGCAAAAAGGCCAATGTTACAGCGGATCACTCACATGCATCAAAATATTCCTATCACTGTGATTTATGGAGCACGTTCTTGTATAGATGGCAATTCTGGTAGTACCATCCAATCTCTGCGACCAAATTCGTACGTAAAGACAATAGTAAGTGGATTTTTTTTTAGCCACTTTTTTCTTTTTATAGATTTGGGAGATTGTGTTCTATTTGGTGCCACCCCTAGAATGGTAATTTTATGGTTTAAAACTCTAGAGATGAAATCTGATCTGATTTCTATATCAGAAAAAGGGTGGGAGAAATAAGTATTATGTCAATTTTTTCACATGGGGAAACAGGGCACTAGAGAATAAGTGACTTCCCTAAAGTCAAAAGAGAGATGTTGTTGTGGCACTTGGAACTGAGCCACATTTCTCCCTAAGTCCCATTCCATGGCCTTAACTACAAGGCCATCTTTCCCCTCTTCAAAAATATGAACTCCACCATGTTCTAATGAAATGAGTTTTGTAAAGAAAAAAGGTACCCACAGTCTAAATTTACATATTACTTAGTCAAGGACTCTTCCATCTGATAATTTGTTCCAGCCATTTTGTGTAGTACATTCATTTTTTGAGTAAATGGTAACTTTTCTGCTGAAGTTTTGGAAATGCCATCATTTGAACCATTGCAGAAATACTCAACTTTGTCTTTCCAGCCAACGTGGCTTTATTTATAGATGTGAGAAGACCTACTCTTTCAAATGTGTGTGCTTACATTCTAGATTAATATTTTCACACACACACACAAAAGACATTTTTTAAAGGAATTAAATGAAATTTTCTCTATTACCACTCACATTCAGAATCATCTTAGACAGCAATGAGAGTTGAATATGGATATATGAGTTATGAGCTGGTCAGATTTTAGAATATACTAGATATATTATTACTGCTGTGTAGGAGTCTTCCAGATGTGGCTGACTAGGAACTTGCCCACACGTGCTCTAGACATAATACATTGTAGGTCATTAAGTTAAACAAAGATTATAATGACTCTGCATATGATATTGGAAGTACAGTAGGTACATGGGAGAAAGGAGGATGGACAAGATGAGCTTTTTCTGTCTCTTATTTCCTGGTTCTGTGATTCACTCATGAATACAGTCCAGTAGAATATAGGGGGATTAGGGAAAATGTCCTTAAGCTTCAAATAGCATTTCTCTTCCTCCTGAAATGATCAAACATGTTTGTGAACAAAAATACATTTTTCAAAAGCTAACATCCTAAACCTAAGTTATCTCTTACTGTTTAATAAGCTGACTTCCAGTAACAGAATTTACTGTTAGGGACTGAGGAGTAGAAGAGTAGAACAAGCATGAGTCATTCAGACAGGCATAACTAATCTGGTCTAGGTTTTCTGAAGGACAGATATCCTATGCTAATTCAAGTTAACGTTTTGTCAGAAAAGAGGTAGGTTATAAAAGGCAAATGGGACATGGAGAGAAAAATTGGGACACTGAAAGGCATCCTTTAGGCTAAGAGAGGTTTCTTCCAATGCCTTTCTGTAGGTAGTATTGCTGTTCTTGGTAAAGTATCTGCCTAGCAATATTTATTCTAGTATCTAACTAGATCCATTTATTTCTAATTACATTTTATTTTGTGACTCTTTTTCTGTAGCTTCCTACTATTTCTCTTCTCTTATTTAAGAACTTTTCTGGAGTTCTGGAGAGTTAGAAATTCCAGAACAGTAATTATCCCTTCGAAGTGCAAGTGAATTCAAATTTCAGGGAAGATGAACTCAAAAGAGGGTAATGGCCTCAGTGTAAAATTAAGGGCAAAAGAGTTCAGGTACCTTTCCTATAGAGTACTATAAAGAGGACTGCTTTACCAGTTTGGGCATGGAGATAGCTAAACCACAGAAGTATCAGGTGTGGTTGCAATGGCCCTTAGTTATATTTTTATATTAAGATTATCTATTCAGGAGAGTGTCAGCAGATGACTTTCAGCCTCTGACTTGACTTTTCCCTGATTATCATAGCAGTTAATTTAGAAAGTTGAAATGACAAACAGGCTGCTGCCGCAGTCTAGAAAATCCTCAGCAATTAAAGTCCTCAGTTCTTAATCATCTGTTGTAGTGCTTTTTCAGTCTTTCCCAGAGCATGCATTTCAGAAGAGATGAAAAACATTCAGACATTCTGTAAGTGTTTAGATGGGAGGCAGCTAAAGAGCCACTGTCCAGATTGTTCTGGCGAGAGTTGGAGGTGCAGTTTGGTAGAAAGCCTTTAACATGTAAAACAATTTAAAGTTTATTTTTCAGTGGCTCACTTCCACTTAAATCTTACTGGCAATAAAGCAAGTTATTGAATAATCAGTAGTTTAACTTTTTTTTCCTTTTGTTTATTCCTATGTAATGATAGAACAAATTTTTGGCCTATTTTTCCCCCAGTTTATACCTCCTCATGCTGGAAGACAGTCTCACAGCTGAATCAAGTATGGATTGAATGCAATAGACTGTCAGTTTTTAATCAATGTTTTCTTCTAATGCAGATTCTAACACTTGTCAGATTTGTCTGATTTAGTATTAGCACTTGTAATGTAATGTACAGGAGCTGGCATCATGATTTAAAAAAAAAAAGAAACCTAAAGATATAAGCTTCATATCCACATTTTGACATCTTAAGTTTTACAAATTTTCAGACGTGCTGAGCTCACCTCCTATTGATTCAGTCTTTTTGAAAACCAGGCCTCTGATTTAAGTGCCTAAGATGTAAAAACCTGTTTTGGAAATCCTGGCTGGCATTTGTGTTCAGAGTGATCAAAGGAACTTGCAGTATGACCAAACATGCAGGATAGTATGTTTTTTTCTGAATATGTAATGACAGATTCACAATTGTGTGAAAGTTTGGATATTTATTATTTTTCCTAATGTATGTTTTTTCCCATATCACAATGTTCCAGGATTTGTTGACATTCTTGTTCTGACTTGTTTTCTGCTGCCTCCTCCCAGGCCATCCTTGGTGCTGGTCATTATGTGTATGCTGATCAACCTGAAGACTTCAATCAGAAAGTAAAAGAGATATGTAATTCTGTGGACTGACTGCATCCAGCTCTTTATAAAGTCTGATTGTACAGTTTAGTAGCAATACTTTGTAGAACATGACAAAAATTAAAGAATGCAGAGCTAGTCAAGCAGGCTCTATTCGCACACAGTTTCTTCCAAGAAGTCATCTGCACACTTAAACCACTTAGTGCCTTTTGAGTGGGGTGGGGAATATTTTAAATGAAAACCTTGTACAGTTTACTTTGAGACTTGTCTTTTAAATATTTAGGGAGGTTATTTGCCTGTCTGTTATATTGAAAATATAAATAACTGGTTTTTAAACTGGAAATTTTTTCAAATGATTGACACTTGCAATGTTTTGAACACTTTATGTTGTTCTCTAAATCTACTGTAAGAATGTCTATACTTGCCATTATATAAAAATATAAATAACATACTGTATAAAGATGTGACTTACTTACTTTATAAACATTCATACTTGGTAGGCCAATGGAGTCACAATAAGAATATGAAATTATTAATATCTCCTCTCTTTGTATCCCAAGACTTTGTGTACAATATTGTAACATTTTTATTTTGGCACGATGACAGGTTATGAAGTGGGTTTTTGGAGTGGTACAGGGCCAAAATAATTAGCACTGTTTATCATTTGTTATAACGTGTCTTGTTACTTATAGTATATGGACTCAATATTAGGGAATTTTTTGGCTGTTGGATTATTACATTCATCTCGAGACATTTTTTCATGTGTCTAATCTCCTACAGATCTTCCGTTTTAAAAGACAATGGTGTTGCTGACACTCATGCTTCCATAAACATATTTTATCTGTAGAATTCAATGTCTTGAAATACTGAAGTGATCTGCTAGTTGCACAACCTGTTTTTTATGTTGATGCAGTTGTAAAGGCTGTGGTCAGCCCAAATCTCATGGATTTAGATAAATTAACAAGAATTGCCCATTTTGATTAATACCAGGATATAACTGTCTGACTAATAAACTTAATCCTGATCTTTCTCTTTCATTAAGCCTACCATTTTCTCACAAATGCAGATGTTTGGAATACTGAAAATAGTCTAAATGGGAATTGTAATAGCATAGTGTATTTTAGTAGCATCCTTATAGGAGGGGATATTACTGGAATAAATACTATCAGTGAAATAAACAATAGCTTTGTTTTGGGAATACCTTAAATGTTACTTGACTAATTCAGTATTTCATAATTGGAGCTAATCTCGTCTCTGGTTCTTTACAAAAGTATAGTTTGACATGAGTTTTCGGGTGCTTAGTAAAATACAATAAGCTAAGTACTTTTACACTTTAAAGCCAATTATGTGGTGGTTTTATTTTTTTTTTAAAAAAAAGCAAGTTTACATAAGACTTTTATTTGCATTTGAATGTTGGAATAACTACTGAAAGTATTTTGATCCTTTAAAATATTTAACTAGTGTTATTACCTTGTAAAGGTTTAAAAAGAATTTCTGGATATCCTTGCTTTTCATATTATGATTACATATATATATATATTGTTATATTATATTACATATATATATAATATAACAAACCTTCTCATAGACTGTGCTCTGCTGGAATACAATCTTTCTCCTCAAGGAGATGTTTACTTTCATGGTGCTATGAAAACATTGAACAGTCCTTGTGATTGCCTTGACTGATGGTACTTAATAACTAACCATCTAAATAATTTAATTGCAATAAATTAGTAAATTAAATTGCATCTTTAATTAGAAAATCTAGATTTTTATAAAACAAAAAATCAGTATTTTCTAAAACTCTGTGTTCAAAATGGAGATACGGAACAATTGTAAAGTACAATTTTGTACAATGGTCATAAATTAAATGGCAGCATGACTGATAAGTTAATGAATTCCTTGTTGGTGAATAGTTTTTTCCATAATTATCCATGTTTAACTTGCACTGATCAACAGAACTCTGCTGAACACTGAACATTTGCAATTACATAAAGAAAGCAACACCAAAATATATGGTGTCTCTTTCTTTTCTAACCAATAAATGGTGGAACAAATTTGTTAATGCTTTCAGGTAGCACTTAGTGTAGGAGCTCCAGTTTGCTGCATCTAAGGATGTTAGAAGGGGAGAAAAGTTTTATGCCAAATGTGAAAACTTCTCTAAATAGCCCTTGTTTTTCCAACTCACTGTGCTGATAAAAATCACTGTATATGTAAGTTTTGCACTATTAAAAAAATTGTGTTAAGTGTTTGTGCGTGTTTTGTGCTAAACTCAGTTGGCAGGTGCTTTTGCACAGATACTTACATGACTACTTTTAAATTCCAGATATTAATTACAGAAATTGACGGAACCATGTCTCAAACATCTTAGCATTACTTTAAGCTGAACTGGAGACTTGAATATGGGTTAACAGGTAACTGAAAGTTTCTGGAACTCTGGCTGTATATACAAAGAAATTGTTTGTTGGTGTTTTAAATGAAAGGAAATGTTAGATCTCCTCCTAATCATATTCTGATGATATCTCACCACACATTCAGACAGTACAACATAATCTATAAAGTACTGTAATCTGAACATTAAATAGACTTTATGAATAGCTCATATTTTGGAGGACAGGGAGCTGAAAGACTTGTAAACAATTTCTCTCTTGTCCCCTTAGGGTGTGAAGCTCAGCTCCTTTAAAAATAGACTTTGCTTCAGTATCATGAGTAGAAGTTACACAGTAGCTTTAAATATGCCCTGTGTGGATGCTGTACAGTGAATATGCTATTTTTAAGTCCTTTATAGTAGAACAAGTACCACAGAGATAAACACACAGACTTTTCTCCTGTAACAGCATCAAAATGAACACAGAGTACTTCTAGCAGCCAGGGTATAACATAACAAAAGTAATCAGTGTTAATCTGATAAAACTAAGACTTGAGAGACAATCTCCATACACTTCCTTCGAAGATTGACATGATCCATTTTATTACAGTTACTCAGTTTTGTTTGCATGATCCACTGCATTTTTGTTGCTTATTGAAACACATCTACTTAATGTTAAACTCTGAATGTGATCTTTTGGAGAAGTAATTTATCTTTTAACAACACCATAGTATTATAGAACACTTACAAAAATTACAATAAAGCAGCAGTTTGTTTCTGATCATTAAATGGAATATAAAGCATGTAGCTTGGTATATACTCAGTTTGGAAATGGATCTAAATAGGTTAAATGCTGCCTCCTTGTTCCTCTGTAGTTAAAACTGCCAGCATTTCTACTATAAATCCTGTTTTACAAGGTGATATAATTTTGGATTAAAATGTCCGTGTCATGTCTCAGCCTGAAGCATTCACTGCTGTCCTCAGACCCACCATTCCTCCCTCCTGCCAAAACAGTGGTGTAACTGATTTTTCAAGTAGGAGTTAAATTGAAGAATATGAAATTTGTCTGGATTTACAGTGTGGGCAAATAAATATACAAAAAGTCCATTTCACTTGAACCAATAAAACTGCACCTCCAGAAGTGAGAGACTAGTGCCATTTAGCTTCAGAGTTAGCTGTTAAATATATTTTTCCCCAGTATACCAAAGGAGACTTAGATCATACAATGGCATATTCACTCATCAGTTAGATTTATAGTTGTGGCTTCTTTTAGTATGAGTACTTTTATTAAACGTATGCAATACGGTGTGTTGGATGCTAATTCTTGCTATCTGTTTCACATTTTTCTCCTGAATTCAGTCAAAAGTTGTTGACCAACCCTTCCTTTTGGAGTCAGAATCACTTCTCAGCCAATTGGTGAAAGAATGGAATAGCTGTGGAGTAGGCATACAGGGCCAAGAACCAAAATACTTTCCCATAGGGAAGTAGAGAGAACTATATATAAGCTACTAGCCCCAATATCAATTAAAGTGTTTGTGTGTACCCAGCTTCAACAGTGGCTGTTGAATGAGACTGGATCCTTGTATTTATTCAAGTGACAGTCATTTTTACTAATCGCTGGAGCCACTTGGATTCCGGGGGTGAGTTTATTTTCAGTTTTGCTCTAGGCTATACTAATATTTTTATGTCCTGAACAAATATTGCCACACAGCTTCTATCATGTGGACCATTTGTGATCCATGAATGGATTGAACTTCAATGGCCCATAATATGAATGTTTAAGAATCACTGCTGTCGGTGAAACTGGGCTCACACTACTACTTCTGTTCTGTAAAGGTAAATGGAGAGAGTCATCCACAATCCAAGTTATTAGTGGGTATAGTGAGGTAAGAACAGACTGGAGGAGTGCTCCAGTACTACTTTCTGGGATAGTGACAATAAATAAAAACTGAGGCTTTACTTCCATTTCACAAGCAAGGAAGTGGATAGATGGGTGAGAAGAACAGAGAAATAAAGAGAAGGAGAATACATATAAAGAATAGCAGGAACCAGAGATGAGTGAGAGCAGCAAACAGGAAGACAATCCACCTGTTAAAAAGAGCAGTATTAGGCTCAAGAACTGGCTCAGACTTGGTTGAGGCAGGGATGCACAAACATGGGAAAGTTGAGTAGGATGTTATTTTACCTCTGTTTGGCACTGGTGTGACCACTGCTGAAATACTGTGTCCAGTTCTGGTGCACACAATTCAAGGATGTTGCTAAATCAAAGAGGAGAGCCAAAAGAATGATTAAAGGATTGGAAAAATGCCTTACAGTGATAGACTTAAAGAGCTCAGTCTATTTAGCTTAACGGAGAAGGTGATGGGGTGACTTGATTACAGTCTATAAGTATCTACAGGGGGAACAAATATTTAATAATAGGTTCTTCAAGCTAGCAGAGAAAGAACACATTCCAAAGGCTAGAAGGTGAAGCTAGATAAATTCAGAATGGAAATAAGATGTAAATTTTTCACAGTGAGGGTAATTAACCACTGGAACAGCTTACGAGGTTCATAGTGGATTCTCCATCACTGATAGTTTTTTAAACCAAGATTAGATGTTTTCTAAAACATCTCTAGGAATTATTTTGAAAAATGTGTAACACCTACAGCAGAGAAACTATGGGTCGGGAGGGGTGGAGTGACAAAAACAGGGAAGGAAACCTTTAACTCCAGGATGGAGGGGGAGATAAGCTATTCTGTTGTGCACACCTCCAAAAGAAGATCCCATGCTAAATAAGGTCAATGTCCAGAAGATAAAAACTGCTAAATTAAATTATCTTCCTTGTAATTAATTATTTCATGCCTCCGTGTAACTCTAAGTCAGCTTTAGTACATAGTTACAGTTTTCTGTGAGGTCTCTGAAACTAGGGCTATGTCTTCACTGACTGTGGCAAATTCGCCACTGTCAGATTGATTTATCTGGATCAACTGAGTGGTCAGTGAAGACCTGCTCAGTCGACCCAGAAATCAACGTATTAAGACCACCTTCTCAAGTGGCATAGTGCTGCGTCGACGGGAACATGGTTCCCATTGGCGCAGTGCAGTGAAGACGGCACGCAGAATAGAAGCAGAGAAGTCAATGGGAGTTATGCAATTTTTTTTGAGTAGTCTGCGTAACTCTGGTCGACTGCCGCCAAATCTCCGAAGTAAGTGTGAACAGGGCCTAGATATCAAGTGGGTCCAGCTCTTCACTACTCTGTCTCCATGCTCTCTTTTGCCTAGCTTCAATTGTATGAAGGCTACCATTGTATGGGTGGTGAATCCTGCCAAGGCAATAAGAATGTATGATGTCCGGGGTAGAGTAAAACCTACACAATATAAAAACTACTTGTGGCAATACTAGTTCTACAGTACACAAAGAATTGTAAAACTTTGGTATACCCACTCTTGCTCTAAAGCTTGTCTTGTGCATGTCAGATTCAATAAGCTAAAAAGATTTGCATCAGATCAGTACTTAGGGGTAAACAATTTAATTAGTTTTAAGATAGAGCTTAATAAATATATATATTGGATTATAAAATGGGGTTACCTGCACTGGTATGGGGGCTAGGCTCAGTAGCCTTGAAGGTCCATTCTAATTCAATTATGTTCATAAAATCTTATGCTGTGGAGCTTCAGACAGTCACTTTGTAGGGGTCATGAAGGAATGTACTTACACACACTTCCGCTTTTTTTTTTTTTTGAGTGGGGGGTGGGTGGCGTTTCCTTCCACTGAAGCATCAGAGACTGGCCGCAACTGAAGATGAGACACTGGTTGGAGTGGATCAGTGTTCTGATGTGGCACTGATAATTCTTCGAGTAGTGTCTATATAGGTGCTTCACTTCAGATGCGCATGTGCATCTTGAGTCCTTGATTAGAGATTTTTCCATTAGCAGTGTCCATTCAGCCTGTGCTCTATACAATCTCTTGCCGCACTCCAAGGGTACGTAGGGCTATGCAGGTGAACTATCCCTTGTTCCTTCTTTGCTGTCTTGGACCAAGATGGAGCTCTAGTATGTCTACCGCATGTATGCCTTGATGTGTTTTGTAGTTGTTGTTTAGTTTAGGCTAGTGATAAGTAGGAGAGGTTTCAGTTTTTCCTTTCCCATTTTTTTTTCTGAGGAGCTTATTTCTCCTGGCTGAGTGTGCCTGCCTTGCCAGATTTCAAACTCTGCCTCTCTTATTGGGAAGCTATTCCGATCAGCAATGTCCACTTTTAAGTGTGTCCACTGCTTGAGAGTGTACTTTTGTCTGACTCTAAAATCTAGAATTTGGAAGAATCTGAAGACCAAGCTGAAGCTGCTGCTGATGGAGCACTCACTTCAACCTGCTGCTGGAGACCCCTGCTGTACATTTATTTTCAGAGGGATCAGGTGCCCCTATGGCTAAGGTCTCATCTAAGAAGGGGAAGAACACTTAGAAGAAACACGGCAACAGCAGAGCTCTGGTACCATCCACCTCTAGATCAGCACTTAGCAACAGTGCCTTCCTACTCAGCTCCATCGGTAACAAAATTGAAGCACGCACCGTTGGCCATGGTACCTACACACTCCAAACCAGTGCTACAGTTCAAGTCAACTGCTGCATCAGTACCGTCCCACTGAGTACTGCAGGAATTCTGTTACTCCAGGGACTTGGCAGTGTTAGATGAGCCAGAGTTCCCACTGCTTATAGCCACAGAAGGATTCTCAGTACTGAGACCCTGATCTTCAGATTACCAGTGCTTCCTGGTACTGCTGGATTCTCTACTTTTTAATACTGGGAGCCCCTCATTGGAGGACATCGAGGAGGACGTAGACATTCAATCCGTCTCCTCATCAGTGAACGGTTCCCTTCTGCATCATTACAGGAACTGATACTTTGACAAATATAGACATCCCATATTAGAGATGGTGGGGTCAATCCTAGATAACACCCCATCTCCCGTATGGGCCTGCCCAATGGCCAAATGGGATTCTTGGGTGGCGTATAGGCCATAATTATCCAGATCACTGGTTCCACTGCACTAGGAAACTAGGGTTACAGTCTTTTCCACTAAACCCCCAACATGAGGAGTGCTTTGAGGAATAGGAGGTGAGGGTGGACAAAGGCTACCCCTCACACTCCTATTTCATCTTCATCTCTGGACTAGGCAGTCATGCCTTCACCACCATCAATGGTTAATGATTTTCATGAGTTCCATGTAGATGCAGTAAACAAATGGGGTAGACAGCATTACTCCAGATCCATTCCTTATGACATGCACCGGAAAAGGTTAGACCTTTTTAAATGGAAGGCCTACTCATCTGTGACCCTCTAGTTTTGGATTGCAAACAGTCAGGCGATCATGGCCAAGTATGACTACATGAATTACAAGTTTGCATCCTTTATTGAATATCTTCCACAGGAGCATAGAAAGAACTTCCAAGCCATCATGAAGAAGGTTCAATTATTAATCAGAACCTCTCTCCAAGCATCCTTGGAGCCATGGACACTGCTGCTAGGTCCATTTCCACAGCAGTTGTCATGCACAGGATGTCATGGCTCCAGTTGTTGGGATTCCTGAAAGAGGTTCAGAATACCATTGAAGACCTCTTGTTTGATGGTTAGAAGCTCTTCTTAGGAGCTATAGACAAGTTCCTGCACACTCTGAGGGACTCCAGGGCCATGTTGAGGTCTCTGGGGCTGGGTCTACACTGACAGTGGCAAATTCGCTGCCGTCAGATCGATTGCTCTGGATCAACTGAGCGGTCTGTGTAGACCCACTCAGTCGATCCAGCAAGTGATGCAGGAAAACCACCCCGGTAAGTTGCGTAGCGCTGCGTCGGAGGGAACGCTGTTCGATGCAGCTCAGTGTGGACGGTGCACAGAGGAGATGCTGCAAAGTCAACGGGAGATACGCAAGTGATTTACGTCATTTGCGTATCTCCCGTCGACTGCCGCTGAATCGCAAAGGTAAGTGTAGACCGGGCCTGGGTATATATACCCTTACACACAAGAGAAGAATTAGCAAACTGCCCAGAGAGCGCACCCAGCTCAGTTTTCTGGGTTTCACAGAATCACCAATGCACTAGAAAAAGGCTGAGATTCCAGAGAAAAGAACTTTCCACCTTCTTTCATCCAGTCATGCCCAATTATTGTCAAAACAGCAATTTTGACAGGTTGGTTGAAAGCTCAACTCCTCCCTCGCCTCTAGTTTGCAAGCTGCAACTTTTCGGAGATCAATTGTCCCATTTCCAATAGCCCAGGAGGTTTATTACAACAGACAAATGGGTCTTGGAGATTATAACATTGGGCTACACCATCTACTTCACATCCCTCTGTCCTCCCCCATTCCCTGCCCTTCTTCAGGGACCCCTCTTGTGGGATTATACTGAGCCAAGAAGTACACTCTGTCCTTTGTTTAGGAGCAATAGAACTGGTCCCATTCCCTCACAGTGGAAAAGGCTTTTACTCAAACTATTTTCTTATGCCAAAGGAGGATGGAGGGTGGAGACTGATTTTAGATCTAAGATAACTGAACAAATTTGTTCATGAGCATGGCCATACTGGGTCAGACCAATGGTTCATTAGCTCAGTATCCTGTTGTCCAATAGTGGCCAATGCTAGGTGTTTCAAAGGGAATGAACAGACCAAGTAATCATCAAGTGATCCATCCCATCAGCCATTCCCAGCCTCTGAAAATAAGCCTACGTTCTTAACTCAGGATAGTCAGGAATGCTTACCTTCTGCTCATCAAGAGAAGATCAATCAGAATTATAATGGACAATGTGGCTTGCATGGTCTATAACACAAACAGGGAAGAGCAAGATACTCATCCCTGCACACTGGCACTTTAAAGTTATGGAACTAGCGTACAGCCCATCAGATTGAGATCTCAGCCATTTACATTTCTGGAGTCCAGAATGTTGAAGCCAACATGCTTAGCAGGCACTTCTCCTAGGATTGCAAATGAAACTTGGACTCTCAAATCCTTCATGGGATACGCTAGAGGTGAGGATTTCACAGGGTGGACCTATTTGCCATATCCAGGAACAAGAAATGCCCCGTATTCTACTCAAGGGGAGGGCTAGGTTGCCTCTGTTTGAAAGATGCCTTTCTCCTTCCTTGAACAAAGGGCCTGTTCTATACATTTCTTCCAACACCACTAATTCTAAGAGTGCTGAACTAGATCACACAGGACCAGGCCAGGGTTATCATCATAGGATTGACCTGGCTGAGGCAAGCTTGGTATCCTTACTTGCTTCACTTGTGTCTCCATGGGTCATGAGCTTTATCCCAACCTAGTGGTCCTCCGTCTCCAAGAATGGCTCCTAGATGGTTCATGGAATTAGAATCCACTTGCTCAACAGGAGTAAAGAAGTATTACTAAGAAGTAGAAGAGAGTCAACTCAAATTATTTACATTCAGAAATAGAAGAGGTTCAACTACTGGTGTCACCATCACTGCCTTATGCCTGAATCTTCGCTTTTTCTCCTTGGATGATCTGACAGGCACTGCCTCTGATAATCAGGCCTAGTGGTTGGACCGTTGGTCATACTTACCTGTAGAGCTGGAATAGAGATCCATGTGCAGCCCGGGCTCAAAACCAAGATCAGAATATCCATACACAAACCACCATCAGAACCATAGCCAGAGTCCATGTGCAGGCCAGAGTTTGAAGCTGGGGTAATCAGAGTCCAAAGACAAGCCATATCAATACTGAAGCTGGAGTCCAGATACATGCTGAAGATCAAAGCCAGAGAGTCAGAGTGCAAGGGTGTGTGTGGGGGGGGGGGAGAGGGGGATCAGCAGGCAGACACAAGGCTGGAAGGGGTTGGTCATGAGGCTGGAGTGAAACTAGTGCAGGGCAGGGACAGAGCTCAGGCAAGGCTGGGGCAGGAGCAGGAGGGTACCAGGTACAGGGGCCATGCAAACTGGCAATGTGCCAGGGGCAGGGAAGGACAGGGGCCGAACATGCTGGGGGACAGGCACAGTAGGAGAAGGATAGAGCCCTTTTCCTTTCCCCTCGGCAAGCCAAGCAGAAATGTGGGGGGCACTTGACCCTGCATGCCTCCACATGCCTCGCCTACGCTCACCGGCACCATCTACCAGCTGAGGCAGAGTAAAACCACTGCCTGTGCTGATGGTCTGTGCACCAAGACAGAGGCCTCATACTCCTCTGACGAATCCAGGCTTAGTGGGAGAATTTCATCAGCCTTATCAAGATTGGAACTCATCCCTGTCAGAAGCTCTGAGATCTTGTGGGCACCTTCCCACACCCACTAGTGAGACTGCATGGCTCAGGACAAGTGGTCTCCTCCTCCATGGGCACCACCCTATTACTCCTATGATCCTCTCAGGGGCCTTAGTGGGGTCTCAGGGATCTATATATGAGACATCCGGAATACAGACAAACAGAAACAGGAATGAAGGCATGCATCCCCATGGGGGAAGAAGCTCAACCCCCCAAGAACACTCTGAGGAAAAGGAAGAACCTGACCAGGCAGCACCTCTAGTCTCCACCAGCTCATCAGCCTCACCAGATGAGGTCGTCACACCACCAGTCTCACCATCACTACCTGATGATTATACACCATTCTAGGGTCTCCTCAGGAGAATTGCAGACACACTCCAGATCCCCCTCAAAGAAGGGTAGGGTACCCTGGCCCTGATAAATTAGTGGACATGCTCCAGAGCCTCTGGCCTAGTAAGGTGATGACGCCAATCCATGAGGCATCTTAGAACGCCAAGACAGTCTGGCACACTCCAGTTACCAATGCTCCCACTGTGAAAAGAACAAAGAAGAAATATTTTGTACCCTTTAAAAGGATGGAATACTTATTCTCACACCTCTTTAGCAGTGCAGGGCCATCACCAAAAAGGCCAAGCAACACCAACCGATGTCTACACCCATAGATAAGGAGGCCAAATAGCTAGAGCTCTTAGTGAGGGAAAACTTCCCACTCAATGGCAACATCAGCTATCATTAGATGAGCTCAGGGCTCCAAGGGCTCTTGGGCTCATGATAGCCCAAGGATGTCCAATCAGCCATGGACTATTTGCCTTTTGAGGAAAATAACCCATTCAGTGAGAAAATAGGAATCATTACATACCCTCAAAGACTCAAGAAAAACACTCCATTTTCTTGGTAGCTATACTCGAATAAGTTTCAGCATTACAGACAATAGCCAGCTCCTCAATGCTTTTACCATCAGAGGGCTTATGAGCCTCCTAAAAAACACCAAAGAATGCAGTGCAGTAAGCAGAATGGCCCCACAGCTTCCCATCAAGAAATCCTTTAGATGGGACCTTTGAGAGCCACAAACTAGTCCTCCTTCCAAATCTACCTAGACTTGGACCCCTTTGGTAGCTGCTTAGCTCACATTTCCTCAGGATGGTGCCATATAATGGACAGATGGGTTATGGAAATCCTTACCACCAATTATGCAAGAGTTCTGTTCACCCTCCCACTCCAGAGCCCCTTTCTCCATCCCTTTTCAGGGATGCCTCTCACAAGAAGATGGTCAGACAGGAGATATACTCCCCACTCCATCTCAGCACAGGGGAAAAGGTTTTGACTCAAGATATAGCCTCATTCCAAAGAAGAAAGGAGGCTGGAGCCCATGCTAGATTTCTGACAGCTGAATGTCCTCATCTGCCACCTGAGGTTCAGAATGATCACCTTGATTTCTAGAATTCACTTGCTAAACAAAGGTTTGCAGCTGTAGAGTTGAAGAATGCTAATTTCCACACAAATCTCCACCCTGTACATAGGAGGTTCTTCCCGTTTACGCCTAGTTCAGTGATTTTCAACCTTTTTTCATTTGTGGACCCCTAAAAAATGTCAAATGAAATCCATCCTGTGGTCTGTGGATCCCTACCATAGAAGTCTTAGACTGAAAACTTGACTGAACAGAATTCAATTATAAATGTGCATATGTTTGGCATGGCATTTGACACAGCATTAGAAAGAGCACTATACTGTTGGCTTCTATGGTAACGACAAGAATTCCAGGTTTTGACCTGTAGATGGGGGTATTAACATATTTTTAATTGATCAGAAAAAGAAAATCCTTTTTCTGGGATCTGAAACTTTATTTTTGTAGTCACCTTTCTCAAACAAGTTAGACATAGCCTGCGGCCCCCCAGGGATCTGTGAACCACAGGTTGAAAACCACTGGCCTAGACAATTAGAAATACAGAGTGCTTCTATTCTACCTCTTGACAGTGCTGAGAGGGTTCACTGACGTTTTTATCAGTAGTGGCAATGCACCTTCATTATCAGGATACATCTGTGTTCCCTTTACCTTGATGACTGGCAACTCATGAGAAAGTCACACCAAGAAATGCAGTTCTATCCTTACTCCAACTCCTACAATCATTAGGACTCCAAGTAAACACAGAAAATGTCCACTTTAGCTCCCGCTCAGATTATAGACATTATTGGAGTGACCTTGGATTCAATCATAGCCAAAACATACATACTTTGGGACAGATTCCAAGCTATGAATGGTCTCATCACTCTGCTGAGCCCTCATCGTTGTGATCCTGTCTTGTCTTCGTAAGCCACATGGCCTCATGTACCTATGTGATGCCCTTTGGAAGACCTCATATGCAATGTTTACATGCTTGGTTGTGGACAGTCTATGTGCCAAGAAAGCTGGTCTCACTTCCCCACAGAGTTCTGACTTCACTCACCTGCTGGAAAAACATGAAGACGATGTGTGTAGGGGTTCCCTTCCTCCCTTCTCCATCCATGAAAATATTAATTAGACACATCCCTGCTAGGGTGGGGACCCCATTTGGTCAAACATATAGCACAGAGTACCTTGACCTAGCTGGACTTTAAGGTACACGTAAACCTGCACATGGTTCTTACCGTTTATCCAGACTCTGCATGTTCAAGTCATGTTGGACAATGTGATAGCAGTTTAGTTTATTAACAAACAGGGAGGGGAAAGATCCATCCTTCTTTGTACAGAGGCTGCCAATCTCTGGAATTGGTGCATCCTTCACCAGATCACCCTCAGCAGTGCAACTTCCAGGGGTACACAACACGTTAGGGGACAGCATCAGAAGACACTTCTCCAGAGACCGTGACTGGGAATTACATGACTCTGGAGTACAGAGCATCTTTCAACAATAGGGATTCCTGTTGTGGGACCTCTTTGCATCTCAAGAGAATGAGAAATACCTGATCTGCTATTACCAAGCAACGTAGTGCCACAACTCAAGGGGATGCATTATTAGGAATGCTAGTGTAATGTTCTCATCTATCCTTCTCTTACCACAATTCCCAAGGAAGACTGAACAAGTTAAAGTGGCTCCCATTTACCAAAGGCAGTTCTGGTTCACCAGTATTCTACAGATGATCTCATGTCTGTGTATCCACCTTCAGCTCTTACCAGACCTATTGAGCCAAGACAGAGGTACAATCTGCCATTCTAGCCCAGCATGTTTCTGTCTAGGAGCTTGGTATTTGGCTGGATGATGAACCTAGAATAATCATGCTCTCTTTATGGTGTCAGCATTGTTCGCTATCCCCAGAGGGATACTACTATTCTGGACTACTTACATTCTCTGAAAATATGACGTTTGTCTCTCAGCTCCTTGCAAGTGCATTTGACAGCTATTACTAGCTTTCATCCTCCAATGGACAACCATTCAGTCTTCACCCACCCAACTACACTAAGGTTTCAGAAGGAACTTGTCAGAACCTCACCTCCAGTGCTGAAAGCTACCCCACTATGGGACCTCAGTCTAGTCCAGCGGGTTCCTAAACTTATTCACACTGCAATCTCTTTTGGGCTCACCTCTGTTAATTCAACCCCTCTCCTCCTAGTATTTAATATTCAGGTTGGGTTAGCACAAATGAATTCCATTTTAACAGTCTACTTTGAAAACTACAGGTGGGTAGCCAGGCTCTGGATTAACCAATCTGTATTTGGTGCATTTGCACAGGAGCCCCATAGATGGGGGACTCATTCCACCAGCTTGAAAAAAAAGGAATGGGCAACTGGTGGCTTGGGCCCACATCCAGCCACCAGATCATTTTATTTGGCTCATCATCCTATATGTATTTCATTACTTGCCCTCCTTCCCATCTGCTTTGGATCTCTACCCTAAGATTATTCTTGGCAGAGCAGGATCTGGAAAGGTGGTCAATCTGCATGACCTTCTGTTCAGAGCAGGAAAAGGGCTCGTACATGGGCCAATGGGCATGGCTAGGGAAAAATCTTCCGATCTCAGGTACATTGAGCACATGCTCACCTCGAGTGGAATACACATAGTGACCACACATCTTGAAGAACTTTAGTTACTGTACAAGGTAGTAACTAGGCTTTTAGCTTTATTGAAAGTGAGGAGAGGGTGAGAACTGTGAGGTTAGGGCTATGTTGCCCGGTAGATATATTCCCCAAACAAACTTCTAAAATCAGTGTTGCAATGAAGGACTATATTGCTGCACCTGTCTCCTTCAATGTATGTAATTCCTGTCTGAACAACTGGAGTTGCTCCTGGAGAAAGGTGAGGTTCTAACTTTCTTTGTAGTTGCATAACATTGAGATGCTTTTGTAAAATCAACATGCTTTCAACTTTAAAATTTTCCTTTGTTGTGTTGATTTCATTTAGCGTGTACATCAGTTGCTGCAGCTAGAAAACTAAAACTGAGATTAAGCAGGTTACAATATACAACTCCAAACAGGTGCACACAGACTGATATGACAAATCTACTCTGTAAAGAGTATCATTCATTTTTGCCTTAGAACCTCTTCTGTGGAATTTAGTATTGTCACAGACCTGTTCAAGCTCCCCCAGCTGGACACTCACCAGGCTGCTGTGTTTGGATCCAAACCCTGGATCATGTGTGCTTCTAAACCAGTGGTCCCCAAACATTTTACCCCACACTGCCCCTTACTCTGTGTCTGTAACCCACCAACCCCATCAGCTGAGGCTGAGAATGGAGCCACGGTCAGGGCCGGGGGCTGTGGCTGGGATCAGGGCCACAGCAGCTGGGGGCTGAGGCAGGGAGTGGGGCTGCAATGATATGGGGACCTGGGGTCCCAGCAGCTGAGGCTGCAACCAGGGCCAGGCACTGCAGCTGAGATGGGCCAGGAGCTGAGGCCTCAGCTGGGGCCGGAGTAGAGCTTGGGGCAGAGCAGGACTCCGTGACACTCCATCCCCACCCCCCTGGGGGCTGGCCCAGACCCTGCCACACACCCCAAACATTCGGGGCACACACCACAGTTTGGGGACCTCTGTTCTAAACTCACTGAGCCTGAGCAGCAAGCAACCTGCACAAAAGTGCTCCTAAAAACAAGAATGGCCATGCTGTCTTCGGACATCAGCCGCTGCCAGATGCTTCAAAGGAAATGAACAGAACACGGCAATTATTGAATGATCTATCCCCTGTCCACCAGTTCTAGCTTCTGGCACTCAGATTTCGGGAGATCCAGAGTGTAGGGTGTATCCATGACCATCTTGGCTAATCGCCAGTGATGGACCTATCCTTCAAGAACTTACCTAATTCTTTTCTGAACATTTTTTGGCCTTCACAATTTCCCCTGGCAACTTATTTCACAGGTTGACTCTGGAAATATGTCTACACTGCCGGTGGCATAGCCGGCAGTTCGGGATCGATTTTGCAGATTCAATAGAGTGGCAGTAAAGACTCACTCAGTTGAACCCAGAAGTCGACTCCATAAATCCACCCAGCAAGTAGCGTAGCGCTGTGTCGATGGGAGGGCATTTCCTGTCGGTGCAGCACAGTGGAGACACCGTGGTAAGTAGACGTTAGGAAGTTGACAGGAGATATGCAAGTTACTGTATGTAGCTTGTGTATCTCCCGTTGACTGCCGCTGAAATCCACTGCCAGTGTAGACCAGGCTTGGGTTGTGTGAAGAAGTGCTTTCTCTGCTCAGGATACTGAACAACCATAAGCAATTGTTGGGATTCCCGCTGAGACCTCTTTCCACTCAGCTTCCAAGGGACTCAGTTTGACTCCAGATTTTGTCACTCTGGTATCTTTATTTGGCATACAGCAAAGTTATACTAAATTGATCAGGCTCAAGCGTAGCAGGTGGGTATAGGGCATACCGCCCATCCAAAGTTACACAGAAAACCTCTTCCTTTATATACATTTAAACATGGCATTGCATTTACTGTGCATTGCATCAAATGGTTTGGGATTGGCTTGGTTGCTTTGTAGGAACCAATCCCTGTACAGCATGCTCTATCCATGCCCTGTTCATGCATAATCTGATCTCTACCTTGCATTTAGGCTTGTATACTAATACCAGGACATTCCTGCTTATCCTAGCCATCCTGACTCCAGCATCCTGCTTGTTATGACAACTTAATCTTATGTTCTCTTTCCTAATCATGTCCACTAAGAAATGAGGTAAATTACTTATGTCAGACTAGGCCTACAGCAGTCAAAATGGCCAATTCAATACACACTGAGGGTTAAACATAAAGTTAATAAAATCCATCAGAATTAATAAGTTGTGAATAGACATTCACCAGTCAGCCACAAGTATAAGTTGTATTATTCAATTATAACAGCAAATCAACCATTTCACTCCTTTTTTTTTAAAAAAAAAGAAACAAAACAAATATTTTACAATAGTTAATCAAAAACTATATTTACAATAGCCACTTTGCAGTATTTGGGGGTGATGATATATTTATTAGAATAAATGTAATATCTTTATAAGGGATCTTATTGTGGAATTAGTTTAAATGTCACAGAGCTTTGCAAGAAGAAATTTTTTTAGCAATATCCTGGAACAGTAATGAAAATGCAGTCAGCTGAACGAATCTTAACTCCCATCAAACCAAATCTTTAATAAGTAGGCTAAATAGTTACAAAAGCTTCCCACAGGCTACTATTATAAAAGCCAGCTCAAATATTGGGGCTGTGCATTCCCATCCAGTAATTCTATAACGTGTGTGCCTTTAATCATAAACCATTGTCAAAACCTGAAGTGGTAAGCTAGCCATGCAGGCTTTCAATTTCTTTTCAATTGAATTCTTTTCTTTGTCCACTAGAGGGAGTGCCAAAGCTCTAAACAGTGCCACTGTTTCTGATTCTGGCTTCTGCATGATACTAGTAGAAAACATCTGCACTGCAATTCCTTTTTCCATGCACAATATACTGATAAGTAAAACAACAGGGCTGGGCAACAAAGAAAACAAAGCAGAAGATGAAGCTGGGGTTTAATGTATTTGAACTGACTTTTTTAAATATAGGGAAACAGGAATGGGAAATGAGAGCACAGTAAGAAGACTATAAAGTTTACAGGTGTGTCATATTATATCTTTGTTTTATTTACTTACATTTCTTCTTTTAGCACAGGAATGGAGCTCAAGCAGAAAGTCTAGACACGGGAAAAGAGGGACAGGAATAGGAAAATGAGCCCATCAACATTACCTCAGACAAACCCTGATAAAAACATCAGACCAAATGATAAAAAATAAAGATATGACTAAAAATAATTACCATCTGATTAGTCACTAAACACCACCTTTTTAAAGAGTCACCAGTCTGGTTTCTAATGTTGTTCCCATAATTTAATTGTGGGCACAGATGAGACCGTTTAGATATTAGCTACTTGATATGCAAGCAATAACAGTTAGTACGTAAATACCTATCATTTCTGCCTGCAGTTGATTTGTATTGTTGTAGAATCCGCAATGCATTAGGTGCTGGCTTAGAACAAGTATCATATCTGGTCATTTGGTTAATAATGAGCTTTTGATTCCTTGATCCAGAAGTGGGGAGGAACCTGCCCTTGTCTTATTGAACCTGTCTTGAGGGTCAGCATTAGACTTGCTGAAGGGCAGAAAATAAGGAGTGGGCCCCCACCCGGCCACCCTTACCTGCTCACACATTGGATTTCTGCAACATTTCTGAAGCCAAAGCCTGAGCCCTGCTGGGCCCCCTGTGGCTTTGGGCCCAAGGTAATTGCCCTGTTTGCTACTACCTAATGCTGGCCCTGCCTGTCTTTTGGAACAGGGGCTCTAAAAGTCTCAAACCCTTCCAGCAAAGGACTCTCCCAGCACAAGTATAGGGTGTATTGAGTTCAGGAGGTCAGTCAGCTGTGGGGGCAACTGAATGTAGTGCTGCAGATATTCCAGGCCACGCTGCAGTCCTGGACAAACCCCCAGGCTGTCTATAGCTTTCAACATTGTTTACGTTGGTGGAATTGAACCAGAGTTAGCAATTCTTAAAACGTTTCCTCAAGCATAGGTAGGGCCACTGGAATAGGCAAAAGAGAACGCGTGTAGTTTAACCTTCATTCAGATTATTACTCATGCTTCTCATTTGTGCTACACTCCACAAAGAAGAGTTAAATGTCATGGGCAATCACTAGATCAGCACAGCTTTGTATATTATTCAGTGAGTGCAAGGCATACACAAAAGGGAGTGCTACGATCTAGCATTGATAACTGAAGTTTTCACAGTGGTTGAACTGCTTGGACCACCTCTGTGTTCCCTAGCGATTGTGATTTCTAAACACACCCTACCTGTGGCACAGGGGCAGACATTTTAGCTTGAGTCCTGTTCCATACAGATCCCGGAGTGTCTCTCTGCTCTGCAACACAGGCGTGTATTATCAATTTATGCATTAAAGAATTCTAAAACATTTCTTGTCTAAATATAAAATGGTTCAAAGTAATAGGAATATGTTGCTTACAGGAAATAAATTGTTCTGTAGGGCAGGATCTTGTGATAGGGGAAATGCCATTTTGATTTGGGAGTCCATTTTGTTCTCTATCTTGGCCCCCTTCTTCATGGGGCCTTGTTCCCGCCCTTTCAGCCAAGGTAGGAAGAAGATGGAATAAGCCTAGCAACTAGTAATTGTGACCTGTAATCTGCCCAGCAACTGGTAGCTGCTTAAGGGTGGAGGAGGGGCAGATTGCTGCTGTCCATTCCAGCGGCAGCTGCGTGGGCCCGTTTGCAAGCTGATCAATGGATTAGATTCAGTGTATACTTACGGCTCCTGATCATCTCGTCTCCGTTGCGGTTCCTGTGTCTGTCCAGCCTGTTCCAGCCTTGATTCTTCTCCTCCCTGTTGTCTCCCCAGTGTGGTCGTTTGTGTTCAACACCCTGTTTGGGAGAAGGCAAACGGTGAAGTAGCGGGCCCTTTATTCCATGGTTTTAAGTTGTGGTAGCGGGCCTAGGTTTCAAACCATAATCTTTGCTTCGCCCCCGAGCTGTGTATGTTTTATTTGACCTGACCCTGTTAATTCATAAGTACATACATGCTTTCACCCTTGACGTACTCGTTTGGTTGGGGTTTAACAATCTGCTGGTAATTACATACGGTTGGGGTTGGAACTGAGGGAAGGAAAGGTCCTCTTAGAACAGTTACCTTCCCACAGATCCTATTAACTCTTTTGAGGCAGGACCCCATTGCAGACTTTTGTTGTTATTTTGCTCGGTGTGGTTAAGTGTGGTCCACTGACCCTGTGGGCGGGAGTCTCTGGCAGAGCCAGTGAACTGTTGAAATTGGCCCAGCTTGATCGCTGAGGAGCCGAGTGGCCTCGTGCTCAGAAATCTTGGTCTTGTGTGACACACTTGTAACCGCCTTGCGTGCGGTAAAACCCGGTCAGTCTGTTACTGTGTGTTGAGCTGCCTCATGTGCAGCGTTATTTTGTCAGCCTTGTGTGCCCCACATTAACCTGCCTTGCCACACTCCTTGTGTGCAGAACATTGTGACAGCTGTGAGTGCTGTAAGTGGACGCAGACTCATGTGTTGCGAGGAGTTTAGCAGCGTGCTAACTCCAACAAATGGGTACTGAATAAGGATAATCAGATCCGGGTTGCTGCAGCTGATGGATCAGAACTTCTAGAGGATTTTAAGTTGGTGGCTTGGAGCTGATCAAGCAGCAATCCATGTAGAGCATCATGCTCTGGGTCCTCACAGTAAGGATAGGAGGTGTCTGGGTTTGGCATGGACGTTCCAGCCACAGCTTAAAGAGGATAAATCTTTAGCCTTGTCTGCTAAAGAAGGATATGTGTTATCTGAGATAAGCAGAACCAAACACTTTGGAGCTTCAGGATGGACCAAGCAGTCTAATAAAAACTGTCTGAAGTTTTGTTTGAATATGGGAAAAACAAAAATCCTTGGGAGAGGGGACTATTTAAAGAGAGCTCCGCTTATAGAGATTTGACTTGGAGGTGGGAGAAATTTGTCGATGCAAAATGTTCCCCCCCCCCGAAAAAAAGAGCACTGTATGATCTAGATATTGTGGCCAGAGAACTAAACAGGTGTGCTGAGGAACTGGATAAAGAAATTGCTCAGTACAAAGAGCTGCTGGATAAAAGAAAAGGAGCTAGAGGATTTTAAAAAACAGAAGGATGGGCCGACTACACAAACACTCAGCCCATCCACTCAGATAAATAGTTTAGAGTTCCAGGTGCAGGAGCTGACTATGGCAGGCGGGAGGAAGGATAAGGAGATCTGAGTGAATCTCACCTGAATCAGAAAGCATCTCAGGTGGCCAGCAGGAGGCTGGTCTCTGAGATTAGAGATTCACAAGGGGGCAAAGCCTCCCACACTGCCTGTATTAGCAGGATAAAAGTTTAAAGGAAAAGCTAAGAGAAGCACAAGGAGTGGCAGCCACCATAAAAGCAACTCCCAGTGAAAACAGAGTCTAGCTCCAACTCAGAGCGAGAGAGCTCAGAGAGTGACAGTGACCTCCTGGGAGGGATGAGAAAACAAATTCTTCCATCAGCCCACGGACGGCATGTGAACTGCCCATTCGGGGAGGTTAGCCCCATCTGGTCCCACTCCTTTTGCCAGAGGCTCTGCCCCTCCTCTGCCAGACCACGCCCAGGCCCCTGTGGTGCGGTGACCAGAGGAACCCCACCCCTGCCCTAGTCAGTCTGACCTAGTCCTGGGCTCTGTGTCCCCTCCCCCTCCAGGCTGCCAGCCCGCCAGCCCCAACCCAGGCCTGCCCTCATGCTGGCCCAGCCCAGTCCTGGAGCACTGGCCCAGGCCAAGCGACCCCAGTCCTGGAGCCCAGGCCGAGCACCAACACCAGTCTCAGCCCCAGAGTGCTAGGCCAGGTCAGGCAACCCGCACTCTGGAGCTCTGGGCCCAGCTAGCCTCAGCCCGGGCCTGCCCACCCTAGCGCTGGCCTACCCCAGCCCCAGAGTGCTGGCCTAGGCCAGGCAGCTTCAGCCCTGGAGTGCTGGGCGGAGCATCGCTGCCAGCCCCAGCCCTGGATTGCTAAGCTGAGCATCACTGCCAGCCCCAGGGGGCCAGGCCAGCCAGCCCGAGCCCTGGCCTGCCTGCCCAAGAATCGGCCCACCCCAGCCCTGGAGTGCTGGCCTGGGCCAGGCGGCCCCAGCTCCATAGCGCCAGGCCAAGAGCTGAGCCAAGTGCCAGTTTTGGAGCAAGGAAGAGGCTGGTGTATGAGCGTGACAGTGGCTGGCACGGCAATGGTTGGAGCAGCACGGCACCCCTCTGAGCCCAGCGGATGGAACAGGATTAGGTGTGGTCACGCCTGGCCTTAAGCATCAGCCCCAACACAGAAAGCAGTGGGAAGAAAGGATTTTGGAAGATCCTTGTACCTTTCACTGAGCCAATCAACTGCATAATTGGGCACGAGCAGTTTAGGAACACTTTTGGTTTGAAACAATTGGATGGTGATAGGATTTTGGGCATATATGACCTGAAAAAACTAGGAGCCATTATGGTTTTGCTGAACAGAATGCCATCCAGCGTACCTGGAGGTAATGAAGCTCATGTCATGCCACCCTCATGAACGGTAGCTGCAATAAAGGCTCCTTAGGTATTACACCTGTAATGAAAATCGCCAAAAGACATCTGGTAGCCTTTGCCACAGATAAACTCCAATGTGGGAGGACAAAAGAAAAATTAGAGTCCCTGGAGCCAATCTGTGACCGCAGCGCCAGTATCAGTACCCACAACCAACTGAGAGCAGCTTAAATGAAACTATAGACTCACTGCAGAGGCAAGGAATACTTACTGAGACACACAGCGGCTATAATTCACCTATTTGGCCGGTGCTAAAGATGGACCAATGTACCTGGAGGCTGACCATAGACTAAAGAGAATTTAATAGAGTAACGCCACAGTTAACTCCAGTAACTGCCAAATTTCAAGATGTCATGGCAGCCGTAGTCTCAGGTGCGCAGTGGTTCATGGTGTTGGATTTATCCAATGCTTTTTTCTCAATTCCACTGTGCAAAGACAACTGGCATAAATTTGCTTTTACATTCAACAACTGCCAGTATACCTTCAATTGACTTCCACAAGGACTATACAATGCGCCTTCATTATGTCACCAGCAAGTGACCAAGATGTGGGATGAAATCCCCAATAAGAACCGGGTCATACCATATGTAGATGATATACTCATTTCCACCTCATCTGGGTGGGAAAATCTAGAAATGTTAGATGTGGTCCTCCCAAAGATTAAAGAGACTGGATTTGTGGTAAATCCAGTAAAAACCCAGATGGCTTTACAGCAGGTTGCACACTTAGGAATGCAACTAGGTACAGATGGACATAGGTCAGATGCACAAAGGGTCGAGCTTATAGGGAAAACTCCCAGCTCTCCAGGACATCAGTGCATTGAGATCATTCCTTGGCCTAGCAGGCTTCTCAAGGAACTTTATAGAAGGGTATGCTGAAATAGCTAAACCCTTATACTTACTCCTTTGGAAACTGAGAGAATGGATTTGGGAAGAAAATCAAAAGGAAGCTTTCCAAAAACTTAAACAGGCCCTTATGTCCTCTCCAGCCCTTGCTTACCCCAAAGAGGGGAAGACATTTGTCCTACAACTGGCAACAACACACAAGGCCTAAGTGCCATCCTCTCCCAAGATGCTGGCTCTGGGTTAAACCAGTCACTTATGGGTCAAGAACGCTAAGGAGGTGGAGAAAAGATTCTTAGCCTGTGAACGAGAAGTGCTAGCCCTCACCTGGGCAATATGTCACTGGGATGTCTCCCATTGTATTAAGAATGTCCTATGCTCCTATAAAATATGTATTGTAAGACCACATAAACAAGGGGTGAGTGTCTAGCCCCAGGTTGGCTGGTTGGATCCTGAGTTCATTAAACAGGAATGTAGAAATAGACAAGGCTACTAGATTAGCTATAGACCTATTAATACAAGGCGAAGATCATGAGTGTCCACTCCCTCCAAGAGATACCACGTAGCCCAAATCTCCCTTCTTGATTGGGAGAACATATGAAGAAGCGAAACAAAAGATAACAAAGTTCAGGAACTCTTAAAAAGAAAAGAGGCTAAAGGCTACAAAGTGTTTCAGAATAATGAAAGGTTGGTGCTAAGAAAGAACATCTAAGATGACACATTGGTGCTAGTAATACCTATGTGCACCTGAAAAGAGCTGGGGATACTGTCATCAGGACACTTTGGGAAGGACAAAACCCTGAGCAGATTGTCCTCAGTGGGATGGAGCCTGGCATGGCACAAGATGTAGAACTGTGTGTCAAGAATTGCCTCAATTGTGCAGAGAACAATTCAGACCAGCAAATTGTAAAAGATCCAATGCTGCACCAAAAAATTGTAGGCTCATGGAAGAGGCTGCAGATAGACTTCATAGGACCACTCCCGCAAACTGGAATTGGCAATAAGTACACTCTAACAGTCATCAACTCATTTACAAAAGGGGTTGAAGTGTGCCCAATGAGAAATGACACCACAATGACCACTGCTCGTATACTACTGGAACAGACCTCCATATTTGGCCTCCCAGATGTGATTGATTCAGATCAAGGGCCCCATTTTACTGGAGAAGTCATGAGGTGCCTTTGCCAAGTGTTAAATATTCAACAAAAGTTCCATGTAGCAGGGCATCCTCAAGCCTCAGGCCTGGTTGAAAAAACTAATAGGACCATAAAAATGGCATTGCGAAAAATAATTAACACCACAGGGAAAGACTGGAACTGAAAACTCTCATTCATTCTGATGGCAATGAGGTCCATAATAGTGTCTCCTGCCTACACTCCACACCAAATAATGATGGAACTATCAGTGAAAATCCCAGAACAATGGTGAATTGGTGGGATCCCACCAGATGACTGTCAACCTTTCATCAAAATGGACCAATTTATGACCAACCTATTATAAAATATTAGTGATATTCAAAAAAGAGTAGTCTCCCAATTAAAAAGTAATATCCAGCCCATGGATAGATGCCGTGAGAACTCATTTAGGGTTAAAGAATGGGAAGTGGGGGACAAGTTAATTTACCACTTTAACTTGGAAAAAGAACATGCTCTTAATCCTAAATGGGTAGGCTCTGTTGTTGTAACAAACAAAATAAGCCCTACGGTAAGCAAGTAGAGTTAAAAGATGCAAAGGGTAAGAAGCACTTAAAATGGTTCAACTCAATGCAGTTAAAAGAGTGGCGAGGTGTCTAAAGTAAAAGCAATTTTTTAATGGTTGCAATAATTAATGGATCATCTATTTGCTTACACCTAGGGAAAAATGGTCATTAATCGCCAATTAATGTATTTGTTATTGTTACGGTCTAATGTTTCTGTATGTAATTTCCTACTTGTAAAGGAGGGTGAGCATTATTTTTGCGTGGCAAAATTAAACAATGATAGTGCCACTGCCAACATTTATTCGCTCATCATGGGCTCCCTCTCCCCAAATTTGGGTGTTGTAGGACCTATTGCAGTATTCACGTTTGAAAGGGGTTCAAACTGTGACTTAGTTTGGCAGGAAGATTGGGGAACAAAAGTCAGAATGGTTTCAGCTTTGGCTAACTGGGGTACCTCTGTCTGTGTTAAGTATCTATCACCAGTTGTAAATGAAGTGGGAAATTCCTGCAAATGGGAAATAGATGATGAACAGGTGGGAAACTGTTTGGTTCCCCGGAAGGTAAAAGGCCCTTTGAGATGTGCTTGTGCCTCAGCTAAGATTCCTTTTCATATCAAGGAGGGGAATTCAGCCACTGAAGTTTATTCTAACTTGCAGGGTCACATAGATGTTTTAGCCATAAGAATGCACACGCTGGCAGTCACTAACTGTGAACATTAAGTGCCACCCTAATGCTAAGGAGTAGTGTAACTCCACAAAGGATGCAAACTATTTTTGTAAAAATATTACTAAAAAAGACTACAACATCTTGTGAGGGATTGATGGTTATCTCAGTTTTCTGAAACGACACAGGAAAGTAGTACGTAGCATATATGGGACAATGCAGACCATCCAGGTCACAGTGGTCTCTCACCCATGTTTGCCAGACTGCGGCAGTAGTAATTTAGAACGGTTTGAAAAGATTATTAATGAGTAATCCGGAATACATATTAAAAAAATAGTCACGCCTAGTCCTATTTCAGTTGGTGCAATCCAAGGTAAATGCATACCTTTTAAAGGCACTGCATTAAAAGGGTGGAATAAGTGGGTTGAAAAGGCAGGAACAGGAAATATACATCAATCCAAGTTAGACGTGGTAGTGAAGGTGTTAGGAGGTATGGGCACTGGATTTGGCATTAAAAACGCTCTAGACGCTGAAAGTCTGGCTGTTAAGATTAGCAATGTAGGCCATGATGTAGCCTCTCTTAACCAGCCTCTGACTTCCTCACTGACCCAATTGAGTATTCTTGAATATAACCACCCAGATTTTATCACTATGGTATAAGCTAAAGGGGGCAAACAATGAGGTCATAATAAAGGCAATGGGGAAATTACAGGAAAAAGCCTCTTGGGCATTGACTTGTGTGGAGGCAGTGGCTTCCTAAGAGAAAAGTACCAAGGTTATATTCCTTTGGAACTCAGAAGTGCACCAAGGGGCAACTTAAGCTCATTGAGTTGCAATTTGAAAGTTGGTGGAAAATAGTGAACTTCAGTTGCAATCTTAAACAATCTGCTTTCTCTGAAATAACTTACAAAACCACATAAAATGTGTGTAGGTAGTAGTTCATTTAGATAAAATTTCACTAAAATTAAGAGTTGTTTTACACAATTTAAGCTAATAGGCACTAATTTCTAATAAACATGAGAGGTTATGAAGAAAAACATTACTTTAAATAAATGGAATAGGGAAAATTGAAATAAAAGTTAGGCACGTAATACTATTTGGGGCTGTCTACTTCTGGCATTTAAAAACTGGTATTGTGTAGAAAGAGGAAATTTTGTTTCTGGCCCAGAATTAAAGAACAAACAAGACTAATTGATAAAATTTGCATAGGTTCTGTAAAAAGACTGATAAAGCAAGCCCCTTTTGATTGGTATTTTAGTTTTAATTTGTATTTTAGTAGGCTGTGATGTATCATTCCATAAAAGGCCATAGAAAACTTTCCAGTTGGGTCAGGAAAATGTGGTATATTCTAATAGTTGATGATGTATAGGTTCGTAAAAGATCACATGGTTAAAGAATCCCTTCTGACTGGTTCAGCAAATGGGGCATTGTTTTTCCCAAGCTCTCCGCACTAGGGTTTCGTTGGCTCATGACACTTGTTGGATTTAGCTGCTTTTCCACTTCCTTCTGCTTTTTTCCCCTTAATTATACTTTTTAGAAAAAATTTTGGACAACCAAACCCTGTCCATATATAAGAAACTCCATGGTATATTTTATCTATCACTGATGCTTTGCAGCCTTTGGGCATTAAATTAATTTAAATTATTTTGAACTGTACTACTTGCGTAAAATAATATTTTCCCATGAATGAGCAGGAAAAATTCATTAACTATATCTGTACCAACACTTCCTATATATTCCTCTGTTTCTAAGCCTATTTCCATGTATTTATTTAATGTAATTTATATTTTGAATTGAGCTAACTGCATGAAATAATGTATTCCTTGAAAAATATGCATGATAGATAATACATACATATCTCATTTATTCCTCTGTCACTAAGACAGTGCAATTATTTATTTAGAATTGTACTTGCAGTTTTGTGCAATTATTTAATTCAGTTTATTTAGATTTATGTGGACAGCATAAAACTCATATTTTCATCTGCAAAAATAAGGAAACAGCATACAATCTTTATCTATTTATAAGGATACATTAAATAGAATTTAAAAAAAAATCAAAATAATCAAAGGGTGCCATAAATGTACACATGGCCAAAAGTGAAACTTAGGGGCCATGGAAAGGATAGGAGAGTCTTCCTGAATTATACAGCTGGATCATTGGACAAAAAGGGGACAGGACAAAATCTTATACAATCTAATAACACAATCTAATATGGAGTTCTAACTGGTGCAATATTGTGGCAGGGGTATGGTAACCTGTCAAAAGTACATGATGAGAAAAGGCATAGAGTTATTAATACTTACAGATGGTGATGCTCTGATATGCTGTGAACTGTGAAAAGTATAGACAGAATTTTAGAAGAAGTGCCCATCTTTAATAACCCATTGATGTACATAAAATGATATTTTAAAAGATCACATTACATTGCACCTGGCAGTTCTAGCTGTCTTTTATTCAATGGAAAAGTTACATTATATAATGAGCATTACCGCTACCATTACTCCCCAAGAGGAAGGCAGTACAGTGGTGAAATTAAAGGTCAGATTTTACAGTATTTGCACTGAGCCCACACAGGTATTTGTCCAGAGATAGGTAAAAATGCACATTTTTAATTAACCCTGAGAATGCTGATATTTTCCAGACTGACAGTCAAGTGAAAAGAATAGGATACACTTAATTCACAAAATTTAAAACAAAAATTATACAGAAAATTGAATAATTTTGAGTAACATACATGAGGAACTATAAAGGCATTTGAGAGATTTGGGAGGATTTAAGTCTCCTCCATCTAGTTTTATTATCTCTGTGGATTGAAATGACACAAGTTCCTCTTTCTTTATTTCCTTAATATCCTAATTTCTTCTGGTGATATTCTATTTCTTATTTGGAACTCACTCAATGTATTATTGGATGTTGTCTATGTGAGGATCATTCCTTCCCTTGTTTTAGTCTTAAATCACCTGGAAAAATAAATAAATAGTGATAGTTCAATTGTGAACTCTTCATTAGGACATTTGACTGTAGTATCTTAAAAGGTTGCTAGTGCCTTCCTCCTGAAATTCAAGGGAAAGTGTTGCACCTTCGCAAGCTTAGTGTACAGAACAATTTAAGAATCCCATATTTATTTTGAGCCTTGAAGTTGTGACATAGCATCATGTTATAATAACACTGTCTTTGTGTCATGACTCAGCATCAGTAAGTGATAAGAACATAATAATTGCCATACTGGGTCAGACCAATGGTCTATCTAGCATGGTATTCTGGCTTCCAACAGTGACCAATGCCAAGTGCTTCACAGGGAATGAATAGAACAGGTAATCGTCAAATGATCCATCCCATCAGCCATTCCCAGCCTCTGGCAAACAGCAATCCCTGCCTATCCTGGCTAATAGCTATTCATGGACCTATCCTCCACGAACTTATCTAGTTCTTTTTTGAACCCCATTATTGTCCTGACCATCACAACATCCTTTGGCAAGGAGTCCACAGGTTGACTGTGCGTTGTGTGAAAAAATACTTCCTTTTGTTTGTTTTAAACCTGGTGCCTATTTATTTCATTTGGTGACCCTAGTTTTTGTGTTATGACAAGGAATAAATAACACTTCATTATTTGTTTTCTCCACACCAATCATGATTTTATAGACCTCTCTCATATCTCCCGTTAGTCGTGTCTTTTCCAAGCTGAAAAGTCCCAGTCTTATTAATCTATCCTCATATGGAAGCTGTTCCATACCAGAATCATTTTAGTTGCCCTTTTCTGTACCTTTTCCAATTCCAATATATCTTTTTTTAACTGGGGTGTCCATATCTGCATGCAGTATTCAAGGTGTGGGCATATCATGGATTTATAAAGAGGCAATACAATATTTTCTATCTTATTATCTATCCCTTTCTTAACGAGTGCTAACATTCTGTTAGCTTTTTTGAATGCCACTGCACATTGAGTGGATGTTTTCAGAAAACTATCCACAATGACTTTGAGATCTCTTTTTTGAGTTGCAACAGCTAATTTAGACCCCCATCATTTTTATGTATAATTGGGATTATGTTTTCCAATGTGCATTACTTTGCATTTATCAACACTGAATTTCATTTGCCATTTTGTTGCCCAGTCACTCAGTTTTGTGAGATCCCTTTGTAACTTTTTGCAGTCTGCTTTGGACTTAACTATCTTGAGTAGTTTTGTATGATATGCAAATTTTGCCACCTCACTATTTACCCCTTTTTCCAGATCATTTATGAATATGTTGAACAGTACTGGTCCCAGTACAGACCTCTGGGGGACACCCCTATTTACCTCTCTCCATGATGATGCCTTTCAACATGAGGAGGAAGCAGTCTGATCATATGACAGTGCATCATTGCAATGCTGGATACAGTTATTCATTCCACAGAACAATACAAAAGGCGACAGTGCTACTTGTATTACAGGTGACAGAACTGTCTACATGGGTTATGAATTATTATTTTATGTTTATTTCAATGGGAATTAGGTGCCTAAATACCTTTGAGAATGTGGGCCTGTCTTCACACATAATGAGAAGATGGTCCCTGTCTCAAATAGCTTGCAATCTTACGTATAAGACAAGAGACAACAACTGCATCCAACAAACAGCTGAGGGGAACACAAGCTCACAGTGAAGCAGTAACTGTAATGTAATAAGCATTGGTCACTAGTAAAGCTATAGAATCAAGCTGTTGTAAGAAGTGGGGAGGTTTCAGTAAACTGTTCCTCTGGAATTAGGAATATAGGGGAGACATGCACACAGGTCTCTGTAAAATTGAGATAATACTTATTTTCTCTCATTTTTTGTCAGTCCTGACTATTTAGATTGTAATCAGGTTGGGGCAGGGACTATCTCTTATTCTGTGTTTCTACAGTACCTACCATAAAAGGGTCCTGATCTTGGTTGGACCTCTATGCACTACTGTATCACTATTAATAAGAAGATGTTGCAGTATTGCTCAGTCTGTATTATATGCAGTGCTTGCCCCAAAGAGTGTACAATCTAAAAAGACAAAGACAGGCAGAGTGGGGAAAGGGATTCAACATACAAACAAGTGACCCAGTCGG
Organism: Mesoclemmys tuberculata; assembly: GCA_007922155.1. NCBI lineage: Eukaryota > Metazoa > Chordata > Testudines > Chelidae > Mesoclemmys > Mesoclemmys tuberculata. Next base: position 68,363,844 of record ML675603.1, on the reverse strand, counting down.
AGAGCTGTTTGGAAAATGGAATTTCCATCCTCTGGGAAATTCCAATATTTCAGCATTTCTTTTTACTCCCCCAAAATTGGAAGAAAAGTCATAATGATATAAATTCCCTGGCCTGAAGTCCTAGAAAAAACGGAGCTCACTATTGATACCTGTTGGGGAATAGAGAGAAAATGATGCAGAGCTGCTTGAGCTCTCCAGATGGGCAGAGGGTCTGTGGGGGAGGGAGTGCTCTGCTAGCATCTGTTGGTGAGCAAGGGGGAAAGCGTCAGACCTCATTTGCATTTTTGTTAGTTGACATTTTGGGGCATTTTGGTTAAAATACAGTAAAGTTTTGATTATGGGAAGCAATAAAATGTTATGGGCCCTGTTAGGAAATAAAGGGATAAGAGATGGATACCAAATATGCCAGGGATGAGGGGTCACCATGCTTTTGACTGCCGTCAGGTACAAAAGCCTGGACAATTAAACATAGTGAGGTAGGCTCATGTCTTTTGTTGGAAGTGCTTCTCTGGTGCTAGAAAGGACTGTGTTACGGGTTCTAGATAGCACTGACTCCACTCCTCTGAAGAGTCAATACAGAGTGATTTCAAGATAGTTGATGGGTTGAAGACCCTGAGCTAAGCTGAGGAGGACTTGAGGTGGCAATGGATGGCACTGAGGCAGTGCTGAGACAAGCTCAGGCAGCAACCTACCTAAGGGACTCTGGTGTGGTCCTCCCTGCCCATCAATTAAAGCTGAAATCACGTCAGCTGGGGCAGGTGTAGAACCCTTGACTGCACTTCCTTTAGGAGCTGGAGAATGACCTGACAGAATCCTTGTACTCTACCAGCCCTGAACAACAAACTGTAACTAGGGAGCTGGGGAAGAGGGAAGGGGCTAGAATGCATTAGGAGGTCAGAGGCTGGGGTTACTGTTAAGATACTGTGGGTGGGTTGATATTTTAGTGCATTAATTGCTGGGTTTTCCAAGTTTATTCTGTTGCCCCACACAACTCTCCCCCCCCAATAAATGTTCTTTGTTTTAAACCACTTATATGCGGGGAAACATTGCACCTCAAGAGAGCCAAGAGAGGTTTCTGGGTGGGGGGTCAAATCAGTGTTGTTTAAATTTTCAGAAGGAATCCCCCAAGTAGCTCTGGGCTGCTCTTCTCTTTATTCACCAGGAGGTGTCAATAGGGTGCTCCCTAATCTCCAAGGCTTCAAGGCACAGGATCATCATTATGATTTTTAGTCCCATTTTAGGAATTAAAACAAATATTAAAATATTGGATTTCCTGAAGTTCTGAAATTCCATTTTCTGAACAGCTCCTACTAGGTCTCTGTGTTTGTATGTTGACTCCCTTTCCCTTCTGATACTTGCTGCTGACAATACCTGTCAGAAGGGTTACCATATCAAATATTTTTGCAGAACAAAGCATTCTGAAAATTTTTAATTTGGAAGTGATGAAACAAAATATTCTGATTTTTGCTTGAAAGCAAATCTTTTGTCTTGAAATTTCCCATTTAAAAATTGGAAAAATTCACCAAAATTGACATCTTCCTATGAAAAATTACGGATGAAATTTCAACCAGGTATATTAGTTATATAGTTGGTTTTTAGGTAGAACACATTAAATAGCTTTTCATCCTCCACAGTTTCAACCTCTTATCTCCCCTGGTTCCTTGGTCACTATTAATGGGAGTTGTGGATGTCTAGCACCTTTGAATATCAGGCCAGTATACTATTGCATATGCCTGCTCCTGTCTCCTCCCAAAATTCCTACTTCATTTCAGGCTGCCTCATCTTCAAATGGTTAGGAACTAAAACCCCCTCAGAAAAAGGTATAAAAATGGATCTAAGGGCTTGTCTACACTTACCTTGGAGATTCGGCGGCAGTCGACCAGAGTTACGCAAACTACGCAAAAAAATTGCATAACTCCCATCAACTTCTGTGCTTCTCTTCTGCGCGCTGTCTTCACTGCACTGCGCCGATGGGAACTGCATTCCCATGACGCAGCACTATGCCACTTGAGGAGGTGGTTTTAGTGTGTCGACTTCTGGATCGACTGAGCGGGTCTTCACTGACAGCTCAGTTGATCCAGATAAGTTGATCTGACGGTGGCAACTTTACCATCGTTGGTGCAGACATAGCCTAAGAAACCACTTGTTGCTACTGCTATAGCTTTGTTGATGTGTATTTCATTATAGCTGGGAACTGAAACCAGAAGCCTATTTGCAAACACAAATATTTAATTAAAAAAAGTTAACTGTTTTAATAACAAACTAACAACCACCTCCCCTCTCCCAAAAGTTCTGTATAGGTTCAGCCTGAGTTTGAGAAGAGCCAAAGTGATCTTACCTGTTTACTGTTCCTTAGTCCTCAGTGACAAAAGCCTCTCATGGGCTTTTCAGAAAGCTTCATTCATGTGGGAAAAAATAGCATCAGCGACTTATCCAGAAAACTAATAGTTAAATGTGTGTTGTACTGTAGCATCACAAATTTCTGGAATTTGGCTGTTCGCTGTAAGTGGCACATATCACACTGACTAGACATCAGATTATCAGCATCTCATGACTGTCAAGGGAAACTTCTCCCATTTCTGCAAGTGGCAATGTTAAATGTTAAGCCGTTTACTTCCTCTAGTCACGTGAACTGTAACACATTTCAAAGGATCTGAACAGTAGTCTCCTTCTTAGAATGTTTTCATGTATCCTCTTTGACTTTGTGTGTGAAAAGATGTAAACTACAAATGATATGGCAGGTTAGTTTTCACTTTTCTATTTGGGAGGAGCTGACAAAATTGTGTCCCTGGAAGAGGATGCCTTAAGATTTTAGTTTTGTCCCTGAAACTAAAACAAAATACATGAAACTGGTTCCATGAGTCAGACAGACAGACTGGATGTTGTCTTCAACATTTCTGCCTGCAAATTCTGTCGGCATTTCAAATCTATGTAAAAATACTGCATACTAATAGGTAGAAGTGAGTGAATAACTTGTAGGACATGATTTATGATGAATTTTTCAGTCAGCAGGATATAAACGAGCCCCTTGACTTCCTCAGATTTATTCATTATTAAGAAACCATTTGATATTTTTGTTTGCTTTTTTTAGTTCTATGCATTATGTACAACCAATATCCTGTGATTAATTTATGTTCAGTATCACTGATCAAGATATGCTGATTGCTTGTGTATGGTCAGATAAGAAACTTGGTATCATTCCTGTACACTGATTTGCATGCATGTGCTTTTGGTACCAACACTTGCATGTGCAAATCTTAAATTTAGTTCCTGTAAAGACTTTGAAATTCAGTTGTTGAAATCATTCCTGCCAATTAATTTCTGAATCAGGATCTATGAGCTGGCCCAGAAGGATTAAGTAATTTGCCCATCCCTACACAACAAGGCAGTGGTACAGCAAGGATTAGAACTCAGAAGTATTTAGCTCCCAGTCTTTGACTATACTGCCTGTTTAGGTAGGTGCTTTTTAGTGTGGCTGTATATATATAGTTGGTGAAGTATCTGGAGATCATTTAGGACAAAATTCTCTAAAGAGGTATATTATTTTAATGCAGAAAAAGTCCTGTGAAAGGAACATTTTAAAAGAAATTAGTTTCCAAGGGGAAATCTTAATGTATGTACTGTACATACCCTATTGCTCTACAGTGCAGAGATACTGTACATTTTCAGTCTATTTATTATCATAAACACAGCAGAGGGATGAGTCATTAGCTTCATGGATTAGTGACTCAGTACTTTGAAATCCCTCTGCCACCCAAAAAGAAGTCTGTTTTGTTTGTGGCCATGTTCTTTATAGCCTGCCAATTAATAGTATTTTTGCTTCTTAAAACTCTATCCCTTAACTAATAAGTAACGTTATTCTTGACAAGTGAGCCGTAGTTGAAAAGGCTGTTGGGCTATTAAATCCACATTGACATATTGCTTAGGTGATTTCAAATGTTCTCACTCTTTTGCACCATGCGATGACCTACTACAGAGAATCAGTATTCCAGTTATTCTCCAGTCATTACCCAGGCACTCTTATACTAGAGTAATGAGCACTTTATATAGCACTTACCACTTTCTCACCAACCAATCAAAACCTCTCCCAGCTTGACACATTGTTCTAGTCATCTTAAAGTTTATCATTAAGGGAGGGCTGACCAAGCCTCAGGCTGCACCTCCTAGGCCATGGAATCAGCTCAGGTAAACTTCTCCTATCAAGGTTAACCTCCCTATGCATAAAGAGAATAATTTACTCATCCCTGGTGATGCTACAAGCAAGAGAACTTCCCTCTCTAATTACTTACTATTCTTCAACAATTACATGATGGTACATAGACCACTATCCTTAGATTAATAATACTATTGCATTAGATAAAATGTTTGAGTGAGCTCCCTACTGCTTATCTTTGGCTGGTGTCCAGGTAAAAGCTAAAGATCCCCATGATCTTTTCATAAAGAATACAGTATAACCCTGGTATGTTGGCCAACACTACTTCTTTCAATAAAATAATTGTCACTGTCCAAGACTGAGCTTGAACAATTCTTGAGTGCATATCTTCCACCTTTGTTTGCACCAGGTTCTAATGCACTGCTTTTCAGATAACTTTGGGATCCTTTCACAAGAACACTGCTTCAGTATATATATCACATTCATTCTATTTATTTCAGCATTTTCCAATTCAGCCCTGAGCACATTGGCTGATTCTAGGGGAAATGCCCACTGAATACCCAGGAGAAAGACTGTGTATAAAACATAGGTCAAATTGACTTCCTTAGCATTCTGCCAGGGATGAATTTGGCCCCAGGGTTCTGTAGTAGGAATGGGTGACCCTCAGAAGCTGGCTGGCCACTTGCCAAGACCTTTCCATACACTTCAGTCCTGACTGAGAACATTCACGTTCTACTGGAGCCTCTGCCCAGCAAATAGTGGGTTTGTGAGGTGGATCACTGTGACTTGCTGTATTAGTGCTGGATGCTGACAGGTTTATTCCACATGCTTAACTTCCCCTGGTGGGACTGGGTCATGAAGTGAGTAGCACAGTCTCAGTACAGATGGAGCTGCGTTCATGGGCAATTTTTCCTTGGGGGACGGGTTGGTTCTTAAAACTATCCCTTCTTTTTGCCACTTTCTTTGGGCATTCATAGACATGCCATGTCGGGTAGCAGCTATGTATTCCCAGCTGTTCAGCAGGTCTGCGTAGCACAAAGGCTGTTTGTCTCAACAGGATATTAAAAAGAAGAGATTATTAAAAAAAACGTTTGACACTGCGATGCAGCCTTGCTAATAGCAGAGACATTTATCTTGTCTCTGTGACTTAAATTCAGCATACAGGAAGCATCTGCTGTGCCACATTACATATTTTACCCCCATGGTAGCTTGATACAAGCAAAAGAATCTGTTTTAACTTACTGTAGCAAGGTCTGCTCCTGCCTTTTTGCATACAGAAATCTCTCAGGCCACAATGATTGGGTATCCACGCTGTACTGTTTATTTACGTTCTCTCCGCCAACACCTTTACAGTCCCAGGCAGCAATGCTATTTCTAGTGTCCCTAGTGTCCTTAGCCTTTTCCCAGGGCCCAGGAGGAGAGATTTCTCTGCCTCTGGGCTCAGCTAGTCCTAGCCCTCTCCCCCCACTTCCTTCCTGGTCCTTTTTTAAATCAGTCTGCATTCCCAGCACTCGGTCACACCTCCTCTTTACTTTTTCTTTTAAATGTGAAAAAATTGTCCAGGGAAGTAAATAATCTGTCCCTGGAGGTGGCATAGTCAGAAGCAATCCATCTAAAATATATCCAGGTACCATCGCATAGGATAGGGCAACATAGATGAATTTTCATTCATGTGCTTTGAAGTGGAGCAAAGTTGGATGTAGCACAGCGTTGTCAATGCAGACCGTAGGATTTACCACATCAGGCAATCTGTGATCCTGCAAGCTGAGTATTCTGATGTGGGCAGTGGCTAACTGCTGCAAGAGGAAGTGAACAATCAAAAACAAAATCTATGTATTTTTGGATCCACTGAGCATTCTGGAAAAAATAGAAAGGGAACTATTTGTAATAAATAACTATTAATATGACAAAAGAACACTGCTTTCACCTATTAGTGGTGCAAAGGGAGTGGAAACTACCTGTATCTACCAGCTGGGCATTCCTCTAGTGTGGATGAGTTCCCAATAGGTGAAGTGCTGGCATAGCTGGTATCCGCTCTTCCTTCCCACACCAACACCCTTAGCACAGCAGCTAAACAGGTGGGGAGACAGAATGGTTGATGGATACTGTGCTTCAGCTATTCACAGCTAGTGACACATTCCATTAGGGATTTTTACTAGCTGGCAGAGCTGAAAGCAGCCCCCAGACTGCTCTAAACTTGGCTCAGAATGATGTACAACTGGTCAGGAGTCAGGGAGTCATACTTGGCTCCTTAGGGGAACTGGGCTCAGCAGAGAATCTGGATCCTTTTCTTTGAGGATTCTACTCCATTGGCATCAATGGAGTTACCAAGTCTGAATTTGGCATCAGAATTTTTAAAATGTATAATCTTGGTACCTCAATATGTGCAGGGAAAGATTATCGTAATTTGATGCACACACGTGTGGTTCCAGAGATCTGGGGTATATGCTTTTGGTACTTTTCTGTATTATTGCCTGCTGTAATAGCTTATATTTCTCTCCCATCCCTTTACTTTGTCATCTGGAATTGTAAAACAGTAAAAATATTGGCTCACAGACTGCAATTTTATATGGATAAGAAATATTTTTCCAATAGTATTTTAAATATATTTTCCAGTAATCTATTGCCTTAAAACTGTAGGAGTTATTTTAAAGGGACATTTAAAAAAATTACAGTTTATTGATTTTGGGTCATACGGTGTTAGACAAGAAGCAAGCAACATCTTTTTGGACTGCAATGCTATAATTATTCCTCCTATTCTAGACATCATCTATAATAGCACATCCATTGACTTTTTAGGCTTGTGTGGTTGTCAGGGCAGCCAACACTCTCTGGCTTGGCCAGCAGGGGGAATCCCCCTTTCGTTAAGCTTCTCCATCTCCTCCTACCTGCCGGTGATTAAGTGCTGCACTTTCGTTATGTACTTGGCCTCCTTCTTTATCCCTAGCTCCTAGTGAACAGCAAGTGATTCTTTTGTTTGGATTGTTGACAGAGTATTGAAAAGTAACAAATAACCCTACTTCAATCCCTGCTAATTATAGTGAATAATGAACATCAGTGGAATCCATAAGGGGTGGAGGATACTTAGAAATGTTACTGCTATTAATGTTTAGTTTCACCATGATGGAAAGTCAAACACTCTGAAGACAAAAAAAATCTGTCATGTCACTGGTGTTTGGCTTTCCAATGTGCAATTTGTTTCTCTTGCTAGATTCACTTGTTAGCATTGCCTCCTGCTCACTGCCTGTCTCAGTCAATCTTCAGTTTAGTTTTTTTATTTCTGTTTCAGAATTTTTGCAGTGAAAAGTATGGAAAATCTTTAATATGCAGACAAGCAGCTGCAGACAGTCAATGAACCTGCAGGAGGAAGAAGCTGGTACAGCCATGTTCAGGGATGGCTGCAAAGCACAGTTGTGCCCAGCTGCATCAAAGAATCTAAACAATATTCTGTGAATGCAGCAGGTTTTGTGATAGTGGTCCCTGGAACCGTCAAGCATTTATTGCTTTGCAATTCATTAACACTGCATGCATCAGAATGAGGAAATGCAGATTGGAAAGAAGACTTATTTTAAACACACTGAAGCACTGCAGTGGTTTATTTAAAAAATGATTGTGCCTTCATTTTAGAGCCTCCCTGATATAAAGGCTGTTATACTCCAGTCTCCAGCGCCATGACTGCCACACGCACTAGCCTTCTTAAAATCAATCTGATGGAAAGAGAGAGAAGAGAAGCATAATGATTTATTAATAATAGCCAACCATCTACTACAGAGTTTCTTTTGTGTCTCTCATTTAGGTAATTTGTTCGATTTCTTAATGGCATGTATTCTTAACCAGACACTTGCAGGGGAGTAGCTATGAGTCTCTGTAATTATAATTTATATGGTTATCTACATAGTAGGGCTGGAAGAATGTTCCTAGGGAGATTTGCAACCAGATCAAACTCTGTGGAGTCAGGTGAACCTTTTGAAATGCTCGTGATGAGTCATTGCCCAAGATGATGCAGTGAAATGACGTGAGCACTGACCAGCTGCCCTGTAATAAGCATGCTGAGTGCATCTTCCCCATTGTGATGTGGAAATCTGCAACATCACTGCAGGACTGGAGTGTGTCAGTGTCAGGAAGAAGCATGGTTAGCCATGTAAGTGATGCCCAGGAGTACAGTCAGAGACAGCATGAGGAGAGAAATGAGAAAGGGCTAGAAGAAGTGAGATAACTATATTTTGGAAGAGAGGGAGAACTGGCATAGAGTGGAGAAATGGACCCAGGTACTTTTGAAGCCATTTGGGTGCCCTGGGAGCAGAAAGAGAGCTGAGGTTCTGGATGCAACCATTAAGGGCCTAATCCCGCTGTGATTGAAGTGAACGATAAGACTACTGTTGACTTCAGTGATGCTAGAGCAGACTCAAGAGCACAGCCCGCTTTAATCTATGAAGTCACATGTAGAATCTGTGGCCTGATCACAGAGTCAGTCCTCTACTGTAGAATGCAGCATCTGTTCTGGTTCATTTCTAAAGGCAGAGACTAAAAAAAATACTCTCCCTTTTCCCCCCAATTCCAGCTTGTTACAGTGACTTAGCAGGTCATGGGAAATGACATAGAGACAGATGCACCTATTAAAAGATATCACTGAAAAGTACTGCATACAAGTGCTGGTGCAGGGAGAAAGCAGTCCACAGATTAAATCCTCAAGTGTGCCTGAGATGAGTTCAGTGCATCTGTGAGTGGGAGAAGCGAGCATATACCATCTTTCCTCTTCCACCACCCCTGTGATCCTGGGGCCAGAGTGTCCCCTGGAATAAATTAGAGCATCCTCAATCAAGTTTGCCCTAATTTACACTAGCAGAAATAGCTCCCTGTGAACATTGTGTACTCTGCCCCCCAACCCGTTCCACAAAGATGTGTGACCTCACTCCATGCACAACTTAATGAGTTGTTAACTCCTAACCACCCTGCCCTGGAGACTCCCACTAACACCAGCCCAACAGAGGACACGGGGTGTGGCAGGAGAAAACAACAGGCATGGCCAACTCATCACTCTCTGCTTGATGTGCTGAGTACTCAGAGCCCCCCATCTGCCACCTCTGCCTCTCCAAGAGGAGAGGGGTCCCTGATGTCACTCTTGGGGGGACCCCTGCTGTTGCTCCTGTGGGGAACAAGTGGGCCTCCTGATGAAACTCCTTTCCGGAAGGAGAGGAGTCACCCTTGACACTAACACTCCTAGTGGGGAGGATGCCCACGGGGTGTGTGAGTGTAGGGAGAATGGGTGCAGATCTATGGCGGGGAGGGAGGTGGGAAATCTCATGTCATGATGAGGCTGCGGTTCTGGATTGCCTTAATCAGGCCTTGAATTAATGAAGCATTCTATAGTCCTCTGAGTTAGGTAAATTGTATTATCCATTTGACGGATGTAGGACACTGAGGTCCAGATCCAGAAAGGCATATAAGCTTCTGTCTTCCACTCAAATCAGACCTTTGTTGATCTGGGCTAGAATATTTAAGGGCCAAAGTCAAAAGGGTGGTCTCCCTTTGTGGATGAACTTCACACCTTAGCTTTTGCAGCAGCACTTGACTTGCAGGTGCAAATCAGATAGACCTGCTGGCATTCCGCATGGCAGCTGCACTTCATTTTGAAGGTGTAAAAATGCAGGTACAAATGGCACCTGGAAAAAGGAGATTTGGCTTCAACCCCTTCTCAAATTTACCTCTACGCTTCTTGGCCAAGGTTGCACAGCAAATCAGTCTCACAAATGGAACCCAGGAGTCCTGTCCCCCAGCCTACCTACTAGACTGCACTCTAAATCTACTGCTAGACAATATTCAAACTTTGAAAAGTGCTAGAGCTTGGAGTTTTCAGTGTTCTTCCATCTCTTCCATCACAAACTATTTCTTCCCATTTCTAAATGGTTAAAAATAGCTTAGTAATTACCCTTCTAAAAATCATGTGCAAATGATTTTATCTAGTGACATCAAACTGATGTAGCTCTCTCTGACTTCAGCCTGTCAATATGGAGCCCTGGTCCAGTCATCCTGAGTCACAGAGCAGTTAAAGTAAATTATGTTAATTTTATTTCCTCCTTTTTGTCTCCAATCACTCCTGCCCAAATAAATCAGCAGAATTATTTATTAGACAGAGAAGGAGCAAGAGAGAGAGAAAAGGAGAAAGGGATAGAGGGAGAGGGTTAATATCACTCCCATATAGCAGCAATGAGGCTGCTTGCCAATTCTACAAAAAGCTGCAAGTCATTCTGGCCAGAACGCAAGGCAGAGATTTTGAAGTCTCTAGGATGTTCTAATGAAAGTGCTGCAGTATAAACTCAAGCTAACTGGCATGATGAAAAAAAAAAGAAGAAGAAAAGGAAAGCTATTAAAGTATGTTGTGTTTTTAAAGCAGGAGTTTCTTGGCAGGATTTCAAAACACAGTTATCTTCAGGTATCCTTTTTTCCTTCTTTCCTTTTTTGGCCCTCATCCTTCATATATTGCTTGTACTGACAAGGTGTCCATATCAACAGCCTCATTGGTAATGGAAACATAATGCTGCTGCCACAAGCCTCTTTATACAGGAGGAGAATTTTGCTGGTGCCAGCTGCTCGTCCAGTAGCACATGCATCATTGTGTTCTTCCTCCCAGCTAGTTGCACCCTTTCTGGGTAGCAGCAAGTCTGAAAAAAGACCTTTCCTCGCCTCCTTCAAGTGCTCTGGGTGACTGGGCTAGTGCTTTAAGTACAAGGTGCCATCTCTCCCGGTGACAGGCTGCTTCTCAGGCTTTAGCTTGTTGATCCTCTGGATTCCAGTGTTTTTCCTCTTACATTATGTATTTACACTTTTAAAAAAATGAGTTGCAATAAGCCATAAAGCTCATGTTACGAACCTCTTAGGGAGTTGGAGAGTTCAGGACCAGCCCTATACCATGTAGGTGCAGGATTTCATTACACTCAGGTCACTTTGCAACACTCTGGCAGCACAAAGAGGTCTTAAAGTGGAAGTAAATATCACTTATTCCCCCTTAAAGTCCCTATAATGGGGTCTATAAGCCCCATTCAGGACCTAGGGAGGAGAGCATTTCCTACCTGCAAGCAAGCAGAGCGACCACACCCACATGCACGCCCCAAGGAGGGGGACACTGAACCAAGGAACTGCCCTGAACGGACAAACTGAGAAAGCCAGTGAGCCCACTGAGGGGATTGTGAAGAGACTCCCTCCCCCGGCCCCCCGGAGACTGTGCCAGTCCCCTCTACACTATCAGAGAGGAATAAAGTGGTCTTAATGTAAATGAGAATCTGGGCCACAGACTTGTATGTAAAAGCACAAGTAAAAAGTAATGAGAGGTACAGGAAGCAGAGGGGAGGCTGATCCTGCATTAATGAGACTCTTACTGTGAGGCCATCAAATTACTTCTGCCCAAGAGCAGGAGTGAGACTAAAACCTAATAATAGCCTTACTAGTATCACATGGATCCCACTAAAACCCATGTTTCCTTGGACATTCAGTCTTCACCCCCCACCCCAGCCTGTTTTCACCCTGCATGCTGAGAAGCTGCATGTTTAACTTCACTGGCACCTCTGGTAGCCTCTGCTCATGCTCCAGTTGGAGCCTAACAGCCTTCTGCACCACGTTATGCACTAGTGGCAGAGACTTGCATACTCCAAGCCTTAATCCGTAGTCATGGTGGAGGAACCATTGTAAAATGTTGTGATTTGGTGAGCATGCAAAAAACAAACAACCCCCTTCCCTCCAAAAGCCCAGTAAATAAACCCTCTCTTCCCTTACCTCCCACAGACACACACTACCCAGTATGTTTGGTCAAACAAACTCACAGTAGAATCTCACAGATCTGCACTGAAGGGACAGGCCTAATGTGAACTGGAGAGGTTTAAGGGCTGCCAAGTACTGAAGATGAGGATGTTACCAGCAGCACAAATTATATGTATCCTAATACTATTTCAGGAGATTGTTGAATGCCAAGGAGAGGCCAGGAGGGAGCAAGATGACACCCACACAGGCGCTGCCTGGGTTACAGCAGTGCAATGTCACTGTTCTGCAAACTCCCCCATCATGTTTGTAGTTCAGCTACAAGCAAATTGGTGGGGTTCTCCTGCTGTTACTATTACCCACATTTAAATATTAAGTACCACCCAGATGTGTTTCTTTTTATATCCACATCTACTGAAAGACACAATTGCAGAGAAAAAACATCTGCCAAAAAAACCCCAGAAAAGCACACTAAATTAAAATAAAAGAGAGTAACAAATAGCCTGCCCAATAATAATGGACTTCATGTAATTTCAATAATGTGTCAAGCCTATGGAGCCTATAGTTTGTCAGTTTCTTTTACAGTTTTTATTGTAAGGAAGGTTTTAGTGGAACTCCCCCCTCCTCAGACAGTCTGAGTGGCGCTCCCTTCTACTCAGTCAGCTGAAAGGAGGGGGGCACTTTGTTTGCATGGGCTTTGTATTTGCATGAGTACAATTAAGTATTTAGCATAATTCACTGTATATGGATAAGCACACCTAGGTGCTGCGCATAATGGGAAATGGTTAGCCTGACTGGTTTTGGGCTACAAACCACTTTTGTGTTAACTGCTGGGGTAATGAAATGTTGTCCTTCAATTGTATGAACAGATGTCAGCAAACCTGTGCTTAGCCTGTTATGATAAAATACTTTACCCTAAACTAAATAGAGTGCCACGAGGGTGGTGGACAAATGTTTCAGCATTGTAAAGGTGGGGGAGATAGGAGGAATCTCCTAGCGGGAATTGTACCAGCCCTGGGAAAGGGCTGCTCCCAAGCATGGAGTGATGATCTCCTCCCGTTGTGAAATAGAATTAACGTCTCTTCTTGGAGTCTTTTGTTTCTTGAAAGCAGGGACATCGCTTCAGCGTCAGCAGGTTTACCCATGAGCTGAAAGTCACTAAGAGGACCCGGCAAACCTTGCCTGACAACTGACAAAGCTGAGTCAGCAATGGTCAGCAGGAGCCAGGGATGGTCAGCCTCAGCGGGAGCCTGGCACAGTCAGCGCCAGCCAGGTGCAGTTAGCAGGAGCCCAGTGCAGTTGGCGCCAGAGGTCAACAGGAGCCCAGTGTGGCTGGCACCAGTGATTGGTGGGAACCAGGTGTGGTCGGCGCCAGCAATTAGCAGGATCCCGGCACATCCAGTGCCAGCCAGATGTGATTAGCGGGAGTCTGGTGCATTCGGCACCAGCAGTCAGCGGGAGCTGGGCACGGTCAGTGCCAGCCTGGTGAGGCCAGCCTTCTGGACTGATGAATGGACATCTTGGCCAGTGCCAGGAGGAGGCTGATGAGGAGACCAGGTGACTTTATGGATCACCAGTCCAGGATACTGAAGTTCTCCAAGTATTAACAGGAGAGGTATGGCATACACAGTAGCAGGGTAGACATCCTCACCATTGTGGCTTAAACTTGCTCTGGACAGACCACCTATTTTGGAATAAGAGGGTAATTCAGCTTCCATGTCTACTTGGTTTCAAGAAAGATGGTAATTATGTTGGTGTTATGTTTTCCATGCACATAGAACAACCGTATATTCAAACTTTCAGCCTAATGATTAGAGCTGGCTGGAAACCAGGCTTTCCCACCTGTAAAAAATTTCAAATTTTTGGAAAAAAAAAATTCATCCCCCATCTGGACAAAAGGTAAAAAAATAAACAATTTTCACAAGAGGGAAAGACTGAAAAAAATCTGTTTTAGGAGAACAGTTCTCTGGACTGCTCAACTTCCCAGAGAAACAAGCAGTCTAAAAATCTCCAACAAGCTCCATTAATGATTTATTTTAGATGAAGTCAAAAAACAAGAATGAACAAAAATAAAATACCAATGAGAGTACAGTGCCTCTCCTCTGGAACAATCTGCATCTCATCTGGAAACAAAATGGTGGCTGCCTCCAGTAGCTAACAGATTCCTAGAAATTTAAAGATGTTTTATGTAGAAAACGAAATCATAGCAAGATACGTAGCTGCATACACCCTGTTTGTGGCTTATGACATACACATTGATATACTAGAAATTGAAATGAGGCAGCCAGCTCATTTCCTATAAGCAGCCTTCTGTGTTTTCCTAGTCTAAATTTTGAGAGAATCTGACTCTTCTGTGAATTCTTTCACCAAATTAAAATTTCTAGACACTCCTCCTGGTAGGAAGATGATTGGGCTATTATATATAGCTGCTTACTCAGCTCATGGTTCTACGGTATGTAGAAGGAAAAGAAAGAGTTTTGGACAACTTTCCATTTCAGAGAAGCTCTCTCTCATAACTGGATTCCACTTTGATTTTGTTGCTTGGCAGCTTAAAAGCTGTCCAATTAAAGGCAAGAAAAACTCCCAGTGTAATTTCCTGTCTTTATTTTTTTTTACAGTTAGAGCATATTACATCGTGTAGTGAGACTCTGGGTTTTTAAGGAAGCTTCAGCCAATTAAGATTAACTGTCATTTTTCATTTAATATCATGGTTCAAATATTGTTCTTTGCCAATAGGCAGAAGGAGAAGATGGTGCGCAAAATAAATAGATAATTGATGGGGATGCAGTTTTATTCCGTCCTCTGCCTTCTGTTTCTCTGTCATCCCAAAGTCAGCTGAACATTGTCCTGTGAATCAGTAAAAGCACTGCAGGAGTATGGATAATATCAAGACTGTCACTGTTTCAATGCCATTATTATTCACCTCGCATATTCTCAGTCTTTGGTGACTCAGGAGTGCATGAGCAAGGTGGTGGATTACAGATGTGGAGGAGGGGGTGTTACTTCAACTGGAAATAGAACTTTTCCCATCACCTGGGAAAGGCTTGCACAAGTTTTGGTAGCCTATTCTGTGCAAATCCAAATGATGCTAAACTATATTTATGCTCTTGTACTGGGCAGCGTCAGAGACAGAATATTGGACTAGATGGGCCATTGGTCTGATGCAGTCTGGAAGTTTCTGTCCCAGTCTGGTCAGTGGGAATACAAAATATGGTTAAAAATGCAAAATATGTCCACACCTTCAAAAAAGAAGTATTAAAATTAACAGCTCTCAATATCTTTGCTCAGCAAGGGCTTCAAACCTTTCCTTTTTACCCTCTTAATGCCATTCTTGCGCTGTGAAACTGCATTTAATGGAATCATCTTTAGAGAAAAAACTGAGCTGCGCCTGGGATACCTTTCTCATAGCTGTTAGTTTAATTGAGGAGAACTGTGTATCACTGTATTTCTGCCAGGGAAATATATTTCCCTAATCAAAGGGATATTATTAAAAATGACTTTAATTCTTTATAACTATATTAAACCAATGTATGATGCTCTGGTTACAACACGTGTCACAGAAGCAATGCTGCAATGGCAAAGGGGTTAAGTTCATATCTCACACACACTGGATGATATGTATCTACCATGCCTATACAGATCAAGGGTGAAGATGAAATAGCTCATTACTCATGAACAGCAAACAAAAAAAATGCTTTGAATCAAATTAATGGTCAGGTAAAAAAGAGGAGGATTATTGGCTTCCCATTGTTTATTGTCTTTCTTATCTTAAAAGAACTCTAACAAACAAACAGGCACGGCTGGAATGTTTAGAGTATTTATCATGCCAACATGCTTTACAATAACATTCCCGTTAAATGGTAAACCCTTCCGCACAGTTAATAATTAGTGAAAATCAGTTGAAAGTCAAAGAAAACACATATGACTTAATTTTTATACTTAAAAAAGGGGAAGGTTAGGGACATTAATTAGGTCAATAGACAATGAGTTTCACAAAGTTCAAAGACCACCCAAAGTGACATATTTTAGGGGTGAAACGCAAAGAGCTGTCTGTCAGCTGACCTTATCTGGCAACCAGAAGAGCAAGGAGTGCTAGGTTGTACAAGGTTACATAGTGCCTGTTTGCAAAGTGCTTTATAAATCAGCATAAGGATGTTCTAATGAATAGGAAAGTTGACTGGCAAATGTAAACCAGTGATCCTGAGCCAAGTTTGAGGGTGACAGGAACAAAATTCACTTTGTCACAATCTCTGCCTGCCCCTTTCTGTTGCAGGTCTATATGTGTGTCTGTCATAAAAACTGGTCACCACAACATCACTTTATTTTCAATCTTTTTGTTTCTAAAAGTTCTCACAAACACCCCTTAAAACTTTCCCAGTTTCAGAACTTCACCAGTTTCAAAATATTATGGTCAATGGCTCTAGGTGTGTGGGTGGGGGCATGAGTCAGGATTAGGGAGTTAGGCACCCGGTTCCATTGACATTTATTGGGAATTGGGTGCCTAATACCCATAGACTCCTTTGAAAATCCCACTCATGGTGTGTAGCTAGTTACAGTCATGGAAGTCCTTGTTATTCCTGAGAGATGAGACAGTATGTATCACACTATTTCACAAACTATCCCTACAGCAGTCAGTGCTGTACAGCACTCTGTGCGGCTGATTCATCAGGGCGGTGAAGGATCAAGATAAAACCTCAGGCAGGCTTTGTGAATTTAAACCTGATGGTAATAGAAACAAACCCTGAAAAGAAAGGCCAAATTAATGAAGCTCCACCCCAGTACCCTGTAAATGCTATACACACAAAGGTTAGGAGCACTGCAGGAAGGAGACCACTCACCCTTGCAACAGCTGCCTGGAGTTGTGGGGTAGAGGTTATTCAGAGAGAGCCTTGCTGGACGACTGGCTACCTCTATTGTACCGTATGCTTTAGTGCAACAAAATCTACGGAACAAGAAGAAAAGCTCACACGTAAGTCCCCACTTTAACCCATGGCCCCCCAGGAAGTGGTTATGCTCACTAATAGCAAGCCCAGCTCAGCTTTTGGGTAGGATTAATCTTGCCCATTCATGGAATGCCCTGTTATTACCCAGCATAACGATTGCCTGGGCAGCAAGGGTTATTTCTTTTTCCTATAGCTTGACTCCTGTAGTAGGCTGTGGGACATGTGGCCTTTTTATTGTCATTTATATTCTGCCCCAAGCAGTCTGCGAGTTACAGAGAATGCTTCTGTGTAGTGAGGTACACTTGAAACCTGAGAACAAAGATCCTATCTCATTAAGCTGACTCAGTTTTGGATCCCTGGTTACAGGGGGCTTTTGTTTCCACTTAAAGGTCCATTTTCAATTTGTTTCATCACCTTTCCAAAATAATCGAACTGTGGCTTCTTCTAGCCCTCCTACTCCTTCCAGACCTCCAATTAGCTCTTGTTACATGGGACAGAAAGCCTGCATTCTGTACCTCAGTGTCTCTCTGCTGCAAACAAAGCTGGCCCTATCTCATTTGAAGCATAGAAAAAAATTAAAGGTATTGGAGGTCAGAGGGAGGTGGAGGAAATCATGTTGGTATCATAAAGGCCTGATCCAAAGACCAATGAAGTCAGGAGAAGAACTTCCATTGGCTTCAGTGAGCTTTGGATTAGGTCCTCAGTCCTTTTCTCTTGTACTGTCCTAGTGTGTGCTCCATATTGAAAAAAGGCACCTCAGGCTTCCTCATCAGCTCATGATCACACTTCCTGCTGTCCCTCATTATGGGACTGATCCAAACCTATTGAATCAAAGGAAAGAAACCCAGTGGGATTTGGATCAGACCCTATGTGGGAAATTCTTCAATAGTCTCAAATTTATCTTCATTCCACATGTGTTTTCTGGCATCTCACTTATTTTTATTGTAAATCAAGTGCCTCGTGAGTGTGGAATCATGACAATGTAGCTAAAGACGATGATATTTAAACTAAAGAACTAATTCCATATCATTTTATGTTGCTTACACAATTATTTTTCTTGTGTCCTTCATTTTGGACATTGGTCCCATTTTGTGTCCCATACGTGGGCCTCAAGTGCTAGAGAGGCAGGTTCACAAGAGAACACTCTTGAACTGTGACTCTCAGTTCTGTCAAACAACTTTATAATTCCACTTTCACAGCATCACCTTCCCTGGGTCACACATGCTCTTTGGGATCCAAAAGCAGTATACAAGGAGGGATTGCTGTCTATGTTTCTAGACAATTTTTCATTGCTAATGAGAGGCCAAGAAAATAGTTCCAGAGAGCACAGGTTAAAAAGAAAGACATTTTTTCCCCATTCTTATACATGATGATTACCATAAAATGAGCCAGATAATGTTACTTGTAACTAACATTCTTTGCTGAAAGCTGGGAGAATTCAGTCTATTATGTGCATGATTTTTAAAAATAGAATCCCTTTTAGCTCTGTGCCCCATCCCCACCACCCACCCCACTCTCTTTGCTTCATCTTCCTGCTATCGCAAGAGGCCATTAAACAGATTTAGAATGTGCTGTGGTGAACAATCTCTCTTGCCTCTCTGTCCCACTGTCCTGAATGTCCCTTATTTTGGTCCTAAAGTCACCTTTGTTCTATACCAATGTGATGTACCCTTCATTTTTATTGTTAAAAGTTATTTACATTATGGCAGTGTGGCAGGTGTTCAAGCACTTACATATATAATGTATTCTTCTCTAACTAACAACACTTCCTCTTTGAGTACAGAATGAATTTTCTGAGAATTTACAAATAAATTGGTTAACTACTATGATGTAAAATGAATTAAAAATGGATCCTTTAATATATTTAGCAACTGTTATCAGATATTTCTTTCTCCCAAATTATTTTAATAAAGGAATAATGCAGATACTTCGAGCTTTCCTTATGGTTTAAACACACTGAAATCTTGTGCATAGGTTACATTTGAGGTCTTTTTTTTTTTTGCATTATAGGTCATTTCCCCCCATTTATTCATCATAACTAAAAGAATCTTCTTCCATAGGGGCTGACAAATAAGGTTGCACTACAGAGAATTCCACATGGAACTGCTCTGTTTCAAAGTGACTGCCATCTCCCATTATTGTCAATAGGACCGAAGAAGTAATTTGCTCTCAGCTAGGTGACCATTTTGAGAAGGGCACAGTCTCCCACTGTTTCTGGGGGGAAAAAGGGAAGGTGGTGGCCATTTTGAAAGAGGGCACATTGACTGAGGACAGCGATAGCCTCAGTACCACTGAGAACAATGGGAGATGGCAGGCATTTTGAAAAAGCACAATTCTTTGTGAGTTTCTCTGAAGGAGATTTTTATGAATCAGCTTCTGCTGACAGACAGACTTTCAATTAGGGAAAACAATGGCAAAAAATGACCATTAATCATAAAATTTTCCTTTCAGAAGCTACCCATTGTACTTGTTCAACTCAACAGAGAGGATAGGAGAAGGAAAATAAGAATGTGTACGTGGAGGGATGGGAAAACTGGTGTTTGTTCCCAGAGGACAGTAGGGTGCAAGAAAGGGGGAAACTTGTATATGTGTGTGCACCTGGGCACAGTGCAATGTGCAATGAGGAGAGAGGGAATTAAGGAGGTGTGTGTAGGGGAATGTAGGAATGGACAAGAGGAAGAGGGAATTTGGAGGATTAGAGGGAGGGGGAAGCTGCTCAGTGTATTTCAGCTGTTTTGCTCTATAAATACAGATTAACTGGCCAGCATGCTCTGGATGCTTTGTGCTGCTCCAAAGTGGCATAAAGCAGCCAGAATATGGCCATAGGAGTTAAAAGTTAGTAAGTGATTATTTTAGGTCATGCTTCCTATTTTTAAATCATTAGAAACTTCATATGATGGGTTTCTTGTTTACTGTTCATATTTTTTTTTTACTGGGAGGAAACCCCCACACACATACTTTTCAAACAAAAAATCTTTTTTAAGATGGAGAATAGAAACCAGTAATTATACAGATGTTGCAATTATCTCAAAACCAAGCATTTTAAGCCCAGGAAATCCAGAGTTAAGGTTAAACTTTAAAAAGGTATGGAAATTCTCAGCCAGAGCACCCAAAGAGCCTTAACTCTGTCCTGTAGTGACACTGGGGGTGGATAAAGGAATATAATCTTTTTAAAAATCAGGCTAATCTAATCTGGGACAAGAAGATTAATTATAATGTCCTAATGGCTATTGGATGGGATCACTACAGGGCAGAGTTAAGGTTGTTTGGGTGCTCTAAATGTATTTTCATTCATTAACACATTTTGATTTTTTTATGCTTAACCTTTATTCTGACATTATACAAAAAGTTATTTACCCTATAGGGAGGAATTTCAGAGCTTTTTAAGTTTCTTGAATTAATAATTTTTGTTGTTCCACATTTGAGCCTTGGCAGGTTGAGAGAGATTCCTACTGCCCCTTTTTATCCTCACCATCTCTCTCCTTAGTTCCTTGGAACCAGAGCCTGTTGCCCTGAATTTGGATGTATTAATGATGCACTGGCAAGCTGCAGTCTGCCTTTGTGTCCCTCGTTTGTTCGTATTGTGCATGTGCAAGTTAACAAACCTCATGATCCGTTTCTTAATTCCTCTTTCAACCTGCAATATGCACCTTAGAACAGGTATAAAACCAAGCAGTGAGGAAAATGGGACTGACAAACTGAAGGCTTTCCAGATTAAAAATTAACTATTGTTTGAAGACTAGCTCATCTTGTTCTTTTGGATTCTCAGTAGTGAAAGCATTTACTTCAGTACACTAGCACTCCACCATTTCTAATCAGATATTCCTTGCTTCATTCTTTCAACAAATTAGAACAATTATTGTGCTACATTTACCAGTGTAAAGCAACATTGCAGTTCTTGCATCAGATAGTGACTGCAGAATTCCTTGCCCCGACCCTTCCCCCAAACAGAGAGACACACCTTGCTATATTTATTCTGAGCTCAAATTCACAATGGTAACAGTGATGAGTGACAAAGTGTCAGGCTTTAGCCAGTTCAACTTCATTTTACTTAAGAAAATAAAAAGCATGGTGCTTTGGTGGCTACCTTTCGCTTAGGGCAGGTTAGGGATAACAGATATTCAGAAAGGAGTATCTTTCAGAAGGGTGATGCATCCGGCTGCAGGCAAGAATAATCATGATGGTCCTGTTGTACCTGTTCTTTGAATGTTGGAGCTGACCTCCCAGTAAAGTAGAAATGCTGACCACAGTTGCTTCGCCTCCTTCTCCTTTGCTCTCTGGCAGTAATGCACATGTGCTCTGTCCATAAATATATTATTTTGTGTTCCTGCCAGCCCAGACTAATAGGGCTAATGCTTCCTGAGGAGCAGCCCAAAGCTGCATTAGCCACAGATGTTTGATTGATTTAAAACAAAGAGCCTGACCGCCAAACTGCTCTATATGATTTCTCTTCCTGTCACTTTCCCTGCAGGGTTATCTCTGAAATGCAATTAAGGTGCTTAAAAGTACATTTTCAGGAAGATGCAGAATTGATGAAGGTAGCTATGCCGATGGGTGCCTGCAAATTGTTAGAGCTACTGTAAAGGAAGTCGTGCCCTACCCTTAACAGTTGCATGCAAGGTTTTTCTTTTTTAACCATGATCTTAAATATGAGGACAGGCCAAAAAATGCCCTCATCATAAAGTCTTTGCAATAGATGTGCTTTGCCAGTTAGACTTTCGTCTCCTGATCTTTTGCTCATTTATTATTGAAAGTCAAATGTTTTTCTAATTAGATGTTTACTTGGAAAGTTAAGTGCTGCAGAGATTTCACTTAGCCCTCTCCTTCCCATTTAGGCATTAAGGATGAAAGTCATCCCGAATGTAACTCTGCTGAAGTCAATGGAGTTACACCATTGTAAAATATGGCTGGCCCCATATTTTATTTTCTGTGAATGAGGATATCCTTCCCCTCCTTATGTGAGTTCTGACTTCTACACCACACATATACACACATGCGCGCACACACGCAAATTAGAAGGCCAACATAGTGAGCAGGAGTGGAGACAACAACCTGGAGCCTGCAAGTATCCTCCCTCTGTCCTCACACCAGGGGCATAGTGCATTGATTCTGCCAGCACAGGGAGCTACAGCAGAGGGCAGGAGTCAGTCTCAGGCTTTGGGTGGATAGGTGCCCAGATTTTGACCAGAAAGTCCAGTCGAAAAGAGGACTGGACACCCAACATCCAGTTACTGCAGGCAGGGGACGCAGGGAGGCACTGGGTCATCACTCACGTCAGCCCATACTTAGCTGGGGCCACCTCCTACCTGCGTGGGGTGGCAGCAGCTCCCAACCCTGGCTCCACAGGCAAGTCCCTCATGACATAGGTGGGGGGGTGGGAAAGAGCAATGACTGACAGGAGTGGGAGGAAGAGGAACGAATGGGGAAGGGGCCTCAGGGGGAAGAGGCAGGGCAGGAGCCAGGTCTTTGGGCAGAAGAGACAGGGCTGCTGGAGTGTCCATTTTTTAAATATTGGAGTTGGCAACCCTACCCAGGCTTCCTGCATGCAGTGTGTACCCCACCACTAGACCAGACTGTGATATGGGTTAAAATTATTTTTTGAAGTAATTTCCCAATCCTGCACCCACTGAAGTTAGTGATAAAGATTCCAATGACATAAATGACGTAGGATCCATCTTTTAGCGCCTGGTCCAGAGCCCATTGAAGTTCATTGGACCGACTCTCATTGGCCTCAGTGGGCATTGGATCAGGCCCTTAATCCCTGAGCTGATTTGCTTGTGCATTATGGGTAAGATGCATGCATTCTGTGAGAAAGGAGATAATTAAAGTCTATGAAATAAAGTATCTTTTAATATGCTTGCCTGACACTGTTACTTGACTACATGTTTAGGTTTGTCGTCACACTTCTGTGCGTTAATATTATTTTTAATTATTGAGCATTTTTAGTCACACAATTCCTCAGCGTTTACTTGCAGGATTCTTATGTGCAAAGTATTAAATATGGCTGCTATTTTCAAACATACTTAAATGAGATAGGCACCCATCTGCCACTGTATTTCAATGGGAATTGTGTGCCTAACTCCATTAGGCCTCTTTGAAATCCCAGTCTGTGTGTAAACATGCTCTTTCTATATTAGTTTGATTTCTGCACTCACTTGGATATTAGTGTATAGAAAAGATAGAGATGTTAAATCACTGAGTGTCACCAATAGAGCACAAATCAAATATTAAACTGATAATATGGTTGATCCTAGTCAACCAGTCCATAAGGTTGCAAGAAGTCTCTGGGAAGCAAATTCTTCCCTCAGTCACTCCCTTGCAACATCCTAGACTTCAGTGATGCAGCATGAGTAAAATTGAAGGCAGAATTTTGCTCTGTGAGGATTAAAGTGATTTTGTTTTTAAAGTGTGATGTAAAGCTTCTGACATGTAAAAATATACTTCACAAAATTTACCATCAACCCTCCTAAATTCTCTTTAATTGAATTATAGATAATTTACCTGTTACAGGCAGAAAATGGCCTTTTATGTTACACTGTATTTGCATTTTTCAGAAATTGAATGCTTTCATTTATGAACATGGGTTTTTATTTCAAAATAGTCTGATATAGCTATTTAACTGAAAGCTAAGCCCAACATTTTCAAACTTGGGTACCTAACATTAAGCATATAAGTATTTAGGCACCTAAACAAAAGTGAGAGGATTTACACGGGTGATGAACACCTGATGACCCGAGACTGTTCAGTAGCTCAAACTCTGGCCCCTTGTTGGACCAAACCCCCAAAATACAAATATGGAAAACAACTATTTCAGATGAGCAGGATATTCCAAGCCATAATGTGAAAACAATTTGGTACAGTTGTATTTTAGAGGGTACAAATAACCACATTGCAACAAGTCTGTACATTCCTGGCGACTGTAGATGTTGTAAGTACAGGACAGCTACTCTATAATCACAGAATAATTATCTAGTGCTTTTTGTCTTCTAAACTAGACCCTGTTAACCTTCCCCCTACTTTTTTCTCAACTAAAACTGTAAGTTACATGGTAATTCATCACAGAAATACTTGGTAGCTTCAAGTATAATTACTAAGTAATCTTTCAAGCACATGTAATTATAATGCCAGATTAACCTGTTTGTGAGCCTTGAAACCAAACTGTTTTATGTGCCTTCAGTCTAAATGCACTATGTGTGTGCGTGCACCATAGTTTTGTGCCTGTATGTAAACCCTTTGTGTATGTGTACATTCATGTGCATGTGTAGGAAAACCATCAGAAATACATCTTCTTCAATATTCTTTTTCACTGCATAATTAGGCATTTGTAGAAATTTTATTTTGTAATCTCCTAAGAAACAAATATCTCTGTATTACTCACATGCAAGATCAACATTATCCAGACATTCATAACCATTTAAAGTGTAGTTTTGCTTTAAAAAGTGCAAATAACATCACATGACTCTATGTTTGTTTCCTCTCAGTGGCTTCCAAAGAAAATGTGCTCAATCTACATATAAAAAGATGTTTTTGCTTACTGCCAGTCATGCAAACTCAACCTGGAGTCTGACATTCAAACGCCCCTCCCTTCCCAGTTTGTGCATCATCACCAATAATAAAGATGCTGCAGGACAAATTTTATCCCTAGTACCAATGAAATCCCATTGTCTTCAAATGGGCTGTAGTAATATGACTGAGGGCAGAATCTGGCCTTGCAAGTGAAACTTGCTTACAACTCAGTTAAAGAGTGGTGAACCAGGGTATAACCCAGCTCACTCTGCTCACTGTGTGAGCTCAACAGTGCTAATAGGAATACAAAATAAACATTTATGTTGGAGCACTCAGTTCACACTGGCACCCGTGATCCACCAATGTGTTTGACCATTATGAACCTGAACCATAGCGTATGTCTTGCAATAGATTAAAAAGTAGAGTTCGGTAAGAAAATCCCATTTTTGCATAAGTGCCAGGCAACCACAGTGAGTCTGTTCATCTTCTCGCAGATTATACATGATTTTACCCTCCCTGTTTGCAATCTATTAACCCATGGCAGCCTGGGCAGATGGATAGGCTATTGTCCCACCCTCCCAAGATCCTAGGTACTGTTGCGATATTTGGGTCTACAAATTTACTCTAATTGTGAGCTGAACTGTAAGAAGTATGGGGAAGTTCATAAAATGTCATAATAACCTATAAAACAAGTGTTGATGGGAAAAGATATGAAAGGGAGACAGACTGAATAAAAAAGGCCTACTGAGATAACT
This sequence comes from Mesoclemmys tuberculata, assembly GCA_007922155.1. Classification (NCBI taxonomy): domain Eukaryota; kingdom Metazoa; phylum Chordata; order Testudines; family Chelidae; genus Mesoclemmys; species Mesoclemmys tuberculata. The sequence goes on along the minus strand of ML675603.1, from coordinate 68,338,735 downwards.
CAAAGACTGTAGAAACCATGCTTGGTAAAAACAGAAGATGTGGAACAGGAAATTAATTAACCAAAATTGGTGTGTACCGGATATTAGGCCTAACTGGTGGACAAATAATTAGGCTATTCCACCCATCATTCCCATTTGGGTTGTCAAAGCAAGAAACTTTAGGGGAAAATGGAAGAACAAAGGGAGGCTACTGAAGCAATCATGGCTGCCAATTCCACTGTCTCCTAGAACCCCAGACCTGCTTTGTCCTAATTCTAAGGGATGTCCTGACCAGATATCACCACCCCTACAAGCTCCATCTGAATCCCAAACACCATGTGAGGTGAAATGGAATCGTACTTTAACATCAACAGCTCCAGCTCATTTCAACTAATTTCGTCTCTTTTACCCAAAAGGCCAGTTTTCTTTGATATCATCTAAGAGATTGTCAATTAATGAGGTTTTTCCTTCTAAAACTCTCTCCAGCTAAAGGAAAAGTTCAAAAAGTTCAAAAAATGTTGTTGAAATGAAAGCCTTATTTAATACTTTATCTCTCATGGCTGTGAGATGTGGAGCCATGAGATGTCCATAAAATAAAATACTCTGTAACCTTTGATGCCCTTGTTGGCAACAGAAGGGCCAAGGACTGAATGGACATAGAGACTATGCTATCATCTCACCTCAAGAAGTGGAGTCCCCAGGTTATGACTGAGACAAAATGGCATAGTATTGAGGGAAGGTTTGTGCTGTGGTTAAATTGACAGACAGAGAATTTCAATGCCCAAAGCTGTTATTCTAGCACATTTCCCAAGCCAAAAGTCTCTTTCTTACTCTCTATGTTAGTAAAATAAAGGTAACTGAATTAATCCATTTTTAGACACGCAAGATTTAACCTGACCTACTGTCCAAATGCTGAGTTTTATCCTGATGAAAATTATCATGAACATATTATTAACCCTCAAACTAGGCTTTGCTATAACTCTTGTAATGTCTCTTAAATATAGCCAATAACTCTCATGGTCACCACTGGCCATTTCAGACCCTTTTGTGTAGCTGCATGGCTGCACATACCTCAGGGTTAGCACTTCTGGTTCACATGCTTTCCATGCAGCATTACTGAAGTCCTTTAGAGAAAGACTTTATCTGATAACATCTGGTGGAATGGTGCTGTTGTGGCACAGCATTTATAATTCCACCCTGTAATACTTTAGAGCGAGAGAGTTCAAAAGGCTGTAATTTTCTATAGCCCTTTCCCAAAACGTCTTGAAGCCTGGGGCTAAATTAACTTTTGTGCAGCACTCCTCTGTCCTGAGATAGACCTTTTAAAAGGTGTATTCCAGGGCATTGCCAGCCAGAGGAAGTCTTGGCAATAGTATTTTTAATGCAGCTGTGCTGTCAGGGAACCAAAGTTGGAGGTAGTGTGCTGCAAAACCCACAAGGAGGCAGTGGGTCTCAATGTAGATTGACCTGACCTCCTTTGTATCCTCCTCTAGATCTGGTTAGAGCTGGGGGATCCAGAGCTGAGACAATTCCATTGCCTATTCCATCCAAAGGGAAAACCTACTGAAGCAGCTTAATGACATTTTCCCTTTTCCCCCAAGCCTCTGATATAACTATTTCCATGGGAAAGGGTGATTTGAGCCCCAAGATTAGGCTATTTTGAAGAACAGGGAGTGTTGACATCTGTGGAGACACTTGTTAATAAGAAATAGCTGTGAGTCAAAGCATACCATGGACCCCCTCGTATTCCTCTTTATGCTACAGCAAATACAGCTGTTTCTCCAAGCTACAACATCTCCCCCTCTGAAAGGTTTCAAGGGGTCAGCTGTAATAAAATACATTTATTTTTTAGTGGAGTCAGTAATCTGACAGAATAGTAATATCTGAGTGAATGGGAAGAATACATACATTTATAACACTATATAAAAAGAATTCTAGAGTTTTGCCATCTGTAAAAAAGAAACATGGAATCTATCACTTTAGGTCACAATAGCCAAATTAAACAAATGGAGTCTGACAGGAAGAAAAGAACCAATGGACTTCTATCCAATTACTTCCAGAGAAATATTAAATGATGGGGGCACTAGCCTTTATGTTAGCAAATAAACACTGAAATGGAAAGAAAGTCCTTCATATTCTGAAAGTTGGATTTATCTGCATGAAAAAAAGGTATGACATGGATATACACTTCTGAAAAGAAAGGGAAAATAAAATGATTCCTTGGAAGAAAGCTGTAACAGCAAGAACAGATTCACACACTATGATTGATAACAAAAGTTCTAGGACTGATGAGGTGAGGAAGTATTGGGTTTTAAGGTATTAAGAGTGCCATGAAAAGAAAAGAATTTGGGCTTATGCTGTTTTATTCATTCATTCATTTTAATGGAAAAAGAAAACCTGAAAGTTTTTCTTTCTTTTTTTTCTTTCTGCTTTTAACACTAGAAATTTAGGTTTTACTTGCTCTGGAAGATGCTATGATAACTAATGAGCTAGTGAAATTATGATACAAGAGCTAAGAGAGTGGACGTTGAACACTTAGCAGGGGGAAGGCATTTGTAGCTGGAGTGTTTAAAACTCCTAATTTTTAGTTTAGATTTTTGATTTGTTTGTTTAACACTTCAATGGCTAATTAAAATCACAGAGAAAAAAAACTCTTTGTTAAAGATTCAGTACATTCACTTAGGGTGTGAGGGCTCACAATATACAAATTAGTCTTCCAGCAAAACCAGAGAATACCAGAACTGAGATTCCTGAAATTTAGGATTCCCCTTCCCACTCCTCCAAAAAAAAAAATCAGAAAAGAAACTCCTTTCAGGCCTTCATTTTACATGAAGAGAGAGAGAGAGAGAAAAAAAACAGTTTTTAAAAAATCATTTGCATGCCATCTTCAAGATGCTAAAAAAACCTGTGCTCTTACAGAATTAGATAGCCAGTTGTGGTTCATGGGTTTTGCTTAATGGGACTTTGGCCTGCTTCGCGGACTGGCGCTTCATCCACCGGGCCCGGCTCAACTGCCTGCCGCTCAACGGGGCCATCCACCACGGGAACCCGGACAAGCGCTGCAGGAGGTGCGGGTACGTCAACGAGACCCTGCCCCACGTCCTCTGCGGCCGCAAGCCCCACTCCAGGGCCTGGCAGCTCCGGCACAACGTGGTCCAGGACCGGCTGGTGAAGGCCATCCCGGCCCGGCTAGGCACGGTCGCCGTAAACTCCGCCGTCCCCGGCACCGACAGCCAGCTGAGGCCCGACCTCGTCGTCACCGATGAGGAGCGCAAGAGGATCGAATAAAACCTTTAAATCATGCTGTACACATGCTCTTAAACATTTATTGAACACATAACAAGAAAAACAAAGAAGAAAAAATTAAAATATTTGGGATTGAAAAGCTATGCAGATGTCTATTTGGGGAAAGTGCTTCGTTACTCAGAGACTTTCAGGCCAGAAGGGACCATCATGATCATCTAGTCTGACATCTTGCACATTGCAGGTCACAGAACCTCTGCTACCCAATTTTGTACCCATAAACTCTGGCTGAGTTACTGAGGTCCTCAAATCATTATTTAATGACTTCAGGTTACAGAGACTCCACCATTTACTCTTTTTTAAATGACTTCTGCCCCATGCTGCGGAGGAAGGTGAAAAACTCCAAGGGCCTCTGCCAATCTGACCCAGGTGGGAAATTCTTTCCTGACCCCAAATATGCCAGTCATTGGACCCTGAGCAAGACCTAACAGCCAGACACCTGGGAAAAAATCCAGTGTAGTAGAGCCCTCCCCGTCTAGTGTCCCACCACTGGCTGTTGGAGATATTTGCCACTAGCAGTCTCAAATTGGTTACATGCCATTGTAGGCAGTTTCATCATACCATCCTCTCCACAAACTTATCAAGCTCAGTCTTGAAGCCAGTTAGGTTTTTTGCCCCCACTTCTCCCCTGGGAAGCTGTTACAGGACTTCACTCCTCTAAAGGTTAGAAATCTTCATCTAATTTCTGGCCTAAACTTGTTGATGGCCTGTTTATAGCCATTTATTCTCCTCCTACTACATTTAGTGAACACTGGCGCTTAACTTAAATAACTCCTCTCCCTCCCTGGTATGTATCCCTCTGATGTATTTATGGAGAGCAATCATATCTCTTGCCAGTCTCCTTTTGGTTAGGCTAAACTAGCCAAGCTCTTTGAGTCTCCTCTCATAAGGCAGGTTTTCCATTCCTCTGATCATCCTAGTAGCCCTTCTCTGCATCTGTTCCAGTTTGGATTCATCTTTCTTGGACATGGGGGACCGGAATTGCACACAGTATTCAAGATGAGGTCTCCCCAGTGCCTTTTATAATGGTACTAACACTTTCCTATCTCTACTACTTCTCACCTGATGCATATTAGGACTTAATTAGCCTTTTTTACAGCTGAATTATATTGGTGACTCATAGTCATCCTATGATCAGGAACTTCACTAGTAACCTCCCACCAGCCTGACATGTCACCTTTCAATATGACCTGTTGTAGTCTGTTTTTAAGCAGTTTCTTATACACCTTTCAATTCTCATATGAATCCCCATCTTCTCAAATTTAACTAATAATTTCCCATGTGGAACTGTATCAAATGTCTTAATGAAATCTAGGTAAATTAAATCTACTGCATTTCCTTTGTCTAAAGAAATCAGATATCTTCTCAAAGAAAGAGATCATGTTGATTTGGCATGATCTACCTTTTGTAAAACCACATTGTATTTTATCCCAATTACCATTTATTTCTATGTCCTTAACTACTTTCTCTTTCAAAATTGGTTCCAAGACTTTGCTTACAATTAAAGTCAAACTAACAGACCTCTAGTTTCCCAGATCACATTTTTTTTCCTTTCTTAAAAATGGTATTATATTAGCAATTCTCCAGTAATAGGATATGACCCCTGAGTTTATGCATTCATTAAAAAGCGTTGTTACTGGGTTTGCAATTTCATGTGCCATTTCCTTTAATATTCTTGAATGGAGATTATTCGTCCCCCCTGATTTGGTCCCATTAAGCTGCTTGAGTTTGATGTCCATCTCAGATGTGGTTTGTTCCCAATGTAACACACACACACACACACAAAAGAAAAAAGGAAAACTTTTGCTTCCTTGACACTAGCTTCATTCTGGCCAGTCACGAACAGAGTGGACCCTGGCTCATTTATCAGATCTGAAACATCATCCAGGTGGCATGCTCTTGTCTTCATTCACAGTTTCTCCTGTATGCTGAAGCAAGGCTGCTTAAACAATTGTGCTGAATTTGCCTATGGAAATAATTCAGTTTCTTAAAACCAAAGCTGGTTGTGCTTGGAATCAGATACAGACCAAACAGATGGATAAGAAGGAGACAGAAAATAAAATGGGGATGAACTGACTCAGGAGGAAGGGAGTATTAGCAGTAACAGTAACATATCAGTCTCTCTCTCCAGAAACAGAAGCACATTCACAACTCTCCAATCCTCTCTCTACTGACTCCTTTTCACTGTTCAGCATCCCTTTTATCTCTAGGCTCCTGTGTAACTTTGGGCAAGGACCTGGATATAGGCCATTGTTTAGGAATTGCACCCAGGTATTGTTGGGTGGCTGCTCATATAGATCTACTCTATTGCTTTTCTCTTTGTTTTGACATGCCTGTATTAACTTAGACCATTGCATTTGAATAACCCAAGCTAGCTATATAGTAACTTTACCTCACTGACTAGGGCACATGCAGCATTCATAAAATGATTACATGTTACTGTACTTAGAGTATCAGATAGCAGCTCCACACCCACTTCAGTGGCCTCATAAGAGTCTGTGGAGATTATTGCACCATTACATTTCAGCCTAGTGTAGTCACCTGCACGGAACTTGGGGGGAGCAGCTCAGGTTTAGGAGGGAATGTGTTGGAGGAGGCCCCAGGAAGTCAGTCTGTATGCACGGGGCTGGAAAGCTGGCTGCAGTTGCAGCATCTTTGTCAATAGTTCTCTTAATAAACAGCCAGTTTAGTTTTACAAGCATAGAGTCCTTCCTTTCATGTTATTATCCACCACAACCACCTAACAAACTGAGCACAGGATTCCTTAGATTCTTTTGGGTTTTTTTAAATCAACAATTTAAAATGAAACCTTCAAAGGTCAAGACCACCTTAAGTCACCTTCTACCCATCTTGGTTCAGCAAGAACTTTCCAAATCTAGCAACACATTTTAAATTTCAAAATTTTCAGCACATCAGAGCCTTTGTCTAATCTTAGACATAAGGGAAAATTCTTTGCCACATATTTTGGAAAGTCCACTGCTGCCTATGCATGCACAAGCTCAGCAATGGTATTCTTAAAGACAAGAGGCCCTGAGCATCTTGATATCATAGATCCATACAATCTGATCTTTACACTTTAGGAGGGGAGTGAGGGAGAGAGACAGATTCTATGGTCAGTTACTCTGCTGTAAGGCCACAGGAATTCCATTACATTTAATGGAGCACACACAATTCCTTCCCTACTCCCACTTTGCTCATAGGGGTAGTAATTTACTGCTGGACAATATCAGCAGTAAATTCTTCTTCCCCATGCTGGCTCAGCTATGCTTGCCAGTGAATAATGGGGGTAGAACAAAAGCTCCACCCATTTCCTGCCTCTCTCCCCCCACTTGTTCCAGAAAGACTGAACAAATCCTCCTGCATACTGAGACCTAAAGTGTAGGTAATCCCTTTTATCCACTGATCTCCCATCCCCCTGGCTGCAGCAGGGAAATCACATGCATCCTGTAGCCCTGTGTACTGCACCTTGGTCCCTAGGCAGTGGCTCCCTTCTACAGCCAGGGGAATGGGAGATCAGTGCTCCTCTCCCTCTGAAGAATGATGTCAATGAGCCATCTATAATCTACTGGTGGGAATAGGTTTAGAGCTAGGATCCATACACTAATAATGAAGCTGGGAAATAGCCTAGCACTTAGCACCAATTTAGCACAAACTAGGTCAAAGAATAAAGCCCAAGGGAAAAAAAGAGAGTGAAGTTTAAGGAAAAAAGGGTAATAACATTTCAATGAGCAACAAAAGACAGTTGGAGCAACCTAACCATTCAGGGATTATATGAAAATGTGTGAAATTTACAACTGTTCTGATATTTAGAAAAAGGTTCAGTAATCTCAAATTGTAATTCAACTAACTGGGACCACAAGGCATTAGCCCCTACAAATTGAAGTATCCTAGATAAGGTTCATGGTCTTTACACATATTGAGCCTTATGCCATGAGGAGTCCCACTGAAATCAAAGGAGTAAGGTAACCCTCAACATAAGTGTACCAGCATAGGCCCTTCTGAAGTATTTCTTAGGAAGACAAATGAAAATAAAATATAATCATGTAAGATTATAAAAGCAACTAGATTAGTGTAAACCTTCTTAGTCTGTGCTCAATAAAGCCACTCCAGTGTGGTGCTAGTCACCCTTAACGTCTAATCACTACCTTGGGTCCCCTAAGGCCTGATCCCTCTCTGATTCCCTGAGAAAATTCATGACTTCAATGGAGCAGAAGCAGGCCCCTAGTTGGAAATCTGTTCTAATTAACTGTTAGAATATGTCTGACAACTGCACTCCTGTATTAATTTTGTTGAATCCTCTGAGTGATCTCAGGGTCACCTTACAGTGACCTTACAGTACCTTATAGTGAGCCACAAAGCTGTCTTCAGGCAAACTGACTTCAGTGCAGTAGAATTCAGGACTGCTGTGCAACATCAATGCTGTCAGCAGGGCTAAGGTTTTCTTTCTGTGCCACGTGAGAGTAGCTTTGGGAAAGCAGCAAGATTACAGATTTTCACAGTTGCATTTGAACCATAATGATCCAAGTCATTTGGTGTTAATAAACATAGATTAGTAAACCAACTGATTGTGCTGATTGCTATTTTCATTTGCGACTTGTGCGTGGAGATATTTTTAGACCAAAAAATGCATTCTTTTGTGCCCAACTCTCTTGCAATTTAGATGATTCAAGGCCAGGATGCACGTGTACTCTCACTACAGAAAACAAAGGGTGAGTTTCATTTGCACCTAGGGAGATGTGATTTCCCCTGAGCCTCCTATTCCACAGCAACACTTCAGGAAGAAAATCCTGCAGAAAAACAGCATGCTGTCTGCTTTCTTCTGACAGTACAGGCCTGAGATTTATGCTATCTGTAATTGTAATCAAAGTTAATTTAATTCTGATGTGTAGGTTGCTGAGCAACTAAAGACAATTTATCCAAAGGAGAGAGAGACTGTAATCATCCAACCTGGAGTAAAGTTGGGAGGGTAACTACATAACCATTGTAGTGTTCACTAAAGTGAACTATATATTATGAGAAAATTAGGGTAGTTGTGTTGGTGAAATTAACTAAAATATGTTTGAATCATGCTAAAAGAGCTCCTTTCTATAATGTTTCAGAGGGGACATTATCCTGAAAAGCTAGCGTGGCACGTGTTTGACTTTGTAGAACAACCGAATTTCCAGACAAGCAAGTAGGCACCATGGCTGAAAAGTAAAATTCGCCACTGGCAAAAGTGGGTGCAACTCCAGCAAAGTAATGAAACTGCCTATTATTGTTCCCCATCCCCTAAGCTCTGTCTACTTGTCTGTTTGCAGACTGTAAAATTCTCAAAGCAGAGACCATACTTCTTGAGTATTTGGGAAGGATCGAGCATACCATAGGCACTATCATAAATAAATAAAGTATTAATAAATCAATAGAATTGTACCTGCTTACATCAGCAGTGAATTTGGCCCTGCATTTTACTAGATACAGAGGTATTGATCTGAGGGTATTTTGAGAAGGGAGGTCTCAAGATTATGTTACGAGATGCCTTTGGACTAACATAGGAAATATTTGAAGCTATGGCACTTGTAGTAGCTTATGAAACTCAAGCACATTTATTTAGATAAAGCTTCTGTTCAGCACCTACTGTGCCATCATCAGTCTCGTTTGTCAGTGATTAGCACATTTCGTGATGTGATCTCAGTTGGCATTTGCTACTTTGGGATGGAAGTCGGACTGCTGGAGGCAAAAGTGTTTGTTGATTAAGTGCTTCAGTGGGGAAGCCCATCATTGATGAGCTTTACAGCATCAGCATTGCAATAATCAAGGAGAATTTTTCCTTCATGTTTTTCAGAAAACAAAGAGAATCCATGAAATTTTGAATTCTATGAGTAAGATGTGGGGAAGAAGGGGGGAGGCAGCATAAAAAAAAGCCAGTCGTAGGTGGTCTGTTAAGAAAAGTATTTCTGTATGAAGGGATGCAGTGCAAGCACTGTGAAACAAAAAATATTGGCTAAGATTTTCAAATGTTCCTCTAGGTGCCCTGTTTCAGACACCTTTAAGGTGTGCCTCAAATTGAATATCTAAAACCACTGGTGGCTTTTGAAAATCTTGGCCAGGAAACTTCACACCTATCCCCACCCCAAAATGTATATAGTGACACCTCTGCAATACCATTGCCATCAGTGGTTGTGCATAGGTGGAAGTGACTGAAACGTAGTAAACAATTGTGTTGATAATGCACAAAAGGATCTAGACTCAAGTTCCTGCTTTTTTAGCTGTGTTAGCTCTGCAAGGCTAAACAGGAGTAAAAAAGCAAAATCTTATTTGTCACTTGAAGTAAGCAAATAGGATTCTGAACCCACTAACAGAGCAGATCTGCTAAGTAAGATATATTTACATGGTTGCTTTTCACATACCTTAATATGGCTGAGATACCAGATCTCAAAAATCGGATTTGGTAATAGAAAAGCTACAATGAACTAAGAAGTAATCCCATTGAGCACCAGCCCTGATGACTGCATTCACTTGAGTCCTGGGCTCAGTAGCTACTCCCCTTAGGCTGGGGGAGGAGCTTTTAGCCACAAGCAGGCTTGCACCTACCCACAGCCTGGTACCCAAATATACTAGCCCTGGTGAACATAGTTACAGATAAAAACAATACAACCAGAAGTAATTTGGGAAGGCACCCCTCTAAATGGATTACAAGGGACAAGCATTTGTAAAGGGAGACAATTTTAGGGTTTTATCTAGTTCTTCTCTTGCACAGAGAAGTTTTGTATATTTCCCCTGGTTTTGTTTTCATTTCCCTTGTGATGAAGAAATGTGTGTATTGTAATTTTCTCAATCTGGGAACACAGGCTCATTTGTTCCAGTCTAAGAGCAGCAATCACTATCTTATTCTTTAAAAGCTATCTCTTAAAAAGGAAAAAATCATGGGGATACAAACACTCCTGGTATTTGCCTGATCTGACTATAGTAAAACGGAATATAAGCCCAGTACGTGTGTATCCAGTGTGAATCATAAAACAAACTATTCTGTTATGGGTGTGGCTATATACTGGACCATTTAGTCTATGTGGCACTTCACTTTCACTTGTCATCAGGAAAGTAGCATACTGCATTTTTTTAAATCAAACACCACTGCTCTTTTATTTTGCTTCTACTACTTGTTATTGATGACAAAAATAGCATTTGTCTTGCCATAATGAGCTTCATTAATGTGCTGGGGGCTAGCTGCAGGATCACCACTCCACCCTCTGAAGCACAGAGGGAGGATGTACAGGGCATACTATGGAAAAATGGGAAGTATTTACCATGGAAAAACTGAGAAAGGAAGTAAAAATTTTTGGTTTAAAAAATTAGTTTTCAGAAATAGAAATTTCATATGAAATGAAACTTGCTATATACATTTTTGCTTTGGAAAAAAGGCCATTTTCCCCTTAAAAACAAAACAAAAATTTATGACTCAGTAGCTTTGACCAGCTCTAACACCACAAAATATTTTATACTTCTTTTCACTCTTGTTTTGCTGATAATTTGCCAACTCCTTAAAATGATAATTTCTAACCTGAAATTGTCATTATTTGTTTCTTTTTTCTCTCCACTGTTTTGTAAGGTCTCTTTAGGCACAATCACTTTTAGGACAGCTGTTCACCATTCATCCATGAAGGAGAGTTATCTGTAAAGAAATGACTCTGCTGCTCTGACACTATGGGAACATAATGTGCTGGTCAGAATTAAGGTGGGAGGCTGAATGGCTCTGTGGTATTGATAATGGGACACAGTCTTTTGCATCTAACTTACTGGTTCAAATCCAGCCCAGATGTACTAACTGAAAGACACCAAGTTTCATCCCAATGGGAAATTGTTTGCATTACAACATACAATCTCCTTGCACAGATGTAAGTGACTAAACAAGGAGGAATGAATCATACAATGAATCATTGCATCTCCCAGCCAGCCTTGTCTTGCCCCTTCCTAGATCAGTGCTGACCACCGTTGAGGCTGCACTGACTAATTCAAGGCCCCATCACTAAAGCAGTAGCTGTTGGAAGCTGTGAGCATTGTACCCTTCTTCACCTCAGGTTCTATCCAGACTGAGCTCTTTGAACCTGGTCCACTGTTTCTCCTGGCTCTGTATCACTTGTGGGAATGTTCACGCTTTAAGGAAGTACTTCACCACAGACCTTTGGTGAAATTCAGGGAATAAACATGGGGACATGTTCTAAAGCCCAAAGCCCACTGTGTATACAGCTCAGGTTCCTTGCACAGCAAGAGAGGGAAACTGGTTTTCTGTAGGCCCTTAAATGGACTCTTGATTGTAAATCATGCAGAGTCTGCAGCCAAGAAGTAAAACCTGTGCTTTTGTCAGGGAAGAGTTATTCATTCGGTTACTGGCTTCCCTTTTGTACAGCATTATAATATGTGATGATAGAGTTTGGAGGAATTTAATGAAAATAAGTAATCATATGAAAAAATATAAATGTTTTGACTTTTGTGTGTTATGACTGTCCCTTTGGTCACAGAAGGATCTTTTCATGCTAAGCCAGCCATGGCTAGCAATTTTTTTTGTCAGCCACTTCACTAATTAATATTCAGATTGTTACAATTAGGGAGAGTAACCCCTTTTCTTTGGTTCTAAAGAGCTCTGTGGGATGGGTGTACACTGTAGGTGTGAGATTTTCCAAAGCACCCAAGGAAGTTAAGGGCACAAGGCCCATGGGAATTTTACCCTGGCTGAACATGTGGCTGGCCCACCTGATTGGCTGAAGGGAGCCAGTAGCTCTGCTTTTAAGCACAGCAGCAGCAGCAACAGGTTGCTAACTGCTCAATAGTGTCTGCCTTCAGCATACTCTTGTGTCTGCCTTGCTCCACCGCGGCTTGCTCCTGACTTGGGCTGTGACCCTTGGCTCTGGTTTCTGACTCCTGCTCTAGCCATTAGGTGCAATGGCCCATTCCCTGGTCATGACAGATTGTACACAAGAGTGCATCGCCAGAGTAAAACATCATAGGGGAAAACAGGCCATAGTGGTAAATTTAGAATTGTTATTTGGTTCTAAGCCTGTAGTGTATTCCAGGCCCTGCGGGGAGATTTACATCCCGTCTCCATCTCATGTATTTGCCTTTTCTCCAGTGTTGATTTTTTTTTTGGTAATTTGAAAGAAAATACAAATTTCATGCCTGCCTTGGTTTCCAGGTAAAAACATTCTCAGTTCTGAATCAAGATATAGGTCTCTTAGGATCTGAAGCTACTCGTGTGGAGTGCCTTCCACTTCCACTGAAGTCAAATGAGGCTGCACAGCTGTGCCTGAGGATATAATCTGGAGACAATGGTATCTAGTTGCACAGATAATGTAGAACTGAGTGGACCAGTTTGCCTTAACCTTTATTACTAGTGATGATCTTCAGGGGAAAAAAAGAACTTAGCTTGACTTTCAGATGCCAGGGTAAATCTGCAGAGTTGGCTGTTGGGGAGTGGAGTAGGGGAATCTCTTCACTTGTGAACAGGTGTTCATTTGCTGTGGAAACTGGGAGATAATAAATATGAAATTCCATACCACATTTTTACAGTCACTGTTCACAGTGGAACTGCCTTTTGAGAAAGGAGCTGTTCTAGGACCTGTAGCAGCTTTCTCATTGTCAGGGTCCCTAAGCTTTCCAGCAATCATTAGACAACTTTAAAAAAAAAACAAAAGAGAAGCCATGAATATTTCCCTCTTCCCCATCCCCATCACTGTTTGGGAAAAGCTGAGTGCTGGCAAGCACAGTTGCATGTCAGCATTTTAACACACTGCTTGTCACTAATGCAGTTACTCATCCGTGGAATGGATATATTCAGTGTTAATCATGAGTTTAAAATGTGCTGCTGCTATTGCTGCTTAGTTTATTATTGTAAATTTAATACAATTGTAACACAACTACAAAAATATATGTATGTTTGAGCCTCATCCTGTGAGGTGCTGAGTGCCCCTGATATCCTATTAAAGTCAATCAGATTTGAGAGCATTCAGCACTTTGCAATACCAAGCCTTTGGTTTCCCTATATATTCTATGTATGAATATCATTAACACTTCTTGACACAGAAGTTATAGGCCAAATCTCAGGCCGTACTGTAAATCAAGGGGAAAATTACCTTTACAATGACAAATCGTATGACATTCAACGCCAAATAGGCTAAGAAAAATTCACATCCAACCATTCACACATTCAGAATACTTCATTATGACTTTCACAGTAGCAAAACCCACAGCTCAAATTTCATTATTGCCTCCTGTTTTATTATGTTAATTACTTATTTAAAATTCTCCTTTTGGGTTAAAACTTTCCATGATTGTAGCATCTTACTGCCAAACAGACTGGTGTCAGGATAAGCCTCTTATTATGAATAGGAACTATGAACAGAATAAGGTAACCAATTTTCTGCTGCTCTGTGTAGCTACAGCCTATGACTGCCCTGTCCTGGGCTTCTTTATTTCTGTCCCCAGCAGGCAGTGTGTCATAGGAAACCAAAGACTCTTTATAGAGTGGACAGGAAGTGTGGCATCTCTGCGACTTCTTGGAGTTCTTACTCTAGAGCTCAATGCTTAGTCTCAGCCCGAAGGTGAATTTGTTTGGCAAAGCAAGTTTGAATTAAATGTGTTCTGTCTTTTAAGTTAAACAATTCCAATTTAAAATATTCGTAAGACCTAAAAAACCCCCAAACAAACAAAAATGCCCACAACTGAAAAACTGGTGAACCTTTAAAATCAGGTTTTTAAAGGGATGTCTACCCTTCTGTGACGCTTCTCAGGGACACCCAGAGTTGTGAGGTACACCGATACCCCCTGCCCTTAGCATGCCATGGGTCAGCTTCCCAACCTCACCAGCCACTGGCAGTGCCAGCACTTCCTGCTAGGCCCCTCAGGTCCACTGTCACTCTGCAGGTGAGCGGCAGGCATATGCCAGCCTTCCAAACATCTCCCTGGAATATGCAGTCCCAGTCCAGTGAACACGAGCAGTATTCACCTGTTCGCTTCCTCCAAAGAAACAGTGCCAGAAACCGGCGTACTGGTTCCACTTCAGATCACCACTCCACTTAACTCAAGGTGCTTAAATTTGTTTCTAGTGAAATCAAATATACGTTTATTTAATAAAACAGAGATTCAAGTAGTAGCAAGTAGAAAGATTGGAAAAAAATGGTTACATACAAAATAAAATCATAACATGCCTTCTGGAGCCTAGACTTAATTAAGAAGATAAATGTCTAGGAGATTGCTGCTTATCCAAAAGCCTTGCAGCACGTTACAGCCAGGCTGGGTGTGATACTTGTTTCAAGAGACATCCATGTTGTCCATTTGCCTCCTAGGTAAAGGATTCAGTGAGTATCTGTACTCCAAGGTATACCAGACCAATCATTTGTCTTTTTTCATAACCAGGACACCCACACCTGCTGTTTGTTACATCCTGTAGATCTTCCAATCTCTCAATTCACACCTGGCTTGGTATGCAAATAGGCATACAGTGTGAGGCATACAATACACAAATAGCCAGACAGGGAGACAGGTGTCAGTTACCTTGGGGATGTGCCTTTCAGGCAGGAGATATGTCAGCTCCAGGTGACCTACCTTAACTCCAAGACCTTCTGAGCATAATTTTCAGTGCAGATACAACTCCTTAAACATTACATACAATGATTATGGTGGCTAGTGGGCTACTGGCTCTCAGTAGAGATCTCACATTCCACCCTTCAGTGAATTATTATTCAGATATCCAGCCCAGATGATTCCTGTAAGACCCTATGTACCTCAGCACCCTCTGCCATTTGGCACCATAGAGTCCCTGGGTCAGACCTTCCACTTTTGGGGGGTCAGGTGGGTGAGGAATGCAATTTGTGTCTGCTATAGTTTTGCCCACACTTTACGAGGCCACACTTAATTGCAGGCACAAATCCTCTTTGCACAGGCAGATGGAGTACTTGGCTGTCCACGTGGTGGGATTTGCTTCTGGAATCAATTGACTATGCTTATATTTGTTTGTATTATTTACCTATGAAAATTGTGCCCTCAGAAAGAGAGGCTGTCTTTTGAAAATCTGAGTCTAAAACTGCACATTTCTAATGTGGCTATATAGTCCTCAATAAGGAATGGCCTCTTGAAAAGTTTGTAAGAAGATTTTAAAATAAGGAACTTATAAACAATTAAAAACATTGCCTTGCTTATGGCTAAGTGAAAATGTTCTATTTGGCTTTTAGTTACATTTTTGCTGGTGTCACCTATTCCGTAGTCCCTCAGTTGTAGTTCTGTTGTGTGGTTATAGACTGATCTAGTTTAGAACCTGTGGAGTTGCACAAAACACAACTGTGCAACCCCGTAATGGCACAACACTGTATGGCCCCATTTTCTTTTTAATGTCTCTCATTAAAAATACACACACACACACACACAATGGCAAATCAAATACAAATCCATACAATAATAAAGTATTTTTGGTAGCTGGTTAAGTTTTTAAAGGTGAAAGCTGATATATTCTCTGTGCAATGTGGCTGAGTTAACATTGCCAGGGGAAGTTAAATTTTTGCATTTCCTGTGCGGGGGAGAGGTTAATTCTAATTTGCAAATTTAACATTATAAATTACTGCAGGTTTTGTATTTCTTTTGATGATTATCCCTCTTTAAAGTGACACTGTTAAGGCAAGCAAGCCAGAAGTGTGACTAACCTGTTGGGTTTCTGCTCATGTATATGATGTTGTATTCCATTCTTCCCCAGCTGTGTCTATCTGTTCACAGTGGACCTATTTCTGATTTCATGCCCGTTTTATATTGTAATTTCGCTGACTTCAGTAAGATTACTTTTAATTCACACTAATATAGATGAGAGCAGAATATGGCCAAGAATCATATACTCCCTACATATATATAAACACTTTCTTTCATAGGGATTTTTAGATTAACTAAATCAGAAATCTTTTTCCCTTCTAGCAGTCCTGTAGGAAGTAGTCTATCAATTCCATGTATCATCATTTCTCAGGATCTGGATTAAAAGCAATTAAACTCCCCCCAGAGGATACAAAAGCATGAACAGCCCTGTGAGTTCAGGCCGCCTATTCCCTGCTCTGATTCTATTTTAAAATAATGTATATGAATAGAATTGCTGCTGAAAGTTCACAGGTAAGCAAATATGCTCTGTAGTTTGTCTGTGAACCACAGCAAAAGATCAGAGCCAGAGAGGAAGGAGGAGGAAAAGAAGAGATGTCGGTTGTTAAGCAAAAGTGGGAAGCAAAACAGATGAAATTGATAAAGTAGAAAGCTATATTATTCACTCCAAGGCTCCATTTAGTTCCTCTGCCCCAGTAGTTTAAGTAAAGTGAAATTCTTTCTGGAATCAATACTGCTATCATTTCACAAAATTACAGTGGTTCAAACAGAAAACTAGTCATAAATCAACTTCATGTACAGACAGCCAGAGGAAACATTTTTGCTTTGAGAATTTTGGTGCTTCAGAATCAGTTAAGGAGGATCAGTCAGTCCAGGAATCCTTAGTTACTATTCCATACAGAAATATATATTGGTATCATATATTCAGAAAATATATACATCATACATACTGATTTGAAAAAGAGAGAGGGTGTCCTTTTTATCAGGTAAGTGAAGAATTATTAGGACTGAATCTGCAGCATTTGAGTGTGTTTAATTTAAGTGAAATTCAACCATATTGGAAGTTATTGAGAGATGTTCCCTTTCTCTGATTCCACTTCCATACCCACTCTTCCAAACTAGGCCAAACAGATGTCCTAGTTGTTTCTTTCTTCATAGCTCTATCATAGTTCTCATAGATTGAGGGATTTCTGCAGCACACAGCTTTTAGCTTAGTGGCTTAGGGTCTGATTCAGTTCTTACTGAAGTCAATTGATGGGAGTCTTTCAATTGATTTCAATGGGAGTTGGATCAAGCCCTTAGCTTCTAGAGAAAGGAACAGAGGAGAAGAGGTAGTGTTGGTTCACTGTACTCCGGGAGCTCCTTTTTTAGGATCCTTCTAGCAAAAAAATGAATGCTACATGTCATGAATGTGTCAGAGCTCAGCCCACGTGTCTTTTCCCAAACGTCTCTGAGATTAATCATTTTCTTGTAGACTAGATCCTCTGTTGTCCAAGTGGTAGCAGGAGAAGGGAAATTACTTCTTTACATATCTTAAGGATTTTGTTTGTATAATATGGGGCCAGATTCTCTTCTGTGGCCACATTCCACATGGTGCAAAAGAAAGGGAGTCTATAGCTCTCTGGTTAGGAGGGTTGGTTTATCCCTGCACCAGTTCTGATGTAAGTTACACCATTGGTGTCTGGAGCCCCAGAGCACCATACACCTGCAGAGTATGGTGTAGTGGAGTATAGCTCTGTTTTCTTAGTTGACCAGTTACTACCAGAACCTATTCCATTTGCTCCACCTGATTGGAGCAAAGGGGCTGGATCACAACTGAGAATACAGCCCCTACAGCAGTACTGGTGTGAAAATGGTTGCATAGGGAACAGACAATTGATTTCAGTTACAGAAACATCAATGTGTTTATCCTAATGTCTGGGCATTAGACCAGAGTAATGCCAGTATGGTCTGAGAGGAACTCAGTGGCTCTTGTGCTATGGATTGGAAGCATGAGAATTAGTAATGTTTGTAACTGTATTTCCTTTCCTTTTCCAGGTACATCCATTTAAAAAAAATGATGCAATTTATCATGTTCATTTTATGTTTTCTAGAAGATTTGAAGGTCTCTCTCCCTCCAAATGCTCAATGTGTTTTTTCCCCTCTTTTATTTAAGAGACTAAACATGAAAAGATTTGGTTTAATCAAACTCACTTACAGGTGAAAAGAGAGCAGGGAGTTGAAAGAAGGGGCTTTTCAGGCTACTGATGAAGCTACTGTATCTGTCCAAGAGACACTTCCACTTGAATTTGAGAGATGGCAATCATGCAGTGAACTTCCAAATAATGCTGTGGTGCTCTCCCGGGGCATGTCTATATGGCAATTAGACACCCATGGCTGACCTGTGCCAGATGAATTGGACTCATGGGGGTCAGGCCAATGGGTTGTTTAATTGCTATGTAGACATTCTTCAGGCTGCAGCCCGAGTTCTGGGACCCTCCTACCTCACAGGGTCCTATATCACAGGCTCCAGCCTGAGCCTGGACATCTACACTGCAGTTAAACAGCTCCTAGACCAAGCCCCACAAGCCTGAATCAGCTGGCATGGGCCAGCTGCGGGTTTTGACTTGCAGTGTAGACACACCCTCAGAGCTCTGATTTCATCAGACATAGAATGACAAAGCTTTTAGGGCCCTATACTGTGAGGTTGTGAACACCCTCAGCTCTCATTGACTTTGGCCTCCCAGGAGGAGTACAGTACCTTGGAAGATCAGGCCAGTAGGACCCAATCCTGACCATAGTGACGTCAACAGCAGAACTCCCACTCACCTCAGTGGTGCAGTGGGGGCACTTAAAGCCCCGATCCTTGTTGATTATTTTCCCACATTCTCTTTCCTTCTTGCATTCAGAGCAGTGGCGTACCAAGGGTGTGAGGCAGGGGACCATGATCCCAGGTACCAGCCTGGGGCTGGGCCCATGTGGGAGAGGGGTGGGGCTGGGAGAGGGGGTCAGCTGCCGTACTGCTTGGGGCAGGAGTGGCTCCTGGGCAGGGTTCTGGGCCCACATGGGAGAGGGGCAGGCAGCCACCGTGCTGCAGTGCCAGGGCCATGGGCCAGACCTGTTGGGAGATGGGGGCCTGGCCTGCTGGTGTTTGGAGTGAGTCCAGGCTTGGGCCAACACAAGACTGGATTAGTTCCCAGCCCCCAGGAGCGCCATGCCCCCACAAGCAACCCCCCCAGCTGTGTCTCCCCTCAAGCAGTGTGCCCCCCAGCCATCTGTTCACCCCCAGCAGCATACCCCCCGCCTGTCTGTTTTCCCCCAGCAGCACCTCCCCCGCCCATCCCTTTCCCCCTGTCAAGCAGCGTGCCTCCTCAGCCATGTCACCCATCCCAGCTGTATGTCTCCCTCCCAGCAGCATGGGTCCCAGGCCACGCCCTCTCCTGCAGCAGTATAGGTCCCCACCCACGAGAAGGAGTTGGGGGCATGCAAATACAAGCATTGGCCTGTGGGTGTCGGAAACCCACGGTACGCCACTGATTCAGAGTTGGATCTGAGGGGTGGGGGTGCCTGCAACATTGAAAACAGGGGTAGCTACACTTCACATGACTGGGGTGAAGATTAAATATAATCTAGGCATGGCACAACACCTAATTGAATACTTTGCCTCTGTTTTTAATAAGGGTAATGAGGAATTTAGCAGTAGTGGCACATGGGCTAATGGAAATGGGGATTTGGAAGCAGAAATTACCATATCCCAGGAGGAGGTCAAACTCAAACACCTTAATGGGACTAAATCAGGGAGTTCCGACAATCTTCATCCAAGATTCATTAAATGAACTGGCATATGAAATTGCCAGTCCAATAGCAAGTATTTTTATTGAATCCATAAACTCAACTGCTAATATAGTACCGTTTTGGTGAAAGGGAAAAAGTGATCCAGGAAACTACAGACCTGTTAGTTTGACTGTAATTGTATGAAAGGTGTTGGAAAAATTTTGAAAGAGAAAGTAGTGAAGGACATAGAAGTAAATATTTGGCATAAAATACAACATGGTTTTACAAAAGGTAGATCACGCCAGACCAACCTGATCTTTTTTTTGAGA
Source organism: Mesoclemmys tuberculata (assembly GCA_007922155.1). Lineage (NCBI taxonomy): Eukaryota > Metazoa > Chordata > Testudines > Chelidae > Mesoclemmys > Mesoclemmys tuberculata. The sequence continues at coordinate 68,318,768 of ML675603.1, read as the reverse complement.
AGATAATTGATTTTTAGATGAAGGAATGCAATAGATCTAATCTACCCAGATTTCAGTAAGGCATTTGATACAGTTCCATGTGGGAAATTATTAATTAAATTGGAAAAGGTGAGGATTAATATAAAAATTGAAAGGTGCATAAGAAACTGCTTAAAGGGGAGACTTCAATGGGTCAGACTGAAAGGTGAAGTATCAGGCTGGAGGGAAGTTATTAGTGAAGTTCCTTAAGGATCAGTCTTGGGACCAGTCTTATTTAACATTTTCATTAATGACCTTGGCACAGAAAGTAGGAGCATGCTAATAAAACTTGCAGATGACACAAAGTTGGGAGGTATTTTCAGTACAGAGAACTGGAATATCACACAAGATCTGGACGACCTTGAAAACTGGAATAATAGAAATGGGATGAAATTTAACAGTGCAAGGTCATGCACTTAGGGACTAACAACAAGAATTTCTGCTATAAGTTAGGATCTTAGTTGGCAGTGACAAAGGAGGAGAAAGACCTAATTGTAATGGTTGATCACAGGATAACTATGAGCTGCCAATGTGATGTGGCCATTAAAAAGGCTAATGTAATCCTAGGGTGCATCAGGAGATGTATGTTAGTGTTAGTATCATTGTATAAGATACTAGTAAGACCTCATCTTGAATATTGTGTGCAATTCTGGTCTCCCATGTTTAAGACAGATGAATTCAAAATGGAACAGATGCAGAGAAAGGCTACTAGGATGAATAGAAGAATGGAGAACTTACCTTATGAGAGGAGACTCAAAGAGTTTGACTTGTTTAGCCTAACCAAAAGAAGGCTGGGGAGAGATATGATTGCTTTCCATAAATACAACACAGGGATAAATCACAGAGAGGGAGAGCAGTTATTTAACTTAAAATGTCAATAATGACATCAGAATTAATGGATATAAACTGGCCATCAAAACGTTGAAATTAGATAAAGGTTTTTAACCATCCGAGGAATGAAGTTCTGGAATAGCCTTCCAAGGGGAGTAGTGGGAACAAAAAACCTAACTTATTCCATGTCTGAGCTTGGTAAATTTAAGGCGGTAACATGATGAGATTGCCTACAATGTGGCCCATCTGCTGCTGCTAGTAGCAAAAATCCCCAATGGCCAGAGATGGGAGACTAGATGAAGAGGGCTCTGAATTAATATAGAGAATTTTTTCATAGGTGTCCAGCTGGTGCATCTTGCTGACATGCTCAGTGTTCAACAGATTGCCATATTTGGAATTGGGAAAGAGTTTTCCCATGCATCAGATTGGCAGAGACTCTGGAGCATTTTCCTCTTCCTCTGCAGCATGGGTCACTTGCAGCTTTAAACTAGAGTAAATGGTGGATTCTCTATCACTTGTAATCTGTAAATCAGGATTTGAGGATTGCAGTAACTCAGGCTGAGGTTGTGGATCTATTACAGGATTGGATGGGTGAGGTTGTGTGGCCTGCAATGTGAAGGAGCTTAGACTAGATGACTATGACAGTTCCTTCTGGCCTTAAAGTGTAGGAGTCTAAGAGACCAGGTGTTCAAAAAGCAACATTCTCTGGGTCGGGGTTTTGACACAGAGGGTATCACATACCTCTCTTTTCAGCTGACATTTTAAAAAAGGTTTTTGTGTGAATTAGTTTAATCTTCTAATTTAGGAGCCTTTGATTAGATGGCGGAGTGAAGTTACTTCCAGAGAAAATACCCATATCTAGCCAACTGACTTGAAACAAGTTCGTGCTAAGCCTGCTTCATCACTGCACCCATTTCCACCTTTGAAATGTTCATGTTTTTAATGAGAGGCTCTCCACTTCTCATTAGAAACATGAAAGTGTCAAAGGAGGAGAGAACACTGAGCTACATGAAAGCAGGAAGGCTTTGACAAGATTTCATTAGAAATGTTATTACATCATGGTAAGACGAGCATAAAATGACTGTCAATTTTCATATCCTGTGTCATCCAAGAGAATGAGATGCCTAACATAGGGTAGAAAGCTAGGGTGATAGCTATACCAACATCAGGGAAGGACCATTCCCTTCCAGCTAATGACTGTCTGATATTGTTTCTGAGCTGTGCTTATAAGCTTTTGGAGAGACTAATTCTGCAAAGAATCAGGCCCACAGTGGAGCAGATGCTGAGTGACGACCAGGCAGGTGTCAGACCTAATAAGAGCACTTGTGACCAAGTCCTTGATCTTACCACCTATACAGAAAATGGCCTTCAATAGAAGGAAAAGACTGGGGCTGTGTTTCTTAACTGGACAGTAGCATATGAAACCAGCTGGCACGTTGGTCTGCTGGTCAAGATGTCAGAGAAGTTACCTCAATGTATTCTTATGGCTATGGACAAGATGCTTCGTGTCGGGGGCGCACCACTCACCCCAGGCTTGCACTTCCTTTTGGGAATTAGCTCAAGGCCAGCATCCCCTGTTCCCTTGTACACTGTCACTGCCTCTCCACAGTCCACCTGCAGCCCCTTCTTGCAGCCTCGGGAACCACAGCATCGTTTTTATGGCTTGGCCGTCTGGTCATGTCACTGTGTGTTCTCTCCTTCCTAGTCCAGCCACTTCCCCAGTGGTGATTGCAGTCAATTGTCCTGCCACTTCCCCAGTGGTGAGTGGGGATACCAGCTCTGCCCACTACTCTGGGTCCCAGCCCAGGGACTCTCCAGATTGCAGTAACTTACTGCATTGCTTTGCTTTTACTATCCCTGCATTTCCCTGGGCCACTTTCCCTGCTCAGTCTCGGGAACCCATTCAGATCTCCTTCGCTTCTCCCTGGGTTCCTGCCTGCACTGCTCTGTCCAAAGTACTACAGGGTTGCAGCTGCCTCCGCCTCCTCTTCCTGGTGTCCACCGCCACCGCCGCCGCCGCCGCCGCCGCCGCCTCCTCCTCCTCCTCTTTCTCTTCCTCCTCCTCCTCCTCCTCCTCCTCCAGACACCATCCTTCCTCCTCAAGCTCCATGCAGCTACTGATTCTGCTCTGCAATGCAGCTCTTCTTATAGGGGCTTGTAGGGCCCTGATTGGCTGCTCCCCAGAGCCCCTCCCCTATTGGCTGCTTTCCACTCACCTTTCCTAAGACTGTGAACCCCTTCTCTGTCAGTGTGGGGCCAATGCCCCATCACACTTTGAAATAGACAATTCCAAGCAATGCTAGGAAATAAACAGAGCACATGGAGGATCCAAAAGAACAGACTCCCTCAGTGATCTGTTCTTGCCCCAACTTTTAATGATCTGCCTCCAACAATCATAAGGCCATTTAAGTATGCAGATGATATCTGCCTAGCCGGAAAAGAAAGAGACTTAAAAAAGACTGAGGAAAACCTAAACCAAGATATGGTAGCCATCTGTGACTATTTCAAGAAGTGGAGACTTAAGCCCTGTGTGTCAAAGACCACGCCATCATGCTCGCATCTCAGTCACATTAATGGTTCACAAGAACACAACATCTTCTTGAATGGAGAACAACTGGCACATGATGACCCAGTTTATCTAGGAGTAACTCTACCTCATAACATACTTATAAGAAGTCCTTACCAAGATAACTCAGAAGATTAAGAGCAGAAACAGCCTCTTCAATAAGCTTGCAGGCGCAACTTGGGGAGCTAATGTGCAAAGACTGCAGAGTTCGGTGCTAGCTCTCTGATACTCAGCCGAGGAATATTGTGCTCCTGTGTGATTAAACTGTGCTCACACAAAGCCCATCGATGTGCAGTTCAATCAAACAGTGAGAATAACAACAGGGATGATGAGACCAACAATCACTAACACCACCTAACACCATGCATAATATTGCCACAAAGAATCATCTTGACAAATCCAGGAGATAACTTTGAAAAGTTGTGGTATCTGGGGGGTGTCTTGCCACTGATTCATCAGTAAAAGACTAAGCTGGACTATGCTACCAACCATCTTGGTGGAGGCTGTCACCTTGGGGTGAGCAGAATGGGAATGAGCTTCTCCCACTTTAAGAAACTGCTTCCTCAGCACTCAGTCTTGATGATAGCCTGCCTAGCTTTGAGCTGCCATGCCATCGCTGGTGCAAGCTCACCCATTTCAGATGTTGGGTGGTGAGTTATGCGGCAAATGAATACCTCTGGGGACTCAGTACAGCCCTCTGTGTAGCTGCTGCTATGGAATGCTAAAACTCTTCGAATGTACCAGGAGTGAGATGCATCCTGGGATACCTACAAGAACTCTCTTCAGAGACAAAACCACAGAATGAACTGTAAAAGTCCAACACATTGTGGCTATGGAGGCCAAACCAACACATTGCCTTCAGAAAAGTAAAAGAAATGATCTCAATAGCTCCAGTTCTCAGGTACTCTGATGCAAACAAACCCACACTGCTTAGTGCAGATGGAAGCAGCTAGGTGATATATTACTGCAATAACATGGATCTGACAGGAAGCTAGGTGTATTTTGCTCTCGCACACTCACAGGAGCAGAAAAACAATAAGGAGTGCCTGGCACACATATGGGTATGTGAGTACTTTTAAAGATATCTGTGTGGTTGGATTCTTTTACACTAATAATAGACCATAAACCACTTGTAACCCTCATCAATAGAATAGACCTGGATCAAGCACTGCTGAGATGCCATGGTCTTTTGATAAGGTTAATGTGATTTAATCCAATTGCTAAATATGTCCCTGGGAAAAATCTAGTAGTAGCAAACACTCTATCATGGAGACCAGCATCACATGCAACTACTCGTGAGCTCACAGACGATACAAAGGCATATGTGGCTGCTGTGGAAGCATGTAGATCTGTGTCAGACTACACCAGCTACAACAGGCATCCTTGACAGACACACAACTTCAAGCAGTTCTAAGTTACATTAGGGCTGTGATCATGGGCTGGCTAGCCCTTTGGGACAAGCTGGGCTTAGCCTTACCCATGACTTGCCTGACTGATGTGCTGGCAACATAAGTATTAATTGGTGACCTCTGCTGGGTGTAATGGAGCTCAGTTAAAAACCAGCCCTCACTGTGGTGGTGAACCAAGGAGACCACTACTTACATATATTTGGGAACTCAAGAGGGAGGGGAGAGACCCAGGAGAGAGGCTCACAGGAGAGATCACTCTCTCCCTGGGAAGGATATGGAGGAAGGTCGAGTAGTTTGGGACTGGTTGTGGCCAGGAAGCAGAGCTATAGGACTAGGATTAACTCCTGTGGTGGGGCCCTAGCTAGGGTCTGTGGGGACTAGGGAATGGGATAGAAGCTCGTGAGGAACTTGGGCTCCCAGCAGGAAAAAAAGCCTGGGAGGTCAGGACCCTAACAAGGGGAAGAATTGAAGTCAAGCCCCAGGAAGGGCAACAGACCTTTTATTTAGCACTATACACCAGAAGGGGACTGAACTATTGTGTGATTTGGCCAGAGGGCTGAGACACAGAGACCCAGTCACACAATCTGGGGAAGAAACTGGCTGGGACTGGTCATCATGGCCAAAAAAGTGGCCACCAGAGAAGTGTGTGATGCATAGTCCCCTGCAATGCCACATCCAGGCAGGAGGAGGTGCCCTAGAAATAAGGATGTATGTTTACAGGCTGAGCAGCCCAAGTATCTAAAGGACGCTAAGGAAGGGACATGCTTTGTCCACATGCTTTGTGATATGTAGATAATTAAGATAGTCAAGTGGACTCATTATTAAAAGCGATTGCATCATAATTCCAAATACAATGAGAGGAGAAATCCTAAATCTTATCAGTGAAGGACACCAACAGCTAAATAAATGTAAACAAGCTAATCAGTCAGTGGTGTCTGGGCATCAACAGACACATAAAAAATAAAAATAAAATCTGCGTATGAACATTGCTGAACTAAGAGACCAACACAATGATAAGAACCTTTAATAACAACACTTCTACAAGACAGACCTTCGAAGAGACTAGTTGCAGATTTATGAGAATTCAGAGGACATAATTAGTTGACAATTTTCCCAGATACAGTACCTGAAAGACATAACATGTCACAATGTGAACAAGAAACTGAAAGGCACTTTTTCTCACTTCGGCATTCCAGAAACAACTAATGATGGACAACAGACCATAATTCACTGCAGCAGAATGTAAGTAATTCCAAACAAAATATGATTTTGATCATATTACTAGCAGCCTGTGTTACCCATAGGCAAATGGAGAGCTGAGAGAGCTGTACAGACAGCCAAGAAAATCCTACTGCAGGAAGGTCCATTCCTTGCACTTCTGAGCTACAGATCAATACTGGTAGCAGTTCATGGATATAGTCTAGCACAGCTCCTGATGGGAAGACAACTCAGAACTACCATTCCAACTTTGGAAAAGAGTCTATCTCCAAAGTGGCCAGACATAAAGAGAGTAGCCAAATCAGATAAAAAGGCAAAAAGTGCTTATGAATAATTTAACAGACATCACTCAGTTAGAGAGCTACCAGATCTAGAATTTGGTGACCGTGTTTGTGTCAAACTGATGGAGAAAAGAATGGAGAATGCCAGCTCTCATAAATCAAAAGAATTCATCACCCAGATCATATGTGATCAAGACTGATAGTGGAAAATTCAACAGAAACCATCAACATCTTCAGTTTGTTCATCAGAAGGAACAGTCAACAGAGCAAACCCTATAGATGGTGGATGCAGAACAAGAAGAAGATGACTCAAAGATTCCAAACTAACCACAGCCAGTTACTGCAACTAATGGACGTCAAGATGACCAAGTTGTTATGCATTTGGGTCATGTAATTAGAAAGCCAGTACTGTTTAGAGACACTTAACCGACTGATATGTACTGAACTTTAAACACAGTATGATAGTATATATTTTGTAAATGGTAGGAATGTGAATCTAAAAGAGTGAGAAGTGATGGAATGCCAAAATTGTATTATAATGTTTTACGTGGAGCCATGGGTAATATACCTTACCCAAGCTGGCATTAGCCATACCTGGCATTGCATTAAAATATCTTACATCTCTGGTATCTTTCTGCATGATGGAAGTGCTGTAGCCATTTCAAATCTGGTGCAGAAGCCTGACCTGCTAGTAGCTGCCCTGAAACCTACTGTATATAAGGAGTACATGACAACTGTGGTGCAACTGAGTACGCCACACACCTACTGAATGGTCTGTCAGGCCTTTCCAGACTGGACACTGCTGATCCCAAGACTATTGAGTGGCTAAACATGTGTGATATCTACCTAAGCCTTTCTGAGAATTTTAACATTTTTTTTACTTACTGTGGCAAACGGCCAGCTTCACCCTAGTGGGTCTCGCAATTTGCCTCTTGTAGTGGGCCAGGGCATCACCAGTTACCCCTGTCTCCCCAGGGAGGGGGATAAGGACCCAGGCCCACCCGCTCCTCCGGGTCCCAGTCCAGGGGCCCTCTGAGTAGCAACTATGTACTTGCAGCTGCAGTCTTTTCCCCTGGGCTATTTCCCCCCGCCCCCTCTCTGTCCTTCTGGCTTCATGAGCCCAGTACCTTCCTCAGAGCTCTGCCTCTCTTCCACACACCACTGTACTCCGTTCTGTTCCTCTTCACAACTCCACACACACACACACACCCCTCTGCTCAGTAGCACAGCACACCTACTCCTCCAGCTCGTGCACTGTCTCTCAGGAGCAGAGGATTTTTATCAGGCACCTGGCTGGGCCTTAATTGGCCTCAGCTGCCCCTAACTGCCCTCTGATGACTCTGGCTACTCTACAGAGAATAAAGCCCGGATCATTCTGGCACTTACGTACTGCCCTTCTACTGCTCTCCTGCTGCCCTGTGCCCCCGCTATACCACATTACCCATTTCAGTTTTTTCTCCTTACTTTATATTTTGTATTTTAAATCCTTTTTTTCATCTTTGTATCACTTGTACATCCACTAACAATAATGAGAACAACTATTCTGTTCACCCTACTCTGCATTATCAAATTGCTGAGACTTTGTAGTGGTTTGGTCTCTTCCAAGTTATTCGTAAAACACCCATTTCTGCAGAGTCTAAATGCCTTATGGCTGTAACTAGTTGTAATGATTTCCAATAGCTTGTGTATTATACTGAAGTTTTCTTTTAACTTTGGTAGATTTTTCTGGACACTACTTAGTTAAATCTGAATTAATTAACAAAAGCAATCATAATTAATTGATAAATACCATAGTTAAATCCATGAAACAATAAACCATTGCAAACACTAACACAAGTAAATATATGCGGGAGTATTCATACTGGATTTCCATTCCTTGCATTTTGAAAAGGTCTTTTATTATTCACACAACGAAATTGTCAAATAGCTACAAATGTTCATGTATCATTTGCAAACAGAAAAAAAAAGGATTTGTCTAATTTATAAAGCTTAAAGTATCCAATCAGGGAACAGAAGCAATAACATGTAACTAATTATGTGGCATGAATACAAATAGCAACCAGTTTGTTAATAGATCTTGGGCTCTAGTCTGTTCCCTCAAACAATTGAGGCTAACAAGCAAATTTGTAAAACTTCTGACCTGTTTGTGGCTAATTTGGGAACAAAAAAGGAGCTAAGTGTGTTGGAGAAGTTATTCACAATTCACAGTTCAATCAGTTCTATCCCTAGGTATTTAATAATTAGGGGACTAGCCTAAGCATGACAGAGTATCCCTTTGTGGTCTGAGGGGAAGTTACCATGGGTTGAAAGTTGACTATTTAGGAGATAAATGAGTTATGTACAGAGAGAAAGAAGGGTTTATGGCTGCTGGGAATTGGGACTGTGTTGTGGCTGTTGCCTGGATTCCCTACTGGAAACCCACCTCTCATTGTGGTCTTGGCTTCTTCACTGCCAGTTCCTGAGTCGTCTCTCAAGTGGGAAGCAATGGAAGGAAAGGTGTGAGTCACTGAGTGGTCATGTTGTGGTCAAAAAGGAACTGGCACAGAACCCAGAGTAGCTCCATTCCAGGAGGGGAGCTGGTGGCTAAAGGGAGGCAGCTCAAGAGGGTGAAGCTCTTGGCCTGCTCTGGGGAATAGAAGCAGTTTTGCTGTTGCTTGGAGGAAGATAGAATAGTGGTGGAGGTGAAGTCATATTCGAGTGTGGAGAAGTGTTAGGAGTTGGGGGTTCTGCTTATCGTAGAGAATGGGAAGGACAGAAGTCAGCCCCTACTTTACTTTAGCCATTGGGTGATTGCATTAAAAATTCCCACCCATTTAGGGTCTGCTTTTGATGCCACTTATCCAGGTTATAAATCTGGAGTAATTAATTCCAGTTTAAGTGAGATCAGAGTCAGGTTTATGAAGGACAGCAATTGATTCCCTCCCTATCCTATGGGGAGAATGCATTTTCTCCTCTGCTCTCTAGACAGTGTGCACAAAAGAGCCATTAAAAATATTGACAGATTTTTATAACTTATTTCCATCAAACAATCCACACATTGGGCCTGAGCATTAGTAACAGTGACTGGCCAGAGTGCCTCACTAACATTTAACTAGTCAAGCTCCATTGCACTCCATTGGAACCGTGTCAAGGAGACAGAAGCTATTTAATTAGATTGAAGCAAGAGACAGCAACTGTTGTAGATCTTTCTTTGCTGTCTTTGAGGCCTTTGCTGTCCCTGCTCAGTGTAATGATATCTTAATGTTGGAAAAGCAGAGGAACAAACACTCTGTTGCGCCTCGTGCACATGAAAAATGCAGAGGAAGGCTTGTAATGGGTGAATTTAATAGGCATGTGTAATGGACCCCTCTGAGTTGGGTTTCTATTGCTTCCGACACTGCAGGTAAACCACCAGATGATGTTTTAGCTATATATAGACAATTCCTATTGAGACTTAGCTGCAGAACTACACAAAGTGTGTGTGGGAGGAATATATTTGCCAGCCTATTTGCTAAATCTGACTGCTGATTGGACCCATCCACATCTGTACCCTCTTCTATTGGCTTTTCTAAAATATGCAGATGAGCAGTGTCTCTTGGCACAAACATTTAGTGAGAAATCTTTACTTTGTGAAAATGCAAGTATTGACATATTAATAAACATTCACCCCAAAAGAGCTGGCACACCCAAGCCTTTTTATATAACACGAGCTTTGTGTGTTTGGGACTGAGAACCAAGATCTCCTGTCTCACAATCTTTTTCCAGTTTGGCCACTTCCCTATTGTAGGCAAGTCACTTGCATGCTCTGAGCCTCAATTTCTCCATCAGTGACACTGAGATATAAATATCAATCTATGTAAAGTATTTTGAAATGATTGGATGAATGGTGATATCTAAATATAATATTTTTACTGCTGTAGCTCATCAGCCTTATAATAATACAAAGGTGTGTGCGTCCAGCCACAAAAAAAGGGGGAATGGATATTAATTACTGATCAATTGCAAAAAGTTACACACTACATCTACTGTACATCAGTATCCACGAGAGTGAATCATAGATAATAATCTCACTAGGAAGACCACAGGATATGACAAGAATTGGCTACTTACAGGAAGCAGTTACTTAAAATGTCTTGTTCTCAGTGTGAGGTCTGACTTTTCTTTGCTTTGAATCACATTTTGCAATAAATATTTGTGTTTTTCCTTTCACAATACATATTGAATAATTACATAGTTACAAAGGTATTATACACTGAAACTGCTCTTCCCCGGGCAGTGGTTACTGAATCACTTCTTTTCTGTGACCATCATTCCCTTTCTTTTCCCTCCTTACAGTACAGTACTTGGTATCAATTGTGCTTTCAGTACTGCTGGGAGTAGCAGGTGCTCAGCTCCTCTTAGCATGAGTATAATCGTTCTTTCTTTCTTTGGCACTTGAAGCAAAAGACCAGCATCCCTAGTGCTCTCATCTTCTCTTCTGATTTCACTCCTAGTTCTTTAACTGTTATCTTTATAGTTTTCGATGGAAGTTTTATATTAACTCTTTCTCCCTGCCTCCCAGGATCGCCACAAGGCTGCTGTATTCCTAGCTTCTTTAACAACTCCAGCTCCTATTTCCCTCTGGGACATTCTCTTAGTAATTTCAATCTCACCCATTGCTTCTTTGTGGTTGACACTGAACTATATATCTCCCTGAATCTTAATCTGATTGTTTTATCTGTCTTTCTCTGGCTGTCTCGCTTTGTCAGCTACCAGCTATATCCCAGCTGCCAACTACAGAAGACTTTGGAGAATGAAGATCTCCTGGGTAAGTCCTCTTTGGAGGTAATTTTGATCCTGAAGTTTATGTTTCCTTCCTTATCGCTCTTCTTTGTATATCACCCTATTATAGTCTCTGGACTATTGCTAGAGTTCATCTTTGTTTTCACCTTGGCTGAAACCCTTCTTCCTACCTTATGCCTGGATTCAGCAAACCACTTAAGCATGCATTTAGGAATGGAGGCCTTACTTTCTTCCTATATCATCTAAAGCTCTTATGTTCTCAGTACAGAGTGGTAACCCCAGCACACACCAAGACAGGTTACCTGCCACACTAAAAACTATTTCCAAGATATTACAGTTTGCCATAATTAACTCAAACAACAGAACAGCAACTATCTTCAAATCCATGTCTTGTGTAGCATTGAACCATCATCTGTGCTTAACAAATAATAATAAATCATATTTCGTTTTACTTCTTGTTATTATTTTTTGTTCTAGTAGCATTTACAATGTGCTGGGTTCTGGCCACACAGACAAGAAGATACAGTCTCTGCCCCAAGGAGGGTCGATCTGCGAAGGTGTTTGCATATGTCCATTAGCTCATATCATTCAATGTTCTCTTTTCCACAGTAGGTGGCGCCTCGGTTTCTACATTACTATAATGTAATCAACCTGCAAAGACTTTTTTTTATTATTATTATTGATTATTTCAGTCCGTAGTTGAAGTAGCTGCTATGCCACAGATTTTTTTAACAAACTTTTATTTCTTCCGTCTCATAAGTTATTCCCAATGTACACCAGAAAAACAATCATTTACAACAAGGCAGTTATCTAGGCGTGCAAGTGACATTATCCAGGGCTGAGTAGGGAAGAATCATGGCACATCCACTTGGAATGCTTTAACTTTCTTAAAGACAACAAAGAGTTCTCCACTACCAGTTTCCATATTCTCTCAAACAACTCCATATTATAACCAGAGCAATAATTATAACATCTTTAGACTTTTCCCATGCACTCCTAGCAAATAGGAATACAGCAGACACCACCTTGGCCCCATTGATGTCAATATGAGATTTGACATTGAATTCACTGGAGTTAGTATTTCACCCTGTTCAAATCAAATCCTGTGCGGTAATGTATTCACCTTTGAGTTGCTTACTTTAAATAGATACTGAGTAGAGCACATAATTATCTCCAAACTAAGCTTGCTCTGCCTCACCCTGCTGCTTAATCCACACACATCTGATGTATCAGGATTGAATAGAGGGCCTGATTCTGCAAGACACAAAGCACTTCCTTTAAGGTGCTGAGTGAGGGCACTCAGCACCTCAAAAGTGGTATTCAGCCCATTGCAAGATCAAGTCCTACTCATACTTCAGAGACATCTCGGCTTTCTTCCCTTTAACCACAAGGAGGCGCTTTCAACAAAGAGAGTGGCTAATTACTCTACTGGAATAATTTCTTCTTGTTCACTTGGTCTTCCTAAATTCTTGCTCTCTAAACTTCAGGAGATCCTGAATGCTGTGGCCAGCTGACTACACACACGGTCACTCACCTCCTTCTGCTACTTGTAGTGGCTTCCTGCCTACCTCTGAGGCCATTTCCAAAATGTCCTTCCAGCTTTCAGAGCTTTCTATGGGCTTGCTCCATACTGCCAATCTGACCTTCTACCAACTTGTTCCCCGTCCACTTCTCCAATCTTGGCCCCTTCTCAGTTGCCTCCCTGCAATTCTCCAGAGCTGAGTCACTCTCTCTCATGCTGCACCATCTACCATATCTGGAATTATCGCTACAAGCCACCACTGAGTCATTCTTTAAATCTCAAATTAAATCTTCCTTTCAACATTTAGCCTATGAACATCTCTCACCACAAAGCATTTTATGATACTGTGTGTGGCAGCTGCTATTTACAAATGAGACACACAACACTTTATTGCACCAACATTTCCATCCCCAAATTTCACTGCATTTCCCTGTTTGTTAATTGTTTGTCAGATATCCTGGAAAACACTTGTGATCAATGCATAGATTAAATGATAACTTTTCAAGGACAATACCGTAAGAATAGATTCTTTGGTATAGTGCCGTCTCCAACTAGTGAACCACCAGAAGAATCTGGGCCTGAATGCACCATCACCAGCCTGGAGAGGAACACCGTAAGATAAGAGCAATCCTCCAGTGACACTGCACCAGCAGAGGGACTCATCTATCTTTTCTTGTCCTTGTTGGTGTAGAAAAGAAAAATGGGTTTTGTTGCAGCAAAGGGGACATGACTGGGACACACCTGTGGAAGTGGAGACTGCTGTTTCGCTGATATTTAGCTGGGCTTGCCTGCTACGTTGTGAGCCTGGCTGCCAGCTGCCTTGCATCCCATGTGGCCATTTATGTGCAAAGTAGATATAAAATGTTAGTGCTTCTGTGAGTGAGTGGGGATGTCCAGTAGTTAGGGCACTAGCCTCAAACATGGGAGGCCAGGTTTGGTTCCCCGCTCTTCCATAGATTTTGTGTGTAACCTTAGGCAAGTCTTTTTCTTTGTGCCTCAGTTCCTTAACTACAAAATGAGAAAATAGCATTTCCCTGTCTCCCAGGGGTATTGTGAGGATAAATGTGTAAAGATTGTGAGGGGCTCAGATACTGCAGTAATGCGGGGTCATATAAGTACCATAGGTAGAATTCTGATTTGACAACCACTTTCCACAGTTGAAAATTATTATATAACTGCAAGGCAGTGGTGAATTTGGCCACTAGCCTGGAGCAAAGTGACACAGCAGAAAATAAAAATTTGAAGGTGAAAAGGTGGGGTTGTTTTTTTTTTAAATATTAAAGTGTTGGTAAGTCTCACTCCTTGGAGCATTAAAATGCTCTGCACACAGGTCAATAAATAGCGAGTCTTTCAAATGCACCTAGATGGCTTGCCAGTTTGTTTTCCAACAGACAGAGTGATGCCAGGTTCTCTTTGCAAAAACTACAGCAAAATATTGACCAGAGAAAGCACTGCAGCACTTCAGATGATTTCCAGCTTTTTCAATATCCAATTTTAATACAGCAATAGTTGTGGGGACCTTGGCCAGGCCGTAGCTGTTACAGATTGTGTCTGTATTTCCAGACTATAAGGTCGAGTAGGTTCCAAGGATTCAGCGATCAGCTAAAACAGTGTTTCTCAACAACTGGTCCGTGGACTGGTGCCAGTCCCTGAGATCTTCCTGATCCAGATTATGAAGGCAGCAAGCCTGCCCCTTTTATCAAAAAGGTTGAGAAACACTGAGCTAAAATTCACTCAACTTGAATTTTGGATTTAAAGGTCCTAGTTTAGGAACTATTTTCTGAGGGAGGGATACGTGTGTTCTCAGATCCTCTTCCCAGTCCTCCCATGAGTTACTCCCTGTGCAATTCTATTTACTAATTTCAGTTCATCAACAGCACCTGTCCTGAACACGAGGCGCATCACAAAACACATTTCTACAGATGGGATGACCTGGGATGACTGCGGGAGGCTGAAAGAGGCTCATTCCAGAAATTCAGTAGGGTTGCAATTAGATTGCATATGCTGAGGGAGGGGCAGGGAGGGAGTTGCTTGAGACAGTGTGACACAAAATTCTCCATCCATTCACAAGAAGCTATGCCCAAGGGATGGGCTTCATCTGTGTGCAAACATTAGGGTCAGTGCAGGGATGGGTGGAGGGGAAGCAGCTTGCACCTCCCTTACTCAGCGTTTCTCAGGGTCAGTGCAACTCCTGGAGCAGGCTAAAATAGTTTCAAAGGCTGCCCTAGTTTGCATTCCCTGCTGCCATGGCACCCCTGAGGGCTTGAGGCAGCTGAGAATTGCTGTGATATAGGAAAGCCTTGGTCATGACTCCTCCCACCCCCTGCCACTCCCTGACCTGCCCAGGAACAATTTCAACATGTCTCCTGTGCCTGTGCCATTAGTGACACTGGTGGCTTTGTGTCTGGTGAAATGTGTGGATGCTATTCTTTGGGAGGGCTTCACACTTGGGCTATGACTCCCTGGCACCAGTACAGCTAGTGGGAAGGTGCTGTAGGGCCACAGTAAATAGATCCCTATGTGTATGGCTTCTTCAGGATTTCCACGCTCCACTGGCCCAAGGGACTGAGTAATGAAATTCAGGTTTTAACTCAGAGCCTCCATGTGATGGCACGTTGTGCCAGTGGATCGGGTTTTTTCCCATCCTCATATAAAAGCATTATCTAGATGCATTCTGAGGGTTTGTTTAAAGTGGAGGTTTTTTAAAGTCATCAGGTATTGACCACTGCTAGAGGCAAGATCCCTAATGTGAAGGTCCGATATTTGTTGCTGCTAAACTAATATTTAAAAGAACTTTGCAAAAAACGTGCACTACATTAAGGACCAACCAACCACTTATCTAACCCCATCCAGGATGGCTATAGCTCCATGCTTTGGCAGGACTCTGCCAGCTGATATGAGGTCACATCACTTTGGCATGGAAGCCAGTGACTGCAGAAGGGCAAGATAGAAGCTGTGAATTCTGTGATGGAAAAAGAAACGAGGAAGATTTAAGGTCTTAATATGCTATTTGCCCCACTTAAGCCTCATCTACATTAGGAATTAATTTTGCATTGGCATAGCCACCAGTGCAGATACTGCATTGGTGTGGCTCAGCCTGGCTTCAGACCCTGGTAAATGCTGCAAACCAGGATAAGCCACACTGGTGGGCCCCTTTTTATATCAGTGTAACAGATTTACAAAGACTCTCTAATGTAGATAAGTCCTTAGCCTTCCTTTCACAGGGCTCAAGTGGAGAGAAGTTTGACCCTTCCTTTTGCATCTGATCATTACACAATATTAGCATAAAAAAAGAGAGCTCTCATTTAAACACAGACTGTGTAAGGAAGAATCATATCTTTTTCCTTCAGGAGGAAACCACAGACAAAGTGGTGTGGAGTTAAATGCCACCTTCCTTTCTGCAGCTGTGCTAATCAGGTACAGCTGAAGCCAGTTAAGCTCAGAGCCTTAAAAAGGAGCTGAGCACACTTCACCCAAATCCCAGGAGGTAGACTGAAGCATGAGTGCATCATGGTTTATGGGGGTTGGCTTGCTACTTTTCCTTTGGTGTCTGTGTTAGCTATTAAGCTGCATGAAGGGAATAGACAGAGACTATGGCTAATAGACTTTGCTGAAGTAGAAGGGGGAACCACTATAAACAAGCTATAACAGCAGGAAGGGTTTTTTCAGATTAACAGGAGACTCCTGTTCAATTTCTCTGCAGCAGCATGAACCCAACCTCTGGCTTTGCTGCAGGTGGAATTATGCTAGGTTGTTCTATAAACAAGGAATAACCATGTACTTGTGGGTTATTTTAAATGAAGGGGAAACCAGCACAACAAAGAACAGAAGTAAGCTCTCTATGAGAGAGCACAGTGGGTGTCTTTTCCTTGTACAGACTGCAGCAATTCTCAGAGCAGAAGGGCTGCTCTCCCTGCACAGAAACTGTAAGCTGCAGAACATAAAGAATGACAGCATCCTGGTTTCCCAGCTACACACAGGCTGTACTCCAAACAGCTGTCCTGTAATTTAAAAAGCTTAGGTTTATAGGAGGCCTTCACTTCAGTGACACTGCATGAGGGGAGAGGGAGAAGACATAAGTTTCATAGCTGCATAGCTCTCAAAACACACTGTAGCCGGGTGAGGGTGCACACTCCTAACTCAAGATACGCCAGAAAAATCATTTTTTTCTGACACAAAAAATACTTCTATTTGGTTTCTTCACAGATAAAAATCCCCAGGCTTCTAATTTTTAATGGGCTTGTTAGTTATGTCAAAATTTTATAGTCACTGATATTTCCATGTCAAGAGGTTGGAATGTATCAAGTTGCTAAGTGGGCAAATGTTTGTCTATAAGAATATTAGACAAGCCATAGCAAAGTATCTCCTTTTCTTTAAGAGCTCATGCTTCAGCTGGCATGGCTTGTAATGACTACTTTGTATAGAGCCTCTAATCTACTCCATCTTTAAGGAACATGGGTGAGATAGAATTAAACTGCCATGCATCTGTGTATCTATCATTGTTCTCATGTAGGGAGAACATACTCTGTGCCTCCCTGGCCAAAAGGCTCATTCCAGGTCCCAGGCCATTTACGTTAATATATGTAACAAAAGCACAACAGCAGCATCATGCCTGAATTTGTTTGTTTGCATTAAACCCTATTTTACTAATGCTCATTATTAATCAGGAAAGCAAGAATTTGCTGCTGAGAGCAGACAAGCATGGGGAGAAAGTTTAGGGAAGCAGGTGCTCTCCTGATGCCTGCTGATTGAAATGGGACATCACTGAAGTATAATCATTTATGTAGTATATTTACATAACGTTGTCTGTGAAGGACACAGCTACAATGCAATCAGTGCTATATAGTTTAAAGTGTAACTGAAATGTATTATAAAGTCAGCTGTGGAAAAGAACATATGGTACAGCTTGCCACCCAGCTTATAGTATTTCTTCAAAAGCCATTTTTCTTACAAAAACTAAGACATATTATCACTCAAATTGTAAGTAACCCATTTACAGTGCATAGTCTACTCTCTGAGTCAGACACAAGATCAGTAATAACAGCTGTGAAGGGGTTTTTGTTTGGTTTGGTTTGGTTTTTGTTTTACATTCTTGAATCTGAAAACTTAGCCCATTTTTGCTTGAGCAGCTAGTCTCTCTCCTCCTATCAGTTTTGAAAAATCCTGCTAAACACGGATGCTGCCTCTTGCCTTCCGTAGACTTGCATGCATAGTTCAGCTGTTCCCAGCATATAGTATGTATTTATCATTGCCAGACAGACATCGTTGTGGCTGGAAGCGCGAATGTGATGCTCTGATGTTTCCTTTAAGCCAGGGCAGGTAATGGATTGCCTGCCACTCAGCGCAATTTAAGACAGAAAGCGAGTCCAGTGGGGCTGGGCTGAATTTATGCATAAAATCCTTGGAGAATCAGGGGGAGTCCCTAGAAATATGAAATATTTACTATGGTTATTGAATTCTTCCTTCCATCTTCTGCATTACCTGGAAGAACAGACCCCCCCGCCCAGAACAGAAAAGTTCTTCAAACAGCTCATGAGAACTTTACAGCTGTTAACATTTTGTCACCCACATTTCAATGCAGTTTTTTAGAGTTTCTTTTAGAAACCATTCATTGTAAGTGTTCTCTGCACAGTTATAAGGTCAAGGTTGTTCCTTTGGAGCACGAGGATTGGAGGAAGGTCAGAAAAATATTTAACCGAAGAAATGATGCACTGAACTGTCAGGAAAGTAGTGAAGCAGAGCGGATGGGCTGTGTTTGCAAGCTCATTTGCATCATGAAGGCTTTGGTGTTGCAGACCCTTTATAAGATCCTGTTCTTTTGTATTTATTGTTTTATTTTTTTCTCACCCTCCCACTCCTCCACCCCCTTTTTTTTTTTTTTTTTTTTACAATCAAATTCAGAGCTCGTGGAATTGGGTGCAACTGCAATAAAAATCAGTTTACATTAGGTCTGAATAAGGCCCATTGTTTTAAAGCTTCTATCCCATGTAGCCCTTTATCTGTGCCCCTGAGGGTTCGTTTGACTAAGAGGTAGAGATGGACCCCTTTGCACCCAAAGTTCAGCTCCGCCTTCCCCAAAGTTAGGATCTGAGGCTTTGGTTCTGTCCCATCTCTAGTAAGAGAGATCAGTAGGTGGCTTGATAGCCCTGATAACGCATAAAATTCTGTTTAAACACTGAAATAACACTTGGCAGAAGGAGAAATACTATGGAGCCCATGGTAACTTTTGGTATTTCATTGTGATGTAAACACGTTTCAACAAGTGCTTGGTAAGAACTGGAATCTGCTTTACAGCTTTTTGCCAGTTTTCCCTTATGTTCTTCTCCCATAATACCAGCATAGAGAAGCTTCTGAATAATATCAAAATAACCAAATCCACAGCAACTAAGCTATGAAAAGAGGGAATCTGATTTCAGGCCCGCAAACATGCATGTGAATGACTTTTCATTCACTGGAAGACACAGTGAAGTCAATGAGGCCCCACTTGTGTGGCCCAGATTGCAGGAAGAGGACCTAGACGTGGAAAACACCTGCTTCTCAGTTGATAAATCTATAGGAAGTGAGAGGGAATTTAATGAGGAATTCCTGATAATGTATATGTTTGATGTGCCATGGAGCTAACAAATGGAATGCTTTGGTCTTTGCATTTGAAACTGGAGAGGATATAAGAATCTGGCATTATCTCTGTCTTTTCTCAAGGGAGTTCAGTCCTTTGTGACAGTGCAGTTTTGGAGAAGGGGCTCCAGTACTCATTACCATTGGTAACCAGATCACATTAAATGTCAGACAGATGGGCCCTATCAGCAACAAACACATTTACGAGATCAATCATGCTTAAAGAGTCTGCTTAGAAATAACTGTGAATGAATGGCAGACTAGGCCAAAACCATACCAGCAAAACAGCATGTTCATTGTCAGATTCATGATGGTGAGTGAGGATGGAGAAAATCCTGCTACAATGTCTGGTACGCCCTGCCCTTCACTGCATTGCTCCCTTTAACCACCATTGTGCATGTACATTTCTTACTGCTATTAAACTCCTGTTTAGATATTGGTGTATCCTTCCCCACTAAACAGAAATAATTACTGCAACATACTGTACTACAGCTATCCATTTATTTTTGTTAAGGAACTTGGCTGCTCTTCAATGTATAAGTTCAAAAGCATGGAAACAAGAATTTCACACTGTAATGTGCTGACATCATAAGCCCTCTGATAAAAAGAACTTTAACCTGATTAGGGAGAGGTATAGCCATTAACATACTCCCATGTGTCAGTGTCCAGTGAAGGGCCACACAATTATTCGAGTGTTTTCCTATCTGCCGGAGCTTACTAAGGTCATACAACCATCCCCCCCAGATTTTCCGGTGGTGCTTCATTTGTCCAAACCTTTCTTCAACTCGAGCAGTGTCAATGAGTAAGCAAAAAAACTCCCTCTTGAATTTTTCTTCTGAGCTTCCTATCACCTCATCTTTGCCCTTGTAACCAAATTATCTCTTCTTCCAATGAATACAAGTTTCCTTAAAGACAGGCTCAACTTCTAAGTTTTCCACCATTCTTTGGCAGCAATGATGGCGTCTTCAAATCCCTTGTCTGTGTAGGCCACAACAAAATCAAGGCAGCTTCTCATCAATGTGGTAGCAGTCGTGATGTCCATCGACTGAGTTTGTAATAGCTTGCTTACAACATTTACTTGGAACAGGATATCGTGCCAAGCCACAACTGAGTCCGAACATTTGAAATCAGTGATCTGGTTTGCCAGGCTTTGTGCCTCGTGTCCGATTCCAGCATCAGCTTTACTCGACTGCATCAGTTCCATCAGGGCACTGTAAACCTCAGTAACCTGGTACCTCGCTAGCCTTATACTGTCAATGTGGCTCTCACAGGAGGTGTCACTTAGCAGCTTCATGGTCAGATTTGTAACATTGTCTGTGAGGTTCTTCCACCTGATAGTTGATTCTGAAAACAGGATGTCTGTCCTTTGCAGTACTCTGAAGAGAGGTACTGAATCTAAAGATGATGATGCTACATCAGACACAACTAGGTTGAGGGAATGGCAGCCACAACGCATGAAGAAAGCTCTTGGATTCAGTACACGGATTCTTGCCTGGACACCACTGTTTTTTTCCTTCATGTTCACGCCGTTGCCGTAGCCTTGGTCATGGCAGTCCTGCTCTCATTCAAAACATCCATAAACAGACTGTTAGGCCTTTTCCAGGAGAGTCATCCACAGACTGGAAACAGATAAAGTATTCCTTTATTTGGCTACAGCCATTCTCATCATCAACAAATCTTACTGTAAATGACATCTTTTCACTGTGACGAATGTCAGGAGTGCAGTCCATTATTACAGCAAAGTACTTCTTTTTGCTGAAAGGCATCAATACGTTATCAAACACCTTCCTTGCCATAAGGTCAATCAATTCATTTTGAATGGTTTTGCTGCAGTAATGGTCCATACTTTCTTTATGAAGTTCTCAACATAGGTGCTCACGCATGACATTGTCATATTTCCCAAGCAGCTCTACCAAACTGTGGAAATTAACATTATGTTCAGTGAGCAACTTATCCGATGAGCCCTGGAAAGCCAAATTATTTTTTGCAAGGAACAGGGTAATTGAGATCAGACATTCAAGCACATTCTTCCAGTGCTGGGTACCTACATTAATAATGTGCTAGTTTTCTGTGTCTATGCATTTATTCATCTTGAGCCTGGACTTGACCTCCATCCATTTGGAGTAGGCTGTAAAATGGCCAGGTGACTTTTCATGTTGCTTCAGAGCATCAGCTAAGTTGTGCTAGTAATTATACTGGAAAGCACAAGCAACAATTTGGCATTCTTGTGAAATATTTTGCAACAAGAACAGAATAGTCAGTTGATTTTTAGTAAACTAGCCAACACTGTTTCAGTTTCTCACCATTCTCAAGCACTTTTTCGCAGTTACTGGAAAAGTCATATTCTCAGTTTTGTCCAGCCCATTCAAAATCGCATGATCAATATCAGCCGAGTTTAGGATCACCAGCCATAAAGCGGGATCTGATCTATTGATTTGTGGCGTGCAATTTTTCTCACTGCTGTTTCTGTCATCATGTGGGGCTGATTCTTCTTTATCGTTTCTCTCCTTTTCGTATAAAGGAGATTTTTCTTTGTCATCACTCTCCTTTATGCCTCCAAGAAAACTGGATGATTCTTCATCACTTTCCTCACATTTCCATTCTTTATCTTCAGGTAAATCTGCTAATTGCTTAGTAATAGGACTTCCATCATTTATGCTTTGCTCCTCAATTTCTTCTGCACTGGGACCATCGCTACTTCCTGAAGCCCAGTTTATATTGTTCTATTCCACATATTTTCCCATCAAATTTGCCCCTTGCTGCAAACTAGATTTCAGTTGGGCTTTTCGCTTCCTAAACTGAGCTCCTGAAGACTTCTTTAGGGGCATCTTTTATCTTCTACAGGTTAAAACAGACAGTATTAGGGAGATGAAACATCTGTATTTCGTAGTCTTAGAAAGTCATCAGATATTATGGGTTGACTATGGCAAAAGTAGTAACAGGTATTTCTTTTATATGGTTGCATACATAAGGGTTCAATAGATATCTCTGGCATCTCATTAAATATGTCCTTTATTAGTTGCTATGTACACTCTTCATGTCTTAAAAAACAAATACACTTTCACAATTACATAATAAAACAAGGTTCACAATATCACAGCTGGGCTCTCACTTCACTTCAGTTTGTTCTTATATCTCACTGACTGACTGGCTATGCCCCACCCCTTATATATCCAAGAGGGCTTGGCTGATGACATTCTAGGAGGTTCAAGGACATGTAGTGCTCAAAAAGTCTGAAAGATTCCAGAAGATTGTACAAAGCTCCAGAAAATTCTAGGTTGTTTGTGAAAAATGACTCCATTTCTGAAACATTTTACTTCAAACATTCTGTTTTCCCTTTTGTCACGAACAACAAAAATAGCACCCTGAGCCTGGTGCCCCCAAGACCAGCATGCCAGACAGTCGCCTGGGATACCTGCCCCTAAATCCGGCCCTGCACCATAGCTTCTCTAACTCTGGGCTTTAATGCAGCAGGAACCGCCCATTGCACTCAAGTTGTGTGTAGAGCTGCAGTAACTTGTGGATAATGATTATCCATCGTGAGCTACTTGCTGGTAGGAAAAAAATACTAAACATTTGATTGAGGAGCCACACTCTTAAGTTTCAGGAATAAAATGAGATCACATCAATAGCGCCTCATGAGTAAATTGGCATCTATATTTCCTGTGAATTAAGAAGCAAAACACAAAAAACTGAGTGGATGAACAATCCATCTCAGTCGACTCAGGAAATGATGGGGTGCCAAGCAAAAGACTCAAAGATGACTCTGCTAACCATCTGAATAGGAGCCCACTAGTTGCAGTTCTTAGGCTGAATTCTGACCCTTGCAATGGGAAAGTAAGCACCATGTGCACCCCTGACACTCACATATGATATCTTTTGCACTAGTCTGACCATTCAGCCACTCCATGGTCTTGGACAATTGGAGCCTCAGAAGGAGACAGAAAGTTTATGAAACTATCTCATAAGTCAATCTATTTTGATAAAGAATCCAAATCTTGTTGAAAATTCCTTGCTGATTACTTCCCGTTCACTACTTTCTACATCAACCATCCTTTCAATGCTTCACATGGCCTTTCCTTCTTTCGAGGCTTAATAGATTTATTCCTAGCAGCAGAAGTCAGACTGTGGAGAATTTCCAAGACTATCCCTAATAATTTTGCATCTTGCAAAGGAAGGGAGACATTAAAATGAGCACTTTGATTCCTTTTCTTTTGCAAATATTTGCAGACAGCTTTAAAAAATGAATTATTTTGCACTGGTGTTGCTGATGGATTACTATATCTGAACCTCTTTATCCAAAAATCAATCGAGAACAGATTACAGAGTTGTTTGTATCTTCAGAGTGGTAGGTAATACTAAATTGGAAAAGGAAAGAAGGGGGATATTGAACCTCTAGGGTTGGTCTACATTTGGATATTTTGCACTAACATAGGTACTAGTGTAGCTGCATCAGTGCAAACCATTAGTGTAGATATGCATGCCTGTGTAAATAGTGACTTGTACAAGTGCATCTTACCTTGATTTGGAGTCAGGGTTAGTCAAACCCACACAAGTCATTTTTTTACACTGGAGCAATGTATCTACTTTTGCAGCTACAGACACTGGTGCAAAAAATCCCAGTGTAGACCAATCTGTAGATCAATGATTCTCAACCTCTTTACCACTGTGGGCTACATATGCACCTCTCTGTGTGTTATGTGGCTGCATCCACACAAATTATATACTATCTGTACGACCTTGAGGATGTCACATGGGCCGCAGCTCTGTGCTGGTTGGGCCACAAGCAGCCTGAGGGTTGAGAAACCACAGCTCTAGATGCAAATAGAGTTGAAAAAATACAGGGCCAAAATTCTCAGCCAGTATAAATTGGTGTCCTTCCATTGAACTCAATAGACATCATCAAAGCTGCTTTGATCTACACCAGATGAAAATCTGAGAGCATGTGTGAAAAGAGCCTTCATTCAGTAAGTGTAGTTACACCAGAGGGATTTCTTTAAAAAGTATTTCATAGTTAAGAGTGTTGTGTGCAAACAAAGGGTTCTGAGCTATGTTCTATTTTTCTGGTCATACAAAGCAGGACTGCATTTACATTCTTAAAACAGACAGCAAAGAACAGAAGGGCCGTTTTGTTATTGTAGGCTTCTTTGACTTCTTTTTAAATTTCACTTTAGCAGAAAGAAAATGTACTCGTTTCCCAATTCTGCCTGTTGAATTATTCACTGAAAGTGTTCCACTGGTATTTTTCGTCTGCTAGAGAGCTTGTAATTCTAACAATTCCTTTTTGGTCTTGAGCAGTAATCAGAGTAATTAACAGTCCATTAAAGATCTCAACGAGCCAGTCCTAGACAGTGTTTGGGTGTGCTTGGGATGGAACAGGCCCTGCCCCTGAGTTGAAAGCTCAGCCAGAGGTAGATCCTAAGTAGAATTAATTCTAAATGATGTTCTGCCATATAGGTGGGGAGCTCTCATTGCACTGACCTCCTTTGTAAAGCATTTTGAGGTACAGATGAAAAGTGCTGTATGATAGCTAGGTATTAATTGCTGCTATTTTTTATTAATTATTAGGGTTACCATATTTCAGGTTCCCAAAAAGAGGACCCCGCTGGAGAAGCGGGAGAGTTGGAGGGAGGGTACAATTGGGGGTGCTGGAGGGAGTACCTGCGGTGGGGGTACTAACTGGAGGCGGGGACCGTGTCACTCCCTGTTACGGTGGCAGCGTGGCTGGCACAAGCTCAGGATGCAGCGACAGCTATCAGTCAGAGCGTCCCTGTGGGATCCCCCCCTGAGAATGGGGAGCCGGCAGGGTTGCCAACCTTGCATTTTAATTTTTACAGACATGAAGATCTGAAGTTGTTTGGTTTTTTTTACTGACACGGTAAACTTTTTACTGACATCACTAAAAGTACCATAAACAATACAATAATGTCACAATAATGTCACTTTACGTCACAGTCCTCTGTTGCCTCTTGTGGTCATACCTGGACACGTTTGCTGACCTGATCATTTCCTTTCTTGGTCTGAAGTTTGTGTGGTTTTTAATTGCAGTCTTCACTGTCAGAATTCCATCCAGCATTTCTGTGGACAGCTGATTTATGTCTGTTTTTAGGAGATTCATTTGAGGAAATATATGTTCCCCTTGTGCAGTACTGTGTGGCAAAGCCAATATATTCATGGAGAACCTGGAAAGTGTAGGGAAGCATAGCTCTCCGCTGGGTGTTGACAAAAGTGACATTTGGTGCCAGTATTCATCAATTGTCAGATCTTCTTGAAAATCTGTTGTCTGTCACTTAATACGCCATTAATTCCTTTTCCAGTATATCATTCTGTGGGAACAGCATTGCAAGCTGGACAATGTTTTCTGAACTCACTGTACTTTTAAAACTTGATTGAAGAACTCCTACCAATTTCATCACCTTGTTAATTAGCCTACATTATCTTACACTATTCACTGCTTTTAAATAAAGCTGCAGCACATTCTCCTTGAACAGGTCTACAGCATGTTGGTTCTTTACTTCTTGTAGTTTTCTCTTGTGCTTTGCAGTTGCTTGAATCTGTGACTTCAAAATGTTGCAGATCCTCTGCTTTCAGATTAACTACAGCAGAGGGCACAATGAAATAGGCCATGATTGTTTTTAACAGTGTTACGCATTCATTGTGCAGCAAAGCAATATTTGGAGAGTTCTGTTGGCAAAGCTTGTTAAAGTTGACAAACACTGGTAATACGGTGGCCAAAAAAAGGAAATAACATTTTGTGACAAGATCCAACAGTAGCTGAGCAATTCATTCTACCGTAACTAGCCTGTCATTTTCATCAGTTGACTGAAAATAACTTACAAGGGCATCATACTGGTTTAGCACTCTTTGAACATACTCCAAAAGGCTCAGCCACCGAGTTATTGAACACAGCTTCAGTATCTTAATCATGCCTGCTTCAACAAGCGCTTGAAAGTCTTTCTAAAGTTGCTGCCTTTTGCAACTGTTTGAGACATGGCTATGAATATCTGTACACAATTTTTCCATGGTGTTTGGCAGCGCCTTGCAAGCATTGGAAGAGCAAAGGGCAACAATGTGACAGCTACAAAGAATGTGAAAAATATTAGGCTGCACTTCTTTGAATCTTGACAGCATGGAGTTTTTTGCCCCATTCATTACATTAGCTCCATCTGTTCAGAGTGTCATTACGTTTGATGGAGGAATGCCATTTTCTTTAAAGCATGACAATATTGCAGCAAAAATGGATTCCACATCAGCTTTGGAAATGTCCACTAAGCGATAGAATTTGTACTGTGCTTTTCCCATCTCATAATAGAAATATATTACTATAACAGCAACTTTCTGGGTTGTAGTAACATTGGTAGATTCATCTTATAGCAACGTAAAGGAATGTTTTTTTAGTTTATCCACCAGGTCTCTTTTTAACTCTTTGCTTAAAACATTCTTCACAAGCATTGACAACTTGGTCCTTTTGCAGTGCACTTCTTTGGCAATTTTTGAGTCAGCAAACCAGTCCCCCACACAGTCACTTTGGTCATCCATCAAACTTAAGGGCACTGTGACAAAGCTCTTCCTCTGTCTCAGTGGGTCCAGCACTTCCTTCTAGCAGTAGGTCAGGAAACTACTTCACCCTTTAGCATTCTTCTACCCTTAGTGGTGAGGAAGGGTAATACAGCCTGTCTAAGATGGCCGTTCCCTGCTGGCTCCCGGTCCTGTCTCTGGTTCTTACAGGTCCTTGCCTCTTTGCTGGGTCTCTTGCCCCTCCAGTGAATGGCTGGTATGGGGTGAAGGGGGCCTAGTACTACCCTCAACTCTGGGCCCCAACTCAGGGACCCTACAAATAGCAACCTCATGCTGTGGCTTCAGGAAAGCTGCTACCTTCTTTGGGTTACTTCCCCATTCCCCTTGACTTAACGTTCAGACCCTGCTCAGCAGGGGCCCTTCCTGGCCTCCTTGCCCTTTGATAGCCCCTGGGTGTGGCAGTGTCAAACCAAATGTCCAGTTCTATCTTCCCCTTCTGGCAGGGTCTTTCCTCTCAGTCCTCCAGACCTGGAAAGGTCCTTTGCCCTCTTCAGACAGGTTTTTCCCTCCCCCAGTCTTTGTACCTGCCAGGCTCTCCTCTCAACATTCTGCTCCTTCTCCTAAACCTTCCTGGTTTCTGACAGTGTCTTGCCTGCTCTCACATTCCCTGGTAGCTCACCTCACTCTCACAACTCCAGCCACACACTTTGTCTGGAGGGGAGGCTTTTAACAAGTCCTGGGCGGGGCCTTGATTGGCTCCAGGTGTGTTAATTAACCTGGAGTAACCCCTGCTCAGCTACCAGGGGAAAAGGGACTTGCTGAACCTGCGGCTGTTATATTGGCCTTCTAGCACTCTCTGGTAGTCATCTAGTCTGGCCCTGTCACAGCACATTATTTTGCACAACAAAAATTACCATTTTAAGTTCAGACTCTGTTACCTGCTGATGAAATTTTGATGTTTCAGAATAATCCTTCTTTGTTTTTGCAAGAAAATTAGCAATTCCTGATGGTCAGGATCAGGCTGCAGCAATACTGACGTGTTTCACGCTCTTGGCATGGTTCCTGATATCTCTCACAGCACCATGTTCAATGCTGAATGCCTTCTTGCTTCTATTATTAACATCGTGAATCCAGTATTTAAATTCAACGTCTTTACACCAGGAGGACTGAAATGAACAGTCCGTTTGCAGTGCTTTCGTGTTTACCTTTTTTCTGAGGAATTCATGTTTCCTCATTTGCCACATTTTTTCTCGACTCAGCCATGCTTACTGTGGCTGAGCGGAAGTGGGGCATACCATGTGTCTCTGAGGCTGGGTGCCAATGATTGTGTTTGCACCCTCTGTCCAACATCAAATGGGCTCCGCCTAGTCTGAGTGGAGGGGAGCCAAACACCTTCAGCCCCTGCCATTCCCTGGCTGAGGTGACAGCACAGCACTCGCTAGCAACCCTGCCTGCCCTGGACTTCACGTGCTTTACAGCCATAGCCGGCACCTGCTGGGAGGGGGTTCCCTGGGCCAAGGGCTCAGATCAGCTGCGTGGTGCAGAGGAGAGGTAGCACTGCCTGGGTGGAGAGATGGGGAGGGGAGAGGTGGAAATGAGGGTGAGGAGCAGGAGGAGGAAAGGGACAAATGCTGGGCCGTGGGACGGTGGGGAGTGATGGGGAAGGCTCCAGGGAGGAACGGTGGCATCGATCCCGCCACAGGCAAGATTGGGGGCTCCAGACACAGTGCCACAACCCCCCCAGGGAGCACTGAGGGGCCTGCCATGCATCTTACCTGGGACTGCGCCCTGCTGGTGCTCAGCCAGGCTCGCCATGTGCAGCAGCAACCGCCACCGCGGGAGGCACCAAGTCCGCTCTTGGACAGCCAACCAGGACATAGCTGAGCCAGCTCTCGCTAGTTGGCAGCTGGCCTGACATCCACAGGACAGTGCTCTGGAGCCCAGCTCACCTCTCCCCTCCCTGCTGCACTGTGCCAGGGTTCTCTGTCTGCCCTCCAGTCCCAGTCCTTCCCCGGGCCAGCGGGGCACTGAGCTGGGCCTGGAAGCAGGACACGGAGCTGCTGCTGCTTCCCAGTTCTCCTCCCTCAGCTGTCAGCCCCCACTGCCCCACCCCAGCCTGCCCACCTTCCCAGGCCGGCACCCGGAGGCCATGGCCCCCTCATGGCCCTCTGTCCCCCGTTGGTCTGCCACTTTTGAGTGTAGCCATAGGCAGCAGCGGCGGCAGCAGCTGGCAGCACAAGGAGTGGGAAGGCAGCTGGCAGCTGAGGTCGGCCAACGGGTGAGTGGGGTTGAGAGAGCTCGGGTAGCCCGAGGGCAGGTGCTGGGCTAAAGCAGGGGGAGCCGATGGAGCTGTGTGTGGGGCAGGTGCTGGGAGATATGGGCTAGTCGCGGGCAGAGTTAGTTGTGGGGCTGGTCCCAGCTCAGAGCTGGAGAGGATGATGAGCCTGGCATGGCACTGCCGGAGTCCCCTGAGTCCCATTCCCTGCAGGCTGCTCGGTAGCGCTGGAGGAGCGGTGGCTGTGGCGGGCGTCCAGGCCAGTCACAGGGCAGGATGGGGAGTGGGCTGCGGCTGGGCGGCGGGTGGCTGAGCTGTGGCCGGAGGAAGCAGCAGTGGCACAGTGAGCTGGCCAGTGCCGGTGGCTGGAGGTGGCCAGTGACTCCGGGAGAGCTCAGATTTGAAGCTTCTCCCCATGGGCTGGGATTCAGGAGGTGAGAGACTTTGAGGGGTGTGTCTTCATGGACCACAACTGAACCACAACACCTTTGGCAGATCTCCTGGATTGACCCCCCAGCGGACATGTTCTGTTTTTACTGACGTCTTAATTTATTTACAGATTTATGGTAAATTGCACATTTTTTTACTGACTGTCCGTCTGATGGACAGTTGGCAACCCTG
Organism: Mesoclemmys tuberculata; assembly: GCA_007922155.1. Lineage (NCBI taxonomy): Eukaryota > Metazoa > Chordata > Testudines > Chelidae > Mesoclemmys > Mesoclemmys tuberculata. Next base: position 68,289,133 of record ML675603.1, on the reverse strand, counting down.
GGGGCGTGGCTGGGTGGGATCTAGCAGTTGCAGCTGCAAGGGAATGGACCAGTCAGCTGCAGATGTAGGAGAGGGACCAATTGGGAAATGGACCATTCAGGGCTCTTTCTAAGCTACAATATCTGCTCTGCAAAAATCCCAGACATTTCCTGTTACTTGAAAAATCTACCAGGCAGAAGAGGGAGCCTCAAAAAAAAAAAAAAAAAAAAAGAGGCACTGTCCGAGAAAACTAAGCATATGGTAACCCTATTATTAATTGAAGGTCTCAGACTGGCAGAGGCTAAAAATACAGTGAAATTACTGGGTCTTATGCTGCATATTTGAAATGAACTGAATTTTTGTCGTTGATTTCAGTAGTAACAGGATCAAACCAATTGTCATCAGTCCTTTGTTGGGCGTCCACGGAAAAAGTATTTCATATCATTCAGCAGTGCCCCTCCTGCCAACTCAAAGAACTCGGGCAATTGACAACTGTCCAGCTTTCCTCTAACAAAGGGATTCATATGATGTAGGGAGGAATTGAAAGGGAATATGGAGGACTCTTAGGTCATTGACTTCTCCTAGTGCTCTACAAATAATCAAAGTTTTGGAACAAGAAGAAATTAGAAAACCTTTTCTAAGGCTCTTGTAGAGTAAAAGGTGGCCTATCAGGCCAAAGCAGAACAATCTTCATGGTGTGTCTTCAGGGATCTTACACTAGCAATTTCCCTAGTCAAACGGACTTTAATTTCCATACCCCCCTTCTCCAGCCTCATTAAAAATACACGTTACTGTGACTCAAATGGTACACACAATTACTTATGGTTCTCAAACACAGGAGCTGAACTGTAATCTGTATGTGTCTGCGGTATGCATAGAAAATTGACTAGCCAACACACAATATGAGGTATTATATTGACCCTTCACCTCAGGGTCATACAAGCTGTGTTCTTAGAAGCATTCCCTGCAGAAAATAGGTGTATATATTTCCCACATTATCTTCCAATCTGCACTGGGGCTTGATAGATCAGAATCCGAGTAATTTATCTTATTTCCCCATCCCACGCCAGAGCAGTGTATTGGAGATTCTCTATTGCACTTGGAGATACTGTCTCTGCTACTGTTTCTGGGAAGATAATCTGTTAAGAAAGAATGTGAGAATTATTACATAAATAAACACAGCTAACCTTTCAACTGTACCTTCAATGAGTTTTTCAGTATTGCAGCAGCAGCTTTCTTGAACAGATAGAAAGTAAAATGTGCTTACTAGCGTGTCAAACAAGACAGGGAAAAAAATGCTCCTATTCAGTAAAGAGGACTGCTCTTTATGAAAATTTCCCACCAAAATGTTATCATAACTACTCAGTTCCCCATAGGACACGGCACGCCGTATGGTAAATCCACTCTCTTAGGTTAGGTGGGAATGGAGATTTAGGGATCATCTCTGAGCCTAAATGGAACAAATTCTGAATTTCCAAAAAACATTTCCTGTAAGTAATGGTTTGTTTTCCCAGTCCTTAGGTATGGGCCATTCACTTGGCAAGATCAGAATGGAATTAATTTCTTGGATGTTTTCAAAGGCAGGGAAGTGTTTTACACTTTGAGTGCCACCCAGATGAGAGGAAAGCCTGTCCCAGCTCACAGAAGTGTCAGTTTGAGTCAATTATAATCTGACTGACTGAAAGATAGAGATTTTGCATCTATGCATGTGTTTAGTTTGCTACCAAGATATAGGTGTAGTGATCATGTGGCATATAATGATCAACATTAATACTTTTTTAAAAGAGATTTCTGCATTAAAATTCACTCTGTCAATAACATTCTTAGGCAGAAGTCATCCCCTAATAAAGGAAATGTTTTCAAATATTCTGGAGGGCAGTAAAGAAAAAAAAAATCCTATAGCAGATCCATCTATACTGCAACAATGATCTAACAACACAGAAGCAAAACACACAAAAAACTGTTCTCAAATACAGAATATCATTTACATTACAGTTGATCTTGTCACATCATATACTGTATCAGCCTCTGCTATAAACAATATACTAAAATGATTCACTTACCCTAACTAGGCCTCGCTAAAGCAACAACCTTGCACTATTCAGCAGGTAGTTCATCAAGACATCTAAACCACGAAAAGGTAGATCATGCCCTTAGTTAAATGCTGTACAGCTCAAAAATATGAACATTTTAGTTCCACTGGCCAGACAAAATAAGCAATCAATATTAAGTTGGTGAAATATCAAATAAAATGTGCTATGTTGAATCTTTATTGGAATTTACTAAGCAATCAGAAAGAAAGCTTGAAATGAATTCTTTATTCCAGGAAGCTTATGTATCTGTTTTCTCTCTATATCTCTCTAGGTACTTACATAGTCTCCATCAGTGTCATATATCTGAGCACCTCCCAAGTATTTTATGGCAATAGAAATAGCAATAAAATATATTAATAAATTCTAAGTCCTGAGGGACCATTATGATCATCTAGTCTGGCCTGCTATATCGTATGGGCCATAGAACTTCCTCAAAATAATTCCTAGAACATATATTTTAGAAAAACATCCAATCTTGATTTTAAAATTGTCAATGATGGTGAATTCACCATGACCCTTGATAAATTGTTTTGATAGTTAATTACTCTCAGGGTATGTCTACACTGCAGAGAGAAGTTGACTTACTTTAAATCGACTTTCACCCGCTGATTTTTAGAAGTTGCAGGAGCGTGTTCAAACCACTCTCCTTGCGCCAGGCTTGTGCTTCCATGCTCACCACGCTTGGGTCAACATTCAAAGCAGTGCACTGTGGGTGGCTATCCCACAGTGCAACTAGCTGCGGAGGCTGTTGGGAAGATTTTCATTGTCCCAGGATGCTACACTCCTGCCCCTCCCTTCTTGTCCCAAAGAAACAGGAAACAGTTTTCACGCTGTTTGTTTATTTTGCACGCTCGCCATTGCTACAGAGACATGGAGCCAGCTCAACTCTGCACTCTTATTGTGAGCATCACAAATACATCACGCCTTATCCTGGATTATTTTCAAAGGTGAGAGAGAACCCGAAGCACAGACAATAGCAAGGTCACCGAGGCTGCTCTGCGACAAGCCATCGAGCGGAACAATTTCCGATTGCTGCAGGCTGTTACACATCATTTGCAGTTGGTGGAGTGCTGGTTCTGGTCCTGGGAAACAAGCACAGACTGGTGAGACAGCATTGTTATGATGACTGTGGGATGATGACCAGTGGCTGAAGAACTTTCATATGTGAAAGGCCACTTTCCTTGAACTTCGTGTGGAGCTGTCCCCAGCTCTGAAGTGCATGAATACTTGCTTGAGACCAGCTCTGACGGTGGAGAAGTGAGTGGCCATCACTCTGTGGAAGCTGGCAACCCCAACTATTACCGCTCAGTTGGGGAATTAATTCAGAGTCAGTAAAATCTACGTTGGGAGCTGCTGTGATTCAAGTATGCAGAGCCATCAATAGACTTCTCCTACGAAGGGTAGTGACTTTGGGAAATGTGCAGGACATAGTGGACGGGTTTGCTGTGATGGGGTTCCCAAACTGTGGGGGAGCTATTGATGGCACGCACATCCCTATCTTAGCATCTGACCACCTTGTAACAGAGTACATAAACTTCAAGCGGAACTTTTCAATGGTGTTTCAGGCTCTTGTGGCTCACAGGGGTTGTTTCACTGACATCTATGTGGGGTGGTCTGGAAAGGTGCATGACATGCACATATTTAGGAACTCTGGTCTGTTCTCGAACATGGAGGCGGGCTCTTTCTTCCCAAACTGAAAAATTAACATTGGGGATGTGGAAATGCCAGTAGTGATCCTGGGAGATCCTGCTTACCCCTTGCTCCCTTGGCTAATGAAGCCATACACCAGGCACCTTGACAGCAACAAGGAGCGTTTTAATTACAGGCTCAGCACTTGCAGAATGGTGGTGGAATGTGCATTTGGGCATTTAAAAGCCAGATGGAGATGTCTCTTTACTAGGCTGGACATGAGTGAAAAAAACATCCCATCAGTTATATCTGCATGTTGTGTTCTTCATAATGTGTGTGAAACAAATAGGGAAAGGTTCCCCCAGGGTTGGGCTGTGGAGGCAGAAAGACTGGCCACCAATTTTAAGCAGCCAGATGGCAGCAATATGCTTAGAGCGAACCACGGAGTGCTTCGCCTTCAGGAAGCATTGAAAAACAGGTTCTGCAATGAGATACAGTAACGTTTTCTGTATGATTTGTGCCTTTCTGTACAATCCCCCTTACCATCGATATCAGCACCCTCCAAATCCCTCCACAAACAAGCTATGATTTTATAAAGAGATGTATTGAAATGCTGCAAAGTTTTATTTATGAACATTCTGGTGGGGGTGGGGGGCAAGTGTCAATTCACAGTTTAAAGTGATAGTGTGGTTACTTGCAGTAAAATTCTCAACGTGGTCACCGCATCTTTCTGCTTGCCTCCACTAGGGTTGAGTGCACCACGTACTGCAGCCTGCCCAGTCCCCTCCTAGGCCACTTAGGGGTAGGAGAGGGCAGCAAAGTGATCCGCAGAGGACCACTGTGGAGTGGCTGCAGAGGGGCTCTGTCCTGCCGCCGCTTTTCCTGTAGCTCCACAAGCTACAGACTGAGCATGTCTGCCTGATCCCGCATTATTCGCAGCATCTCCTGCTGCATACTGCACTCCTGCTCCTGTGCAGATCTTTTGTGCTCCATGTCCATGTCCAGTTTCTGGGGCGAGGACATCCTCCACGCTCAGATCTCTGTCTCCGAGACTGCAGAGGCATTCATGAACTCCCCAAACGTGTTGCCCCATGATTTTTTTTTCCTCTTTCTTATCCGCGAAAGTCTTTCTGTGGCAGTTCTGGTGGGGGGGGGCAAGGCCGAGGTGTCTATAGAAAGAAAAGAAATGCATAACGTTGCCATTGTTAGCAGACCCAGAGAACTGAAGCAACTGCAACAATGTGAAAAATACTCCTCTTAGTGTGCACAAGGCTAAGCCAGACCCGCATTCCGTTCCGAGCATCTCAGAAGGGTCAGTTCACTCTGCCATTACAGTGATGGTAAGCCAGGGGAACTGTAATCTTCTATAGAGAGGCTTAATTATCACTAAAAATCACAGTCCAAAAGGAATGTAGGCGGGGGGACAAGGCACCACAGTTATATTCAGAGGAATGGTTTGAGATGAGGTGGGCACAGTTGATCGGAGGACACCACAGGATAATTGTATCATCCGATACCTTTGGACAATTATAGGACTGGCTCAGTATACCCATGGAAAGGGGACTAGAGGAGTAAAGGATATCGATTGTATAGCTTGGGTACTTTAAACATGCGCCGTCTTCCCTAGGTGACCATAAGCGATATCAGTCTCCTGAGGGTAACACAGGAGGAAAGGAAAGATTTGCTGCAAGCAATGAGGTACAGGCCTGGCCATTATGCTGCTATGCTGTGTTCTGCCCTGATTCCGGCTCCTTTGAGTGCAGTGTGTCCTACCATGGTGGAAAAAACAAGGCTGCCCTCCCCAGAAACCTTGTGCAAACCTTGCGCAAAGGGTAACAGATTACTTACATGAAAGTTTCCTTGAGATAGCAATGGATGATTCTTGGAGCATACCTCTGCACATAAATAATCTGTTCCAGGAATAACCCCCCAGTAAAGTCCGCTAATCCCCTGAAATCCCCTTACCCTTGATTAAAAAGGCCATTTTAGACATTGGATCAAGGACATAACTACTAGGAAGAAAAAAAACCTCACCTTCCCTGGGATCCCGATCATTATTGCTTTCCTGTGTGTTGCTAGACTGCTCTGGGGTCAGGAATAGGTCCTGGCTGTCTGGAAGAATGGACACCCTGCTCTCCTCCTCCTCGTCCAGAGTCTTCGTCATTCTCCCTGGACTGGGATCCAGTGGAGGTATCGATGCTGTATGGCGGCACTGTGATGGGATCGCTGCTGAGAATTGCATTCAGCTCCTCGTAGAAGTGGCATGTTTTGGGTGAGGAGCCAGAACAGCTGTTAGCTCTTTGATCTTCACATGACACTGCTGTGCATTCCCGGGATATCTTCCCATATATGACCAAATTTCTTTTGGTGGCTCTGAGTAGAGCCATAATGGACTCCTCACCCCACAGACCAATGAGATCCAAGATCTCTGGTCTGCTCCATGCTGGAGCGTGTTTGGGCCTTGCAGTTGCCATGACGAGTTCAGCTACAAAGCTCTCTCCATGCTGACTGCACAGGAAATGAAAATTCAAATTTTCCCAGGGCTTGAGGGGAGGGGTGATTTCTTGTTTGCTTGGCCACGTAACAGCAATGCGCAAATTTCCAGAGGAGTCACTACGGAGCATTATGGGATAGGTCCCGGAGGCCAATAACGTTGAATTATGTTACGCTCTGTCTACACCGACGGTAATTCGACCCATGAAATTTGAATTACGTGCTACACCACTTGTGGAGGTGGTTTTATTAGGTCCACACTTTAAATCGACGGAATTAATGTGCTAGTGTAGACACATGCTTTACAAGGTCGACGCAAATGACGTTATGTCGACCTCTGTTGCCAGTGTAAACTAGGCCTCACTATTAAAAATTTGCACCTTACTTCCAGTTTGAATTTGTCTAGCTTCAACTTCCAGCCACTGGATTGTGTTACACCTTTCTCTGTGGGACTGAAGACCCTCATTAAATATTTACAGACTAATTGTCATCCCATAATCTGTTCTTTGTTAAACTAAATAGATTGAGCTCCTTGAGTCTATCACTATAAGGCATGTTTTCTAATCCTTTACTCATTCTTCTGGTTCTGCTCTAAATCTTTTCCAATTTATTAATATCTTTCTTGAATTGTGGGCACCAGAACTGGATACAGTATTCCAGCAGTGGTTGCAACAGTGCCAAATACAATGGTCAGATAACTTCTCTATTCCTACTCGAGATCCAACAGTTTATGCATCCCAGGATCACATTAGCTGTTTTAGCTACAGGGGAGCTTATGGTCAGCTGACTATCCACCATCACCCTTATATCTTTTTCAGAGTCACTGCTTCCCAGGATAGACTCCACCATCTTGTAAGTATGGTCTACATTATTTGTTTCCAGCTGTATGCATTTACATTTAGTTGTATTAAAATGCATATTGTTTGCTTGAGCCCAATTTACCAAGAAATCTAGATCATTCTGAATCAGTGAGCTGTCATCTTCATTATTTACAACTCCCCCGATTTGTCATCTACAAACTTTATCAGTAATGATTTTATATTTTCTTCTAGGTCATTGATAAATATGTTAAATAGAATAGGGCCAAGAACCAATCCCTGTGGGACCCCACTGGAAATAGACACACTTGATGACATTTTCCAGTTACATTTTTAGACCTATCAGTTAGCCAGTTTTTAATCCATTTAATGTGTGCCATGTTAATTTTATATCATTCTAGTTTTTTAATCAAAATGTCATACAGCATCAAGTCAAACGCCTTAGAGAAATCTAAGTCTATTTCATCAACACTATCACCTTTATCAACCAAACTTGTAGTCGCATAAAAAAAAAGAGCAAGTTAGTTTGACAGAACCTATTTTCCACAAACCTAGGTTGATTTGCATTAATTACATTATCCACCTTTGGTTCAGGATTAATCACGTCCTATATCAGATGTTTCATTATATTGCCTGAGATGGATATCAGGCTGATAGGCCTATAATTATTCAAGTCATCCCATTTACCCTTTTAAAAAATTGGCACAGGGACAGTGATGTTTTGTAACAGTGGAAGTATTTCAGATTGTCAGAGTTCCCACTCCATTACATTATAGTCATACATCCAGAAAGTGTCTTAGGAGGCTGTTAAGTGACACCAGAAAGTATGAGAACCTGGAGAAAGGTCATGTAGGGAAAGTGGCAGGACAAGAGTTGCAAAGTGGGATGCAATGCAATGAGCACTCCCCTAGTCCGTGGCACATACCTCACACACATACCATGAATGCAAACCCACTCCCAGCCCCAATGAAATGTACCTCTCTCCATTCTTTTCCCACCAATGATGTGACTGCAGACCATTACTCTCTCACCTTCATTGTCATTTGTCTTGAAGCCATTTCCTACCATCCAGCAGTGATGTATGCCCCAAAGCCCATTCCCTTCTCGTGCCCTAGTGACATTTATTCCCAACCTACTTGTTTTCCGTTCACGAGCTATATATCTCCTCATTCTGAAAGACAAACAAAAGCACATCACCTTCTTTGGTATTGTCAAGTCCATTTATCTTTGAGGCAGGAGCATATGTTGCTGGGAATAGACGAATAGGCCAGAAAGGAAGATACAGATTGTTATATCTCGTGCTAAATCATTAAAGCATTCTAGTACCTGTATAGCGAGTAGAGAGCACTCTAGAAAATCCATTCAACACATCGTACAGTTAGTGTGATGTACTGAGCTGCAATTAAAAACTGGAGACGGAGCATTCCTGGTAATGTTTACATGTAATACAATACATTGACATCTTACATTTTTCTGGTACATTTAACTAGGACCATGAACAATATTGAGGACTGAGTAAATTTTAACAGCTTAAAGATTTACACTGAAGATTCCACTGGTCCATGTGCTTTCAGAAGCTTAGTGGAATGTATCCAAACCTATTTGGTTTCAAAATCTTGCCAAATAGGATTTTTTATAAGATTTTTAGTGTTTTTTCATTAAAACCAGGCCGTGGATACTGCAAGACCAGCCTTTTTTGTGGTATTTCAGTACCTTTGCTTTCCATCCCAGCAACAAACTGGAAGTACTTGAGGCTCATGACAAGGGACAAAGTGAACTTTTTCAGATCTTACATATCTCAGGTTCAAGTTTGGTTCCAGTTCTGTTGGAAGGTTTGTTGTTTTACCCAAACTGTAGTATTTTGTGAGCCCTACCATATTGAATTTCCTTTCTTTATCACTTACACAGAGCTGTCTTATTAGTACAAAGATCACACAAATATATATCTATATTAAGCAATAAAAATACAGAAATTGGAAAGAATAGCTAAACAAACCATCCACCTCTGTTTGCATAACAGAAAGTAGCTTGATGATGAGATCTTAATGGCACAGTGACCATAATGGCTCTGATATGTCTGTAATCCTTTCTCAGTAACCTTGTAAAAAGTCTGAACAGAGAAGTGCATTTGAAACAATGTCCTGGCTTAACATTTGGAACAATTTGTATTGTACAGTCTGTTGATTTTTTTTTTAATCCACCTCATATTATTTTACATCTTGCCTTCCATCATGATGAAGCGTTCATGCCAGTGTCATGATGACTAATATTAAGCTCGTCTTTGAAACAAAGGAATGTGCAAGTTACAGCCAGGTGCAGGTCTTAATGGGCCTCTCGCAATGCTGCCAACACATAATTGCCATAAGTCAGTCTAAGCCCTATGGAGTCAGTTCCCTGTGTTTTGAAGTCCATTTGCCCTTATTGCTTGTTCAGCTCCTTAATGCATTAATGATAAGATAGTATGGTGAATATGTAATACCAAAAAACAAAACCCCCAAGACAATGGATCAATATTGCACTTATCCAAGCTGGCTACTGAGAGGCGGAACATAGATAAATTAGACAGTTTGCAGCAGTGGGAAACTCATCTTTTCCAAAGCTTTCTTCTCCCTCCACTAATTTCAGGTTTATGTTGCTGTATTTTTTGAGAATATTGGGGTCCAGTTTTCAGAAGTGTCTTCTACTTTTGCACCTGCTGGAACTCTATACCCAATGATAGCTTATTTATTCATATGTATTTCCATTTGCACCTAATAATGTTTTCTAGATGCAATATAAAATTAATCTCACAACAAATAAAAATCATGAGACAATACAACGAAATGAACAGAATACCTGAAAAGCCTTCCCAACATCAAGGAAGTTCTAGGCTCCCTTCCTTCACAGTCCTCCCCAAAGCAAGCTCTGTAAATCAGGAACTTCACAGTACAAAATGCTACAAAATGCACTTACACTTCTACATGTGGGCCCAAAAATGCATGTGCAAAATTGGGGACTACGTTGAATCCTTTAGAAAATCAGGTCCTAAATTCTCTGAAGTGAGCATGAAAACCTCCATGGAAATACACTGAAACCAGACGTTGTAATTGCACGTAATGCTCTTTAGAATTTTCAGTGCTGTCTGTGCTCATATTATTCTACACCAACCTTCCCTCCTACAATCATTGTTTACTGGGCACTGACTGTGTCCACCAGCAGACCCCCCTCTCCTTTTAGGCCCGGTCTACACTTACCTTGGTGATTTGGCAGCAGTCGACAGGAGATACGCAAGTGACATAAATCACTTGCGTATCTCCCATCGACTTTGCAGCGTCTCCTCTATGCGGCGTCCATACTGCGCTGCGTTGAAGGGAACAGCGCTCCCTTCGACGCAGCGCTACTCCACTTACTGGGGTGGTTTTCCTGCATCGCTTCCTGGATCGACTGAGCATGTCTATACAGACTGCTCAGTCGATCCAGAGCAATCGATGTGACAGCGGCGAATTTACTGCCGTCAGTGTAGACCCAGCCTTAGACTGCTCCATGTGGGTTACTGCAGCCCCAAAGGCTGCCTGGACATGGACAGAGAGGCCAGTGTCTATTGAAGGTTGGTGGAGGGAGGTGACTTTATGAACTCTTCACCCTATTATGAGCTTCCCAATGGTCCTAGCCTTTGGTTCAGCTAAGAAGCCACTTTCCACACTACCATGCCAGTCTGGCCATCCACAGGATTGGTTTTGCTGGCATTACACTTTCCAGTGTGGGAGTAAGGAATTAAGAAATAACCCTTCAGCCAGGATTTATACCTAAATCTATTACAGACACAGGCTTGAATCCTTTCACAGAGCACAACTCTACACAGTTCATTTTTGGAGCTAGCACTAATACATTGTTGAATGACTCTTGAAAAGTTGCTCTCTTGCCTGCAGATGAAAGAGGACACAGCATTGTGAACTAGCAGCCATCCCCTTGAAGCTGATTGAGTCCTGGCAGAGTTTTCTCCCCTCCCCCTTTATTATTGCAATATAGCTGCTTGGCAAATCACTTGAATTCTATTGACACGTTTATGCTGCTGTTTTCTTTTCAACCAGTCAAGAGAATCCAGTTTACTGGTAAAGGGTGCTCTTCAGCCTTGTGCACACGAAAAATGATAAAAACGTCTTCTTGTAGGATTGGAAAAAGTAGACATGCTCAACAAATCTCACACAGAGATTAGCACAGTTTAGAGTCAACTCTCTTCTCCCTTCCTTCTCTTTTTACCTTATCTCCTCCTTTGCATATAAGAGTTTAGTTTAGAAGTAGGAAAATGAGTTAAAGTAAAACCCGTGGCCTAGCTTCTCTTCTGTGCCAAGGTCAGCTCAGCATAGGGGCTGGGGCAGGGAAAGCAGCTATTTATACCTCCCTGCTTCTTAAGGTGCTAAACCCAGCCCATTGGTATAAATTAGATTTTAGGGGCTGCTGTAATTTACTTCATCTGGCTATGGTCTCTGTGGGACTACATCAACTGTGAATGGGCGTAGCATGGACAGTCTGCCCCACTCCCAATAAGCTCTCTCCCACAGTTTTAGGGGTGTGCAGTTGGTGCGGGAATAGTTACTTTATTTGATGCCAGCAAAGAATTGCCCTCTATCAGACATGCTCATGTGTCCTGTGTTAGTTATTTGCACTGTTTCTTTAGCTCATCAGAAGCTTCTCAGAAGTGAAGGTCACTAGTTCTATTCCTGAATCTGCATGTATACAGATGGCTATCACCCAATAGTTCTGCGTATGTATGCGCAAACAGTTCATTACATCTTCCTATTGATGCCAGCAGGATTGAGAGAGATAAACAGATACTATGCAATTACAAAGTGATGCATCCCATTGGAGGGTAAAAGCAGATGACAAGTCACCTCATCACTGGGTGGAATAAGCTTACTGTGAGGTATGACTCAGCTCTGAAAATATGCTGCATCAGAGCATTGCATTTGGCAGTTCTGAAATGTAAATTTTACTGAATGGAGAGGATCAGTGGTACATGTGAAAGGCAGATAGTCCAACTTCATAAAAAGATCACTTCATGGAAGAGAGCTATAGGTCATCTAGTCCACCCACCAGCAATAGAGATTTGTATCCTGTATTCTGGAGTGCTTTTCTTAGAATACTTTTAAATAACTCAAGATGTGGGATTTTCACCACTTCCCTTGTGGGAATTCTTCATAGTCTAATTGACTAACAGGAAAAACTTCTTTAGCATGAGATCTAAATTTTCATTTGCTCAGTTTCATCCTATTATTCCTGACTATAGCCCTTGCAAAATCCTCAATGATCCTCCTTTTCCAGTGCTCAAACCCTGAAAATCTTTGAAGATGGCAATATATTCCCCTTAGACATTATTTAGTCAGGTGACATGCGTTTAGTTATTTTACTCATTCCCCATCAATCAGTCCCTTCAGCCCTAACATTTTTGTTTTTCTTCTAGGAATTCCTTCCTATTTGACATATTTTGGGTATTACTGAGATGCCTAGAATGGAACTCCATATTCTAGTTTCAGCCTCACCACAGCCATCTAGAGAGGGATTATCAATTCCCTGTTGCATGATATAGTGACTCTAAAGGTATTGTACCAAATGATATACATTTTCCCTACTATAACACACTCCAAGATCAATTTTACATCTATTATCACCACTAAGTTTCTACCTATATTGCTGATTTTCAAATAATTACCTCCTGAATGTGACCAAAAAAATTGGAAGGAATACTAAACATTAGGTTTCATGACATAAGGCCAATGTCTAACTATTAAAGACCAAGAAGAGACCTCTGGGGTAGATTGTCCACATTCAGGATTTTTATACCCTTTTCTGAGTCATCTGGTGCCATCCATTGTGAGACAGGACACTGGATAAGATGGATCTTGGGTCTGCTCCAGTCCAGCAATTTTTACATTCCCAGTGTCAGAGGTAATTTTTCACAGATGTATTAGTTTGCATTTTTCCCCACAGCTGAATCTCATTGCATTATTCCTTGCCCATATTTTTAAGTGCTCCAAGTGTCTTTGAGCCAGAGCCTCAGTTGATGCAAATCACTGTAGCTCCATTAAAGTCAGCCAAGACACCAGGATAAACCCCTACACCTATGAGAAGTGCTACTGGATTGTTACTGTCTATGCACAGAAGAAAGGGTTTTGAACCAAAGTGTTCAAGACTGGGTTTCTAAAGTTAGATACCTAAATCCTTGCATTCTAAATAAGTGACCTGATCTTCAGATGTACTGAGCAGCCCAATTTCCCATGGGCTCTACTTGTTTGCCCCAGTCCACCAAAATATTTAATCATCTGCTTAAATTTAATCACAAAAGTAACTTAAGTAGGTGGTAAATGTGTTGCTGAATCATGGCTACACACCTAAATATTAATTATTTTAAATCAAATCCTTCAGTCACTAAACTGTAAGTTATTTTCAGCATTCTCATTTATTTCCCTTTTAGCTTTTCTTTTCAGCCTAAACTCCTTTGCGAAGGTTAATATATTAAAACAGAAACAAAGCCGGTATTAATAAAAATACTTTCCATTTTTACGTAGCACTTTTCATTTAACTACTCATAAATAAATAAGGTGGTATGCACAGACTGTTATATATACATATGGCTTTGTGTTCTTAAGGTGTCACTATTTGATTGGGTTTCCAGCATTATTTAACAGCCCTACAGAATACAGAATAAAATCCTGTGCATCACTTTGCTTGGTTGAAAGGTCCAATTTCTTTCCTTGGGAACTCAATAGGAATAACAATGAAAAGAATTCATCAGATTCAAGTATAAATAAATCTTGTCCTGACAATTGGATGTTATGTTTAATTTCAACATAATTATTTTTGTATTTAATTATAGAACAGTTAACTACTTCATTTTAATTATGTATCTTTTTTTAATTAGAGCAAGGCTAAAAAACCTGATAAGGTTGCTACTACTCTGCAGCATATCTATTTTTAATTTTATCTACACCATGTATCAGTCTAGCTCTTTTGCTTTCCTATTCATTTTAACTCCTGTTGCATGCCCTCTAAAAGCCCATTTCCTATTTAAGCCTCAATTCAGCACTTAAGAACAAGTTCAGAAGTAAGCATGTGCTTACGTCCCATTACATCCCATTGACCTCACTGAGACTGTAATCACCTATTTAAGTTGTTTGCCTTCACTGTCAACACAAATACCTGGAGCCAGACCCATGTAATGACCCTGATATAAGAACTGCATTCCTTAGAGGATCCTATGATCTCATCTTTGTTCAGCCTGTCTTATCTTCTAAATGAGACTCTGTAGTTATCACCGGTATTTGCAGTCCTTCACACAATC